>CM031242.1:444243251-444727087 GCA_018340775.1 Taxus wallichiana var. yunnanensis
TTTGCTTGATCTTAAATCTGTATGTGCATAGTAGCCAAGATAACCACTTTGTCATTAGTGGAAAATAAGGCAACAAAATGATCATTATGGAATAACATAGAATTTTGTGCTTTCCAAATATGAAATAAAATGCAAGATCTAAATAGTTGCCACAAAGTATCAATATAATGAGGCCACGGGATGAAATCCCCAAACAAAGTCAAAGCGCCAATGAAAGAATTCAAGGTGGAAGGGTTGAAAAAATGAATGATTCCAAGACCATGTGGCCTGGGCATAGGGAAAGACCAAAATAAATGCTTAAAATATTTTGATTTGGAACAAAAGGGCATTTAGGATTGGGGATGCCAATGTGACTTAATCGTTCACCGACAGGAAGGCTTGATAAATAAGACACCAAAAAAATATTAAATTTGGGCTCTAGAAAAGAATTCTAAGCATGGGAAATTCTGGGAAGCCAAGTGGAATGAGTAGAGTGCAGGCCCCAGCTGGTGTTGAGTTTAGGTGATGATAGGTGAGATTAGGCTTAGAAGTTAGTAAATGGTGCCGACATTATAGCAAAGGAAGGAAATTTCTTGATTCCATCTCCAATCCCACCACCATGCATCTAGGGGTTTAAGCCCAAGTTTGTGGAGCATAATGTCTGACATCAATTTCTGAATTTTGTAGATAGACGAAAGGTCTAAATTGATAAGATTAAAGTTTTTCTTGATCTCGGGCCATGACACCCAGTCTCTGCGGGAGACCAAATCCAGAATGGTGTGAATTCCTTTGTGAGAGATTCGAGACATATTTGATTCCCGAAGTTTCCACAAGCGGAATACTATCATCAGTGATGATGGGAGACCACCATATATTATGAGAATTAAAAGAAATCCTAGTACGAAAGTTGTCGCAATCCAACACATCAAGTGTTTCACCAATTCAAAAAAATTCCATATGCTTTTGGCCACAAAATTTCCATAAATCTTGACCGTGACCCTAGTGATAATCAAGGTGTGCAACCCGATATTGTTCCAGCATTTTTGTCGTAGGGAGCACCAGAAGCAATACAATGTCAAAGCAAGATTTTCAAGCTTGATTTCTGAGAGACATTACGTAACCCATTTAGAACATAAAGTCACACTTTGCCTATACACATCAATAATTCCCATGCCACCTTGATCATGAGGGAGACAACAAACATCCCAAGCCACCCGATGAAAGCAGTTGAACCAAAAATTTTACACCAAAGGTAGTCTAAAAACATCTTGGTGAAGGAGGCACAGGGAAGGGCACCAATGCGTAAAATAATAAACATGGGTGGTGGCAGAATCTTGGTACACACTTGGAATTTACTAGTGAGAGAGGGGTTTAGAAGACCACCGAGAAAATTTATGTTCAACTCTGTCAATCACATACTACCATAGCGTGGTAAGAGTCACTATCAAAGGCAAAAGGAATGCCCAAGAATTTAAATTTTTCACCTCTTCCAATCCATTTCTAGGGGTAAGCTTTTTCAACCAGTGATGGCATAAGCAAACAACTCTATTGATATCCCAACGTCTTAGCCATCTGAATGCTATATCCTGAAGCAAGGTAGAAAGTATCCAGGCAATCAAACATCGTGGCCACATTGTGTTCGGTCTCAACCATCATCGACAAAATGACCATTAATAAGTTACATCATATGATCCGAAAGGAAAATCCTCTGAATGCGACCTTGATCAACATGACGAGTAATAAGATAGCCTAAGGTACTAACGACTAAAACAAATAAGGAATGCGCAAGAGGGCACCCCTATCTGATAGAGTGGAAGAGGCCAATCACAATAAACTTATGACCATTGATGGTTAGACAAGTAGACACATTAGAAAACAAAGTTCAGACCGTCGAGGTGAAGAATTCGCCAAAACCTAAGGTTATGAGCATAGAAAAAAATGGCCACTCAATGCGATCATAGGCCTTTTCAAAATCAATTTTGAGAAATAATGGATCTACAAAGAATGTCGAGCCCATTATATTCCCTCCCAAATTCTTTATAAGATTATCCAGAATGTACCGGCCTTTGACAAAACCCATCTACTCAGGGTGAACAATTTTTGTAACAGATCAACAATACGAAGAGCCAGAGCCTTAGCAAGAATTTTGTATGAGACATTTAACAGGGTGATAGGCCTCCACTAGTTATCTGCTCTAGATCGCTAGCCTTAGGAATGAATTTGATGTTGCCTTGATTGATGAAACTCCCAAGAGAATTGGATTAGAGAGCTTCATTGTAGACACGAAGTAGATCGGGGCCAACAAAAGACCAAGTCACTTTGTAAAATTTGCAAGGAAAGCCATCTAGACCTAGAGATTTATCATCTAAAAGGCACAACAGACGACATAGAGCTCGTCCAAAGAAAGAGGGGCATTGCAACGGTCTCACTCCTTAGGAGAAAGCTTGACCAACACCACCTTGATACATTGTTGTAAGGTGACAACTCGCTCATTCATAGCCTCTTGAGCTTGGAAGACTAACCGATAATGCTCAACGAAGGCACTAGAAATCTTGGGCAACTCGGCAATGGCCTGATGTGAATCATAGATAACTTTGATATGTTGACAGCGTGTTTAGCTTGGAGGGATTTGAAGAAGTGTGTTGGGCCCATAATATTGGCTAAGTATAAGAAGGCACATGGGCACGCGAGACCTATTAGAAACACGGCGCGCAGTTGAAGGCACGTAGGGCAAGGTTCTAGCAAGGTTTTGTAGAACACACGACGCGCGTAAAACAAGACAGATTTTGGGACGTAGCCATATTCAGCATTCTAGAAGCACACGAGAAAAGCGTGACCCGTCAGCATGTAGAGTGGATAAGGTGCCCGACTAAGAAATTTGTATGGACAAGAATGGAATACTCCATGAATGTGATGGAAGGATCCAGAAAGACATCATTGCGAAAGAGTGGAGAGCTCGCATCAAAATAAGCATGCTCCATTAGAGGACCACATGGACACTTAGAAAGCGATTTGTTATCTCGAGAAGGTATGGCGATGGAGACAAAAGCTATATATAGAGATACTCTAGTAGAAGAAAAGGAGAGAGAGACACACACACACCAAGAGCATCCTCATATAGCACTAGATAGGCGAAGCTCTGTAGGAATAATGAAGGATCCTTTGGGTTGGGATTAGGAGAACTGTAGGAGTGATGACACTTTTAGAGGGATGGGTTTGTAACCAGTTTTGTAATATGGAAGCATAGATTAGGGTCTAGATGCATGACTCTGATCTGCATTGTTATATTGGTCATTATGACCTTAATGAATGTAATGTGGTTATTAAACTTGTTAACATAAATATAAGGTTTTGTTCTAAAGAATATATGTTTTTTATGGGCATAAACCCTAGTGCATTTTCTTTGTGTTATGAATCAATTCTATATTTTGTTTGATACTTCTCTTTGTTATCTAAATGGATGCATTGATATGATAACTCATCCTAATTTCTTAGAATGAACATATGGTTCCTTTTCTTTTCTACATCTAAATATATCATTAAGGATGTATTCTCACAAGAATCATATAAAGGAGGGGCTCGGTACCTGTGTGTGCCTCAGGTGAGCACCCCACCGCCCATTGGGTGATAGGCCAACACACATGGGATTAGACTATTGTTCTAGGGGTATAAAAATGACTACATCTTGGTTCCATTTCTGAGACTCTTTTGAAGTTGTTGTGAGAAATGACATACATCTTGGTCCCTGTGATGATGTGATGACCGAATGTATGACCTTGGAAAGTGTTGAAGCATGGTTCAAGAGCACGGAGGATGAGTTTTCTCAAAGATTTAGCATTGGACCTAAGTTTGATGCACGTAGATGGGTAGAAGAGCATTTGTATCATGAGTTATATGAGACCTTCTTTTGTTGTTTTCTAGTAGAACTATATGAATGGCTTTCAGCATATACATCTAGATCGAGCTGGTACTATAGACCATGTGTATGGACCCAAGATGATTACTAGAGGTTGTAGGATGTAGATCTGACTTGGACGCGTGTTGTTGATCATGGGTGGAAAGGAGTCTTCACTAGTTATACTCTAGAATACGCCATTTCTATGTATTCTTGCCTAGAGGTTGTTGAGTTTGAGTTTCTGAGGGAGCCAGAGGATCATTTTTACATGTTATTCCTTTGGCTATGAAGATCTTGATCATTACCTTAAGTTTAGAGGCATTTCCTATATGGCCGGCTAAGCTTCTTTGAGTGTTGGGTGAGGAAGCTAGGGTGGAGGAAGATGGCGAGACATTGCGGCTGAAAAGGAAAGGGAGGAGAGATGACTCAAGTATAGTGAAGCTCATAAAAGGGAGATGACTAGATAACATGAGGTTGCAAGTGTGATGGATCTATGGAGGCAGACGTTGTGGGAAGGAGTTGAGGTTAGGCGAGAGGATGTGGAACTGAGAATTCTATGCTTTACCCCATCTTGGCAAGCACGGAGAGAAGCCCCTTCAGCTTCTGATGAGAGTTCATTGCATGGAGAAAGGAGAGTCATCGGTGTGCACATCTGAACCCACCTGGTGACCAACCCTTGGCGCTTGGTTTTCCAGATCAAGGGAGAAGTATTGCTAACCCAGTTGGTATTAGTGGGAGTAACCGATCTGCACCTAGGAGATATAATTTCTCGTTTGGGACATCCATGGTTGCATGCAAACCATTCGGTATTTGGAGAATTTTGGAAAAGGTGTAAATATGCAAGGTTTGGGTATCGCTGTCTAGAAGTGGCGTGAGACACACAAATGGTAGTGGGACAATATCACAAACCATCGGTGTGTAGTTCAGTGGGACGTTGGGAACACTAGGCGTGACCACTTCAGGCCATTTTCTAGCTACAAGAGGTGGATTTGGTGGTATAGGAGCTTGAGGACCTAGTGGAACTAGTAGATTTGGAGGATCTGGTGGGTCAGGAGGAACAAGACTGGTGGATCTAGTGGATCTGGTGGAGGAGGAAACACCGGAGGAACCAAGGCTCTGGATTAGGAGGACAAGGGCCGCAACCACCTCCACAAGTATTTTTGAGATGTCTTTGCACTTACTAGACTACATGGGTATTAAGGATGTTACAGAGCATGTCCACAAGTGTGAATTACTATGGCATGTGAAAGGGATCACTACCCCGGAGTGGAAGGCAAGTTAGTTTGCAACGACATTACAAGGGCATGCGTGCATAGTTGGTATCAAAAGTATGACCCCCATCAAATGGTGGTAGACTACATTGCATTGAAGAACACCTTCCTAGTAGAATTCCATATCCCTGAATTTGAGCAGAAGAGCATCAACGCTCTGAAGGAGATCAACAAGGAATGATAGAGAGTGTGTGGGAGTATGATGCATGGTTCAAGACTCTCTTGTCAAAACTATCCTATGACATTCACCCTTCTCAACATGCTCAATGGTTTTTTGGAGGATTGATAACATCATTTAGAAGGGAACTATCACATAAGACTTTCATCAGACCCGTGAGGCCTTGGAAGCTGCCCTGCAGTTGAGGTTGTTGGGAGCATTGATACTGGTGTTATCCCTTTTCGGAGGCTCAAATTGTTGTAATGGCCAAGTAGTTGGAGAAGTTATCTATGCAAATTCAACGCATGAGGTTCGTAGTGGGTCTTTGGTGTATAGACTGTGAAGTGGAAGGGCATGCAAAGGATAGTTTCCCTCGAAAGTGGTACGCACCATGGTGGTAGACTGTGAGATTTTCCATGGGGATCATGATGCAAATAGGTGTCCTCTACTACAACACACAATCCACAAGAATGTTTCTTGTTATTACAAGATTTGTACCTCTACGACCCATGATACAAGGATTGTAGATTGATTGACCAGATTCATGATGTTATTGATCTTGGTGTGTGCAGCTAGTCTTGCAAGTAGTTCAAGGATGATGATCATCGTTATGAAGGGTGTACAGATGGAGGAATGCATGGAAGAGGTTTTCATGGAGGATTTCGTGGTCACAGTAACCATGGTGGAGGAAGAAGTGAGTTCCCATGAGGAACCTATTATAACTGTGGTCTACAGAGCATTATAAGCATGAGTGTCTGACCTATTGTAGTGCTCATGGTGCGAGAAAAAACATAAGTATGAGGAGTGCCCTGAGTTGTTTGAACACATGAGCCAACAACACCAGAAAGACAAAGGTGTTGGGATGGTGAGTATAAAGAAGGTCGACCCACAGTGGATGCCAAGAGTGGCGCGTGAGTCAGGATTAGAGAACTGTCTTTGGTAACAAATGAGTGAGTAGAGGATGTGCGTGCATGAGGAGATGCCAAGACAAAAATTGGTTGTTAGGGAAGAAGTGGTACATGGGAAGTATCAGACCCTACTCATCAGAAGGAAGTGTATCAAGAGACTATGGATGTGATTGGAGTTTGCAAGGGGAATAAAATATCTAAAGGAGTAGTCAAAGTAGTTAGAGCAAAGGAAGAATGTCGAGGCTCGAAGGAGGACCTGGATGAAGTCAAGGAAGTATGTAGGATGTTAAGGCAAGAGAATATTATTCCCTTGCTAGGAGAATGGCTATGGGAGAAGGTACCACACGCATGGAGAGAAGAGAGTGCAAAAAGGTAGGTTTTGCATGTAAACCTTCCTCCTCACAACCTTGACTATGATAAGGAGATTACATTGAATGTAGTTGTTGATGGGTGGCTTCTAAGAAATATCCTCATTGACATGGGAGTGGAGGTCAATGTTCTCACCTTAGATGCATGACATCAAATGGGAAGGCCCACATTACAACCATCTTTGAATGTGTTATATATGGAAAACAAGACAAAGGCAATGCCCATTGGAGTCTTGAAAGATGTGGTTATCACTATTCAAGGGCCAAGTTCATTGGGGACTTTGAATTCTTAGCACTCATTGAGGTGGATAATTTCCCAGCATTACTTGGGTGCCCTTGGTGTTATAAGAACAATGTCGACCTGGTTTAATAAGGGGTATATCAGTTTTGAGAAAAGGAAGAAAGGGTGATTATCCCTTTAATAGATGGGAAATCAACACCTATACTAAGCCCTTAGGAATGGAATTCCTGATAGAATCTATGTGCACTCCATCGAGAGATCTGAGATAATTCATCCTACAGAAGGGGTTATCCAATTTGAAGATGCTCAGTCGGTGGTGATACAACTAGCATAGCATGTGACAATTGGGTGCATGGGACTTATGAGTTGATTGGGTGATAGTTGAGAGGATTTGTAACAAGGGTGATGAAGATGCACCTCGGTCAAGTGTCAGGAGGAAGAAAGAAGCTACCAAGTTACTTTAAAGGAGCATGCTCTAATGATTTCTTATGAGAAATGGAGGCTCAGTGGAAAAATGAGGCGAAAGGAGAAGTATGCTCAGTTATAACTTGCTCGGGACTACAATGTGTTGGTGGGAAACTCATTGAGAGTCTCCTAGAATGGTGTGAGGTAAGAGTCACATTTTTTGTAAGGTTCTCCAGAAGCAACGTGCCCACTGTTATCCAAGACTACCATGGAAAAGAGACTAGCCTCATTCCATATCCAAGCTTGTGAGAAGGCTTGGATGGAGGGAGAAGCTTTACCACCTTCGTTATGGGTGCATAAGTTATATTCCACCTTACAAGGTTGTGTGCATGCATGGTATATTCACTTAGAGACACGCCATCGATAGGTAATTGGAATTAGGAGTTGTGGCTGATCTCATTCAAGCTTTTGAGTATCGGAGTACAAAGCCATCGAGTGGATAAGGCATTACAAGTAATCAAGCACCTTACTGATGGGAGATAGTGTTATGGAGAAGATAGGCTACTAGAGTTGTTGGGTGAGCCTTGTTTGGAGATGCATCTCAATGAAGAAGAATTAGAAGAAATACAACTTGAGTGCGTGTGCATGAAAAGGAAAAAGGAAAAATGGTCTATGTAGTAGATGGTGAGGAAATGGAAAGTTTGGATGTTAACCATTCTGAAGGTATGCATGAAGTCATAGATAGCATTGATGAGTGAGCACGTGCCTACCATGAGCCCTTGAAAACAAAGAAGGTTAACATTGGGACAAAGACAAAACCTAAGGAAGCTATCATTGGGGACTATTAGTCGAGAAAAAGAAGTTTCAAAGGTCATTGATCTATTATGAGTTCTAGGATTTGTTCCCTCATGGGTACCATGAACTCAAAGGCATCCACCATTCCTTGGGGGAGATGAAGATCAAGTTGAAGGAAGGTGTGTGCCCGATTCGGAAGAGGCCTTATCGGATGAATCAAATTTGTGCATATGGGTCAAGGAAGAAATAAAAAAGATGATAGCATCTGGTATCATTGAGGTTATGGAGGAATCAAAATGGATAATCCCAATGGTCATCAATATCAAGAAGGATGGAAGAATAAGGATCTGTGTTGACTACAGGGACCTAAATGCAAGTATGTGTCATTGATCCTTTCCCAACCCCCTTTACTAAAGAAATTTTGGAAGGAGTAGTCGGGCGTGAGGTCTACTCTTTCATGGATGGGTTCTCAGGGTATCACCAAGTCAGGATTGCAAAGGAAGACTAGAGAGAAAGAAAAATTTTGCCACTAAATGGGGAAGTTTTTCCTACATGGTTATGCCTTTTGGATTAAAGAATGTGCACCTGTTGTGTTCTCGTGCATCGTGGTACAAGTATTTCAGGACTTCATCCATAAATTTCTTCAAGTTTACCTGGATGAATGGACTATGTATGGGTTGGTAAAAGACCATTGTGACAATTTGAGGCTGATGTTTGAGAGATGTCGGTAATTGAGGATATCCCTCAACATTAAGAAATGTGTCTTTGTTACTCCATTTGGAACCTTGTTAGGACATATTATATGTAAAGGAAGGCTTACTAGTGGATCCCGCCAAAGTTTTGTAGTTATTGTGGGATTGGGGAGCCTACTAGTCAAAGCGCAGTGCGTGGATTCCTTGGACATATGAGGTACTACAGGAAATTCATCAAGGGGTATGCAAGATCACCGTGCCCTTGGAGGAATTGCTAAAACATAAGAGTGCCTTTCATTGGGGAGGCGCAACAAAAGGCATTTGACACTTTGAAGGATAGACTTGTCATTGCGCCCATACTACGCTTTCCTTCTTGGGATAAGCCTTTCCCATACGCCCTACGCTTTCCTTCTTGGGATAAGCCTTTCCATGTGCATGTTGATGCCTCAGGAACAACCATGGGAGTAGTACTAGCACAACCTAGTGAGGGGATTATTGATCACCCTTATGTTTTACAAGTAGGAAGTTGACACCAGGAAGAACAAAATTACACAATTATTGAGTGTGAGGCATTATCAATGATCTACGCGTTGCATAAGTTCAGATAGTACATATTGGAAACACCCTTTATATTCTATACAAACCACATGGTGTTGAAATACTTGGTGAACAAGCATTTTTACAAGGGCGCATATGTCGTTAGGTCCTATTATTCCAAGAGTTTGAGTTCATGGTGGTTGTAAAACTAGGGAAGAGCAATTCAAGCTTGACCACTTATCAAGGATTGACTAAGGGAGGATGCGCAAAGCATTGAGGATACCATGTCAGACACACAACTATTTAGGTTGTGACACGCGCCCTCAGACTTGGAAGATATTGTTGTATTCTTAAAAATTGGTGTGGCGCTAGATGGGATGAAGGATTTGGAGAGAAAACAATTAGCAATATGCGTCGCACCCTACATGTTGATTAGTGGAGATTTGTATAAGTTAGGACATGATGAGGTTTTGTGCCGATGCATATTGGAACATGAGCGTGTGGTAATTATGGAGGAAGCGCATGGTGGGATTACAGGAGGACACTATGTAGGAAATGCTACCACGTGGAAGATTCTAATGGTAGGGATTTGGTGGGAAACCATCTACCAGGATTGTATTGAGTTTTGCAAGGCCTGTGACCATTACAGTGCCTTGGAAAACCTGGAAAGAGGGATGAAATGCCCTTGCGACCAATAGCTAGTGTTGAACCATTTGAAAAATGGGCAATCGACTTTGTAGGGCCAATTTCGCCAGCCACCGCATGAAGGACTGGTTCACGGTATATCATTACTTGCATTGATTACCTTACAAGATGGGCAAATGCAACGCCTATGAAAGGATTGCACTATAGTGAAAACTGCTAGATTTTATGGGAGAACATAATCAGCAGGTATGGTTGTCCTTTAAGCTTAACAAGTGATAGAGGTACACATTTCTCAATGAAAGCAGTAGAGATTATTTTAGTAGAATTTATGGTGACCCATCACAAGACTACCCCTTATCACCCTCAAGCAAATGGAACTGTTGAGGCATTTAACAAAATACTAAGTCACACGTTGACCAAGATCTGTGACGTTGGAAGACAAGATTGGGATGACAAAGTATCATCATTCTATGGGCATATAGGACAACCTACAAGAGGTTGAACAAGGCCACACCATTTCAATTGGTGTTTGGTGTGGAAATTTTTTTTACAGTTGAATTCATGTTACCATCATTGTGTATAACACGTGCAGGAGGGTTGGATGATGAACAAGCGCTGGAAGAGAGGATTGATAAGTTGATGTAGTTAGATGAAAGGCGATCACTTGCTAGATGGAGTCAGAAGATAGAAAAGGAAAGACAAAAGGCATGACATGATCATCATATAAAAAACAAGTAGTTTGAGGTTGGGTAGATGGTGTTGTTATATGATTCCAAGTTTTTATGCCATCCAGGGAAGTTGAAAGTCCATTGGCTAGGACCTTACATCATCTCGTACATCCTTGATTTAGGCGCTTTCGATACAAGCGCTAGATGGGACGATATTGCCAAGTCATTTCAATGGGAGTAGGTTGAAGCCCTACTATAAATAAGTCTTCTTGGTGTTTGTAAATAAGGTAGTATTTGCCAATTAGCTTAGGATTTCCCTTTATACTTTTTCTTTTCTTGTGTTTCCCTTTCTCGTTTTTGCTTGTTTTTTTTTTTTTTTTTCCGTTTTGCACCTTGTGTGTCGGTAACCACATTATTTTCTAAAGTTGTGTATGCGCAGAGGACCGCGCATCTGTTTTAGTGTGGGGTGGAGTAGTGCAAAGTAAAGTATAAGCCAGTAGTAAAAGTTGAGTGGCCCAATAGAAGGAAGCATGTAAGATTGAGAAAGCATGTGGGAAATGGTGGATAATGAATTGTGGTGTCAAGAAGGTTGTAATAAAGACCATGTACGAAGAATGAAGAGCACAGGAACAACATGAGGTAGGTGAGGGCAAAAATTAGGTAAAGGACAAAGAAGTGCCTTTAGCTTTGTAGACGCATGTAAGAGTCTTCGGTCAAATTGGATTTTTACGTGCCATAAGGTTGTAGAAAGTTTTTCGTGTAGGATTGGACGCGTGGGTAAGGGCGCTTAAGGTCGGCCTAGTGGAAAAAGTCACATTTAATACTAAGTACATTGATAGATGGTATAGTATTTATTGTTGGAGAGGAAAAAACTATAAATATGAGGTCAAGAAAGTCATTATTTTACCTTACTTACGAAGTTGAAGCACTCTTGCGAACTAGGGCATCTAGAGAGATTTTGTGAAGGAAGAAGAATCATAGAAATCTAAGTGTGTGACTAGGGTGGATCTAGAAACCGGAGTGGAAGGAGTACACGGGAGCGGGAAGAGTCTGTTTGAAGTACGCCGTATTGTGGAAGGGTTTTCCTAGTTAGCGTTTGGTAGCTAGGGCACAAAAAGAGAAGGATTTCTTCATGGAGTTAAGCCTTAGAATTGAGCAAGAGTAGTAGAGAAGAACAAGGAGTTTTAAATTTTAACCCGACAAGAAGAATGACACCAAAGAAGGTGATCGTTTCACCAAAGAAACAAAAGGGCAAGGGAAAAGGAAAACAAACCACTTTCGTCGACCAAGCTCTAATGAGGAATGGTATGTAGAAATGCAGTACCCAGATGGAGTATTCGTTGGGAAAAGAGTGGGTGTCACATTTGAGACAAATGGTCATGAGCGATTACAACCATCGCATGAGCACTACTGAGAAAGAAATGGTGTTGGAACTAGTTCGTCAACTAACAAAAGGACACCATATGGAATGCCAATATATAATGCAATGAGGTGAAGGTAAAGTTGGAGAAGGCAGGGCTATTGCAATTGTATGAGTTTCCTTATTTTGGAAAGCTTTGAGTGGACTGTATTAGTGGTTGATGTCGCGCATACATGAAGATCACTTCTACTTTGTAGGACACAAGATGTACATAACACCTCAGTTGATATCTAAGTTCATTGGCCTAAATTGTGAAGGAGAATCCATAGATGACGACTTGGATGATAAGGAGGCCATCAAGGAAATTGTGGAGGCTTATGACTACAAAAAGGGTTCGTGGTACTTTGACATCATAGAAATTCAGACCTTATTATGAGGATGGCATGTGCACTTGGTCACCAAGATTAATGATCAAGAAAGATGGACGCAAGTAAACAAGGCATGGTTAAATGTATGCCGGAAGATCTCAGAAGGGACCATCTATAACTTGTCTACCTTTATTGCGGATGAGATCATAAACAACACAGGAAGGAGAAAAGATAATATTCGACAACATTCTCCTCACCATCATCTTCTCGAGAGATTGGAGTGCCCGATGGGCTAGAGAAGTTCATTTGGGAGTATCTAGAAGACAATCCCTCGCCCGCGAAAAGGTTCGAGAAATATACTTGTGAAACCATGACGATTTGCCCATAAGGCGCGCCTGAAAAGTGGTATAAGCGAATGCGCGCGTATTGAGGGTAGAATGGAGGATCCATGAGTAGTTACCGCGCTCGTGGATGGAGAGGCAAAGTTTGCAATATATCAACATTTCTGCATTGGCAGGTTTACATTGATAAATGGGACTAAGAGCTCATGGTGCAAACTACCCTTCTCCTTCACCATGCAATACTTCAATGAGGGTCAACCGGTTCAAGGAGGCCAAAGGCTAAGATTCGACCTTAGTGAAGTAGACCAAGACCACTTTGTGAGCTGCACGGAAAGCTTGTATACCCTAAGAAGCGCACATACGTGAAGAAGTATGCCTCCCAAAAATTACAAATGATGAAGCCGATAATGTTGCTAATCACCGAGAAGGGTTGCTGACCAAGGTTGGAGTGGAGCACAAATGAAATTTTGAAGGAGATAGAAGAAGAGAGCGTTGGGAAAGAATATGGTAGCATGGGTGGAAATCCCAATTTGGCGGTAAGCTTCCCAAAGGCTACGAATAGGTGGGAAGGGCTTAGTGGTAGCACAAGGGCAAGGAATGGGATACATCGATGATCTAAGCAAGGTGCTACGTGCGCGCTTCCAAAGCACCGTACCAATAGAACAAACCGACTATGGCCTCGTTTGATGAAGAAGGCGCGAAATCCATGAACCCGAAAGATGTTATCTTGGGTGATCGAGTCCCACATGGATGAACCTGAGTTCGAAGTAAGTTAGGCAACGATTATGAAGGTGTCAGAGACAAAAGGAGTAAATCCCTCGGTAAATGCTCAACAATTATTATATGAGCAGGTCTAGAATGCGCTCAACAAAGTTTCAGTTGAGATTGAGGCCAGACTATTTGGAAGAAATGATAGAGTAAGATTCCTGGAGGAGGAATTGGAGAAGGAAAAAAAAGAGCTCGTTGAGAAGAGTAAGGACTTAAAGCAAGAAGAGCTTATAGCGCCTGTAATGCCCACTTCCCTACGACACTTAGTTGATTATCATTTTGAGTTATGCAGACTTTGGATATGGACATGACTTATACTTATGTTGATTAGCATGATGTTTGGTGACTAGATGCATTTGGATTATGATTGGATTTTGTTTTCAGTATGATCTATACTGACTCATGGGCATGATTTGTTGGATACCGATATTATTTTTATATGGATATATTGCATGTGTTCTAACATTGGATTTCTTCGCCATGATGAGTAGAATGTAGTTGTTGAATTTACATTACTATAATTTTGGATAATGATGAAATGCATAATTAAGTTGTGATTTAGACCTAGAAACAATGATTGATTGAATTACGTATATAGATGTTAATAAATTTCATGCATATGGATTATTTTGGATATTTTGACATGGCTGCAAGGCCGAAGGAGGTATTTTGTATTTTGCAGGAAACACAGCATGATCACAACCATGAGGGGGATTGGGAACCAAACACAACAGAATGTCGGGTGGTTACAACAATTGGTCGTCAAGGCAACTAGTAAATTGTATTGTGTTACCTTTGTTCTTTTATGTGTTGAGAAAATTTCCATGAGGGGGAAATTTTCTAATGTGACCAAGGGGGTAAGAATTTTAATTACTTGTTTTAACTTACTTTAGTAGGTGATTCCATTTGTGATGTCTTTTCTTTATTACTTTTGCTAAGTGTGTTTAGATTAATGTAACATCTTGTTTTAATTTTTAAGTTTTGGAGGGAAGTCTAGTGGGTGTAATTAATTTTGATGGTTGGCTCCTTGAGCCTTGTGTTTCCTCATGTATTGAATGCTTGGTTTTGAGTGTTGACCACTCCAAATCCTTTGAATCTCGAATTTGAGATTTAGGGCAATTTTGGGGGACTTGTGGGACAAGTTGAACTTGTCCCACACTTCCCAAAACCCCTTACCAACCATATCTATGGGTTGGGAATCCAAAAAGGGGATTATTTATTGTTTTGGGAAGGGAAATGTGACTTTGGAGTGCACTTGTCTTCCTTTTTGCATTTAATTGTGCCTTAGGACACATGGGAAGGGATGGATGTGGAAGAGAGATGTCATTCAACCCAACCACCCATTTATGGTGTTTTGGGATTTGAGTTGACTAAAGGGAGGTGGTCTTGAGGATGTGTGATGTGGCATCCTACAAGGAGCCACATCACCCTCACTCTTTCCTTTTGTCTATTTATGGAAACTTCCTCTCTTGTTGAGGGGGTTGGAGTTTTTTGTTGAGGAGTTCTTTTCTTTTATTTCCTTTTGGGAGAGGAAAGAATTGGGAGAAAGAAAAAGAAGGAGCTTGGACTTGCATGCTTGGGATTGTTTTGGAGGGAGCTTGGACAAAGCTTCTTGGTTTAGGCTTCTCCAATGGAGAGGTAGGAGACCTTCTCCCTTTTTGTTTTCTTATTGTTATTGCTTCTATGCTAAAATTGTGAATAATGTATGTTACTTTTGTGTATTGTGAAAATGGATAGAGTGCTTAATGTGTAGTGTAGGAGAGGTCTATGGGAAAACTCATGAGGGAGGCATAAGAGTAGAATAGGATATTGTGGAGGGAGTTTGAGAGGGATGCCCATCTTGGGTAAGAATGTTCACATTCTTACCTTGTTTTGAGGAGCCATAAGAGGAGAGGAGGCATAAGAGTATGGGAGAAAAAGGGGTACTTGAGGGAGGCATAAGAGTCATAGGGGCTTGAGTTTTATTGTGGAGGGTTTTGGATGGGCATCTCATCTCAATTGGGAGGCATAAGGAAAACATTCCCATAGTTCCTTCTCTTATTGGCTTGGATGAAAGCCTTGTTGTGAAATGTTTGGTGTTATTTGTGTGTCTCTTTGTTTCTTCCATTTTAGCTTTGAATGTTGTGAAGAAATTGTATTGTGGAAGCAAGTATTGTTGCCTTGAGTTGGAGACCACCCTTCATTGTGTTGTGTTTGGGGCTCGGGGGTCAATGGAGGAGATTGCTTCTCTTCTCCATTGAGTTTTGGTTGGGAGGAGAGTGTTGCCTCTCCCCCTATCTTGGTTGTGATCGAAATGCTTGGAATTTGGAGCATGGATGAAGAACACCTTGGAGCTTATGAAGACTTCTTCCTTTTCCTTTATATGTATTATTTGGTTGTAAAATTTGTATGTGAAAGAAAGTTGTATAATCTTGTTTTCATTCCAAAAAAAAAAAAAAACGCGTTGTAATCTATAATTGCCCCAAAAGTCACACGGTTGGATGCAAAATTTTACTTGAAAAGTGTTTACATTATTGTAAATTTGTTCCACATGAAGTAGAAAGTATTGTAACAAGATTTTGAAGGAAAGTTGTATTGAAATGATAGTATTTCTTACTCTAAAATTTATTGAAATGTTGTTGAATTCTTTGGTGAAATATTGGAAAGAAATTACAAAAGAAAATATATTAAAATTTTGTTTGGATACTTGAAAGTAATGTGTTGGAAAGATTGGAAAAATAGTGCATCATCTCTTCTTGTGTAGTTGATGGAAGGACTTAAGTTTTAAATGGCTTTTAAAATGCCAAAGAAGCATTTCAAGTTCTAGTCCCCTTTATGTTTTATTCATTCATGAATTTATTGTAAAATCCATTGCAAATAAACAAGAAAATGAAATCGAATCTCTTAGAACACCCCTGCTATATCTATTGAATTGTTTGAAAGGAGATTTTAATACAAAATTCTAAACTTAATAAGATTATAACCACGTTTCATTAATAGGGGAACTAATTTCTGAAATATTATCCATGTTTAACAATATGACTACAAACGGATTACTATTATAAGATTTTACTGATAACAACATACTATTATTATTTCCTTCATATTAATTAGTCAATAAATAATGCCAATGAAATCTCTAAACAAACCTACGCATAAACTACCCTTGTCCTTTGCAAAACAAATTGTGCTTCATTAATATTCTGATATGTAACAGACCCACCTCTATATGTTGTTCCTCCACGAACAAATCGTTTCACGCTTCTAGTTATATATAGGACAAAAAAAAAGAATTTAGAACCGAGCCTTGTAGTCTATTGCGCACTCCTTGAGCTATCTCTGCACGATACAGGAGATCTTCGCAATGTTGAAGAAGATATCTTGGGAGGTGAAGGTAGCAGGATATTTTCAGACCCAGAACAGTGTTCTGAGCTTTCTTTTCTTCTAATCGACTGTGTGACAGTGAGAGTGTTCCTTAATCAATTTTAAAATATATTGGTGCGCCTTCACTGTTCCTCCATCGTTTGATAGAAATACTACTAAGGAGGACCCCCAAAGTTTGAGCTGCATTCGATACTGATCAGACATCAACACGCTGGACAGGCCGTTGTTTCTACACGCCGTTCACTGTCCCCTTATCATTTTTGACATTTATATTTGTTTTGCCGTGAAGGAGAACTCGATTTTGGTGTTGCTTCCAATCTTGAGAAGATAACAACATAGTTGAACAACCTGCTTGTTGGAACTACCCTAGGGGCCTTCATGCTCTGTCTGGTCATACTGTGTAGGCCAGGGCCGTGGATCTCTTCCACCCTCTGCCAAAGCTTTTAAAACAAAAAAAAAAAAACTTGAGGCATTATACGGGCTTCCTGTGCCCCTGTCCCGCTCGGGAATGTATAAAAGAAAGAAAACAAAAAAAAAAGGAAGGAGAGACGTCTCCTTTGTTGCGCCACCTCTACCTGACATTGTCCACGCGCCCAGGACCCTTTTTATCTACCTCGATTGTAGTTTGCGCGGCCTGGGCGAACGTACCAGCCTATACACTTGCTACACTATATTTCACACACAGTGTTTGGACAAATGGATTCTTCTTCAACGGATACGTGCCCTCTGTGCAGCTGTTCTTTTCTTCTACAGAGGAAAAGAGGCATGATACAGAAGGAGGAAGCAGTGACCAGGGATAGATGGTCGAGCGGATCTCATACTCCCTTGGACAAGATTAATTACCATGGGTGAATCTTGTGTAATTTAACAGAATGTAAGTAGGCAGGCGCGTTTGTATTCGCTTCACCTCCATCGCACCACTTCCAATCCATGCATGGCCGACAAAGACGTGTATCAAACCAGAGTCGCCTTCGTGAGAAATTTGATTTGCATCATTAAGTGAAATCAAGGTTTTAGGTGGCCGGTTGGAAGAAGTGTACACACAAGGTGAGGGGGGAGGGAGTCTTAATGGTGGACAGGTGGTCAGATTGAATAACCACCGCCCCAACCTTAACACATTTAAGCTAAGTTTGAAATTCTTTGGACTTGCAAAGTCAATGAAAAACAAGGATATCTAGCTAGGCCAAAGCCAAAGTATTAAATACTATATAAGTTAATGAGTGATATGATTTGTAACCAAACTATCTTATAATAACCATACTAGGTAGTATGTATATCGAAACATACTAAAATCATATAATGCAATAAATCGATGCCGAGTTTATATCGTAATGTGTAATTCCTTGTATATATATATATATATATATATATATATATATATATATATATATATATATATACATGTATATATTTATACTTCTATATATATATATATATATACACACACACATGTATATATTTATACTATATATATATATATATATATATATATATATATATACACACACACATGTATATATTTATACTATATATATATATATATATATATATATTATAATGTATTAAATCGAGAAGATAATACGACATAACGGAATTAAAAAAAAAAAGAGAATAAATAAAAATTGAGTGATTAGTGCTTTCACCTCGAAATAAATTATATCATATTCTAGGGCTAACCTTCAGAAATATTGTTATCTCGATATTATCAGACCTTAGACTAGTTAACTCGTATGACGACCCTACTTATCTTTGTGAAACGTGGAATGAGATAAATTCAAATATCTCTGACCTTTTGAAGCATTATCGTGTTTTCTTGTTTCGAGCACTCGTATACTGGCACACCCAATTAAAAAAAAAAAAAAATTGTCGCATTTTCGGGTTGCTTGGTTGTGGCGCGCCGTCGCCGCGTCGGGAGCGTGGCGTCGCGTCTTTTAAAGAATTACAAGCGCACAATTAAGGCATGAACCGAAGAGGAGAAATCAAGGGTGCACGAGCTACACAAGAAAATTGAAATGATTACGGGTGTTATTGTTTTAAAGCATCCTGACCTAGTGCTGCCCGAGCAAAAATATGAATCAACCTTGCAGTGTCTGGAGGATTTGACCCACATCCTCACAATGGAAAGGAGGCCACTTGCCTTAGAGACTACAAAAGAAGTGTTGGCGCTAAGAGAAAGAAGAGAAGCTGAAGGTTGTCGAGATTGTTGCTCGATATACCAAACTCCTTCGAGTAAAGGCCGCCGCACAAGTTGTTGAAGTGCGTATATGACAATGATGGCTGATAGAGATAAGTGCAAGCATCCTGGTTGCCACACATGAAATAAAACTCAAGGAGTTCAAGAAAAGAATAAGGGGAACAAGGCGAAAGGGATAAAATCCTGGCCAAGGTAGAAAAGAAGTCAGAAGTTATCGAGACCTTGCGAGGCTCGATCAAAAGTCGACTAAAGGAGTTATACCCCCAGATCACCCCAATGATGGATGTACTTGATAACTTGGGCAAACAATTGGAGAGTATTGTTGAGACAATGAGTGCCAAAGGGGAGGAACTAAGTTTTGAGGAGGTGAGCGCCCTAGTTGGAGACCTCGCGCAAAGCACAGAGCGAGGTTGATGCTTGGGAAAAGCTAAAGGCAAAAATAGGGAAGGATTTCCCTCTCCTCCTTCAAAAATAATCATCATTCTCTTACAATTTCCCCATTCTTTCATTCTTTCTCCCAATTCTTCATTCCTTCATTCTTTTTCCCATTATTGAGCCCGCCATTCTTTATTCATTCAAGAGGAGTGTTTAGAGGGCAAAGAGCAGGACATAGTGTGGGGTGATGTTGGGCCCCAAAATATTGGATAAGTATAAGAAGGCGTGTGGGTGCGCGAGACCTATTGGAAGCAGGGCATGCGGGTTGAAGGCGCGCAGGGGAAGGGTTCTGCAGGTTTGGCAGAACACACAATGTGCACGCGTAAGACAAGACACGGTTTTGGGACTTAGCCATATTTGATGTTCTAGTGCAACACACGAGAAAAACGTGACTGTGTAGCATGTAGAGTGGATAAGGTGCCGGCCTCGTAGTTGTATGGTCAAGAATGGAATATTCTATGCATGCGATGAAAGGATCTAGAAAGACATCATTGCAAAGAGTGGAGAGCTCGGATCAAAGGAAGCATGTTCCATTGGAGGACCACATGGACACTTAGCAACCGATCTGTTATCTCAGGAAGGCATGGTGGTGGAGACAAAAGCTATATATAGAGATGCTTGGGTAGAAGAAAAGGAGAGAGAGAGAGACACACACACCCCAAGAGCAGCCTCATATAGCACTGTATAGGCAAAGCTTTGCAAGAATAATGAAGGATCCTTTGGGTTGGGATTAGGAGAAGCTGTAGGAGTGATGACACTTTTAGAGGGATGGGTCAGTAACCGGTTTTGTAACATGGAAGCTTAGATTAGGGTCCAGATGTATGATTTTGATATGCATTGTTATATTGGTCTGTTATGGCCTTAATGAATGTAATGCGGTTATTGAACTTGTTAACATGAATATAAGGTTTGTTAAATTGATCAGAGTTTAAGCATGGCAAACCAGATAACAATACACCGAAATAATATATTTAGAGTTGAAAACGTTTGGGATCACTATTCATTATAGAAGTATTACATATATAGCTTTCTTTGATCCTATAATGAAGGAGTCAACATCAATCCATAACATCTCAACACACTCCTAAGATCACTCAACTATCCCATTATTCACTCAACCATTCTTTATCTCTGAGTTGTACAAGACAACTCATTATTTACACACACTAATATAATAATGTTACACAATATTTCTGTAACATTCACTCCCCTATTGTTAACATTATTATTTCCCTACATACACTCCCCTAATGTTGACATGGTACAATATAACTCTGTCTTCTACTGCAACGTGTTGCACGAGCTTTCCTCATAATCTGGATCAAAAGAAAGGTGTGTAAACTTTCAACTGGCTAATTGACTTCTTGCTGCACATGACCACAACTATGTGACGGAACGCATCCCACATTTACTCCATGAAAAGAATCACATTTTAAAAAAATGATACCTCAATCTGAGTTATCAGCTGAAAGTTATCATGCTTACAAGTTCTAAATTCAACTTCTTTCTGGACCCCTTTCCAAAAATGGAATTTTGTCCTTGTGTTTTTTTTTGCTAAATCCAAAAATGAAAAAACGGAAAACAAGATTTATAACTCACGATTAGCAGATAACTGTCGTTTTCACTAGTCTCGCAGAAGATCGCTGAGCTACAGGCAGTGATTCCAGTTAGAACGTGAATGGAAATCTGAATGTGCAGAACTATCAAATCATATAAAAACTACAGTAGTCTAACAATTCGATTGACCAAGAATTGTGAATGCAAACACATGTACTCTATAGCCAATACGCTCTCCACCAATCACGAACAAGACAATGTAAAATCAATACTTGCAGATTTGGTCATGATAACAGAATGGATCTGAGGAGAATGGCACGTGGTATGTCCAAATAAAAAACTACAAAATTGAATGGATGCCTATTGCCCCCTCCTTCCACGTGTGGTTGTGTTGGGGACGTGTTTGATATTCATCTAGCTGCGAGCTCACTGTTATTTCTCCATTATATGGATCAGAAGCTGCTCTGATACCAAAATGTTAAATTGATCAGAGTTTAAGCATGGCAAACCAGATAACAATACACCGAAATAATATATTTAGAGTTGAAAACGTTTGGGATGACTATTCATTATAGAAGTATTACATATATAGCTTTCTTTGATCCTATAATGAAGGAGTCAACATCAATCCATATTAACTCTCCTACAACATCTCAACACACTCCTAAGATCACTCAACTATCCCATTATTCACTCAACCATTCTTTATCTCTGAGTTGTACAAGACAACTCATTATTTGCACACACTAATATAATAATGTTACACAATATTTATGTAACAAGGATATGTTCTAAAGAATATATGTTGTTCATGGGCATAAACCTTGGTGCATTTTCTTTGTGTTATGAATCGTTCTATATTCTCGTTTGATACTTCTTTTTGTTATCTAAATGGGTGCATTGATATGATAACTCATCCTAATTTCTTAGAATAAACATATGGTTCCTTTCTTTTCGCATCTAAATCTATCATTAAGGATGTATTATCGAAGACTCATATAGAGGAGGTGCTCGACGCCCGCGCATGCCTCGGGTGAGTGCTCGGCGTCCACCGGGTGATAGCCGACACGCATGGGGTTAGATTGTTGTTTTAGGGGTATAAAAATGACTACAAAGTGCTTTGGTGCTTTGTCTCCCGCCTTAAGCTATTGTAACCTCGACCGAATCTACACACCACGAGATGAATGAGATTTAATGAGCTTGAGCTTATGACCAATTTTAACACTGTATCTGAAGGGGAATGTCAAAAGGATTGGCCTCGAGCATAAGCGAAATCCTTCGAATTCTTCATGCAGAGCTAAGTCACTTTGTTTACGAACTCAAACAACTTGTTTCTTTCAAACGACAGAGGAAATGGGCGGTGCGCTGGATCGCCACTTTCCCACTAGTCATTCCAACTAGCAAGGAATGACGGACGAGGTGCCATCTTTCAAACCTTTTATATAAGTGGGACCACTCCTAGATGACTTAGTAAAGAGACATTAAGAAGGAATTGATTTGAAGGGACTTTAAAAGGGGCCCCGCGCCAAATAACCTTAAATGAGATCGGATGATGATCTGACAAAAGTGCATCTGACCACACCTTTGTGACATGGGAGGATCCTTGCATGTCAAAATAAAAAAATAGTTTGTTGTGAAAGAAGTACATGATCAAGCCTTTTAAAACCCAAACATATCCTTCTTGAAGATTGGTCCAAGTATACCAAGCTTGGGCCTTAAATTCTTATTGTCGACTAAGCAACGGATGGAAAGCCCCAACAACTTTTAAAGAAATACCAAGCCACACGCTCACCGAAATACCGGTGCATATAGAGGAGTGCTGAATTTATCATTTGGATACTCTATCATATTAAAGCTACCACACACCAACCAAGTAAGCTATCACCGAACCATTTCCATAAAATCGTTCTTTCACATCCATCATTAGGAGCATAAACAATAAGATTACCAAAGGAAAATCCATTAATCGCCATAATCATCCACACTACCCGATTTGAAGGATCTTGGTCCAAGGAGGTGATTAAGGCTGAGAATTTTGACACTATGGAAATGCTCGCACCACATTTGCCATCAATGTGCTAAGTATGAAAATGCAAAAAGTTGGGCAATACAAGTTAGCATATTTTGAAGCAAGAAACCATAAATCTTAATTTCTTGCAAACAAATAATATCAAGGTTGTTTAAATCTTGTGACAAGCTAAATGAACAAAGTATTTGTGAGAGGGTTCTATAAGACCCCGAACATTCCATGAGATGAAGTTCATGAAAATCAAACATATCAAAACCCCCCTGCTCATTTAGAATACCATCCTCCGAGCTAAGAATGGAAAAATTAGGAGCAAGCGAGATTTGGTTTGAATTAGAAAGCTCAACTTGAATGGAGTGGTGTTTGGCCCCATTATCTCCTCGCACGCTATGGGACACCTCTTGGGGTGGGCAATAGAAGTAAACGTCAGAGAGGAAAAAAGTTGAAGCAAGATTCCCAGTATTCTCTGAACTTGAAGGAAGAACCCATCTCTGCGAGGGTTTGGAAGGAATGGAAATCGACAAGTTGGGTGGCTCCAAGCTCGACTCATCCTTAGTCGGAGCGGGGAAGGAGAGGGGGTAGGCGAAACCACGGGAGTGGGTTTCGTAACAAATGCCTTCTTATTCCCCACCGTAGTCCAACCATCGTCAGAGGGTCAACTTTAGGCTTGGACACCGTGGGTTACATCACCATCGACTTGGAACAAACTAACGAGAGGACAATAGCGAGCGAATACGGTGGTTTGGGGCTTGACAACGAAGACACATGTTGGGGAGGTTGAAATATACCACCTCCCGAGAGATACACAAACACCCAACTTGAATATTCAGGTGGTCCCACAGATCTTTCACAAGGTCAACTTTGACACACACACGCTTGTTTGGACAAGCTTAAAAAACACTCTTGTTCATGGCAAATCACCTTGCTAATGGGTTTCACTATCTCTGGAAGGAAAGACCAGAGATGAACATGAAGACCAGGAAGTTCAATCCAAACTAGAATTTTCAACGAAACTTGGTTGGTGGGACTAAAATCGGGAGTCCACTAAGAAAACACTAACATGGTATTTCCTAAATACCAACAAGCCGCTTTAAGGAGGAGGGCTTGGAGTTGAGAAGGCTCATGAAAGGAAAAGAGATAAAACCCTTTGGTGAGGTTATAGATACCTAAAACTAGGATACTATTGGACTCCCAATGGTTCTTTATCCAGTTCTGAAGGTAGGCTTATGAGGGAATGTAACCACAAAATATGCAATAAGGCAATTATTACGATACCACTTGACCACAAGGTCTAAACATTCATTAGAAATAACATCTAGGGAGGATTCAGAATCCATACCTCGTCGTAGACTTTCAACACAAATTTTGCGCTTGGGATCCATTTTCACCACTAGTTGCAATGGAAGGAGAGTTGGCCATTTATAAGCAAATCATTGCCTTAGTGACGGGGAAATAACCGAGTTCACTATGATATGATCGAAAGGAAAACCCTAGAAAGGCTAAAGAAATACAAAGCATGCAACAGTGTAACACAAACGAACGCATTAAAAATCCTAGCAAAGTCCAAATCGTCCTTGTGCCATATAGCTGGTGGAAAAATCAGGGTCCCACATTTTATAGAATTTATTATATGGCCCCTAACTTAGAGTGCACCAGTATTGGTGTTTCTCCCCTAGTAAATATACTAACACGTCAATTTTTTTCACAAATATTTTATGGCTAAAAACATCAAACACTCTGAACGGTTGTCAAATTTAAACCCAATTTTCGTCCCCTTGCCCTACCTAATTGGGCGTTGGCTTAAAAATATCTGGTTTCCACCTTGTCACTTGCGTAACACGAAAACCAAACTCCATTGCACCCCTTTAACTCTGAGATAACAAGACTAATTTTCCATCTTCCTCCTGTGAATTGTATCAATTTTATACAATAATACCAAGATCGCTGAGGATTGTTCAAAAATGAAGAATCTGTATGTGGAGGCAGTGCTGCCGGTGGATTTGAACAAAAACACGTCATGGTTTCAATACCCCGGGGTGTGGACGACATATATTCTCATCCTTTTCTTCTCATGGCTTATTGTTCTCTCGCTCTTTTCCTGCACCGCTGGAATGGCCTGGACAATTGTGCATCTCGCTCATTCTGCGGTAAGACGGATCTATTCACTATATTTCCTTACTTTCAGCAAAACCACTGTTAGAATCTAACCCTAACCTGCAAAATGACATGTTGTAGTGGCTCTGAAGTGGAGGTAATAAGATAATTATTGTTGTTTTTCTTGTTTGCAACTCACTCTTTTCAATGTTTATAAGCTTGTTTCGATCAAATACCCAAAGTTAGCATTGAGGAGGTTAAGTGTATATTTCTACGGTTGTTCGCGTGTACCTCCAAGGTAGGTAGGCTTATATAAAACAGAATGCAATTTAGATACATATCACCGCATCCAAACTCTGAAGAGGTCTAGAAGTTAGTCCCGAAACGTCGGGATCACAAGAGTGTAAAACATAGTTGATTCCAGATATGCAAGACGAATGTTTACCTCTGGAAAATTTAAAGCTTTAGTGACTCGGCTTATCAAGTCTATGTTTCTCCTGGAAGATGAGAGAGAGCTCACTAGAAACGTCTGACAAAAGCTACAAGATTTTCTATGCAGTTTATCCAGAAAAGCTTCTGCAACTAGGCTTATTTTGATGCCAAAGGATGAGTTCCTGCTCTACTTCTTTAGGTTTAACTTTTAGGTACTCTGAGTAAAGCTGAATCGGCAAAGCTTGATTTTCTCCTAAGTTTGGTCAGGAGGCTAAAACTCGAAGCTGCGAAATTTTAATAATATTATAAGGTAAATTGAAAGAAATCTCTAGAACGGTTGTCATATGCCAAATTGGCCTTTATAATTCTAATTTTGAATAGGTGTCTGGTCTTTATTGGTGCCTGCCTTGGCCATGACCTGGAAGGCAAGCGTTTCCTTGACCAATATAATTCTAAGCTCGAGTAGTAGCCCGGCCTTGGGGTGTGGGTACATAATGTACCTAGAACTGTTTGACTCAAATACAAAAATTAGTGAGATTGAGAAGAAGCTAGAGTTTGAGCATAAGTAACGGTAGACAACAGATATGCAGAAACATTTCTCTTTCTTAAGAATGAAGTTGAGCAAGGGATATTTTATACAGAGTTTAATTATGATAAGTTCTGAAGTGGCTTTGCATGGCATCTTTTGCGGATTTCTTAAGCATAACCTTTGAGCCCTAATGAATTTTTAAATTATTGTCCATGGGACCATAAATTGGGCGCTTCTATAAGACTGCAAATAATATGCCAGATAGAAATACATGATTTACATTGACATTTACAAATTTTATGCTTTGGACTGAAAAAAAAACCATTTTGATTTTGGGAAGGTGAAACCCCTATTTTATGTCCACCAAGGGAATTGTTCTCGGACCAATCCAAAGAGAAGGAACCCTCTCTATTACTATACCACAGGAACATGCACAAATTATGTATATATTTTGAGCCCTAACCTTTGCAGGTTAACTGCTTTCAACCTCAGAGTTATTGTAGAATTATAGTTCCGAGTTCTTATACATACTTAATGTAAATACCTAGCTGTTTGGGAGGAAAGCTCAGCAGATTGTGTAAATTGTTCATCTCATTTTGCTCAATTGAGTGTTTCTATCTTGCTCATCACATGTTCTTCAATTTCTCGAATACATAGCATGCACACATGTGACTAAAGGAGTGCTGTTCTAAATTACTTCATGAACTGCTCTATGATTCCTAATTTACATATTCTTGTGTAGATACAATGTTCATTTGAACTGCATTAATCTGCAGTGTGAACTATTTGTAGTAGTACAAGTATCTTATGACGCATGCTAACACTTTTCTCTTAAAATATCTTGTGAAAGATTAACTAATTTTCTGTAGTATCCTATGAAAATAATCCTAATTAAATTTCTTAAAGTGGGCCATAAGGTAATTCAAGAGACTGCTAAAATATCTATTTATTAATCAAAAGTTAGACTGTTTCCTGCTGGATGATAGATTAGGGTAACTCAAAGTCCAATTCCTTTTGCAGGATATCTCGGATTCAAGTAAGCCAAAGATAATTTAAATTTTTGAGGTACTTCACAGGCTTTCTTCAAATTTGCTTCCACTAACCGTAACAGAATTTAACTGTAACAGAATTCTTCTGTAACTGATTGCTTCTAATGATTTTATTTTACATTTACCATGAATATGAAATGGGATTTATTTAACTTTAGGCTTAATAGTGATCTATATGTGAAATTAGAAACACGGGTACTAGGTGGCAAGTCCCTGTTGTAAAAATGTCTATCTCATTGCTATATACGACAAGCTTTAGTAAATATAATCTTTTTGTGGTTGATTGGTTGAGATCATTGTCCATAATCACATTGTTGGATCAAGAATGACAAGATTTACAAATTAGAACCTTTTGGTAGTTGATTCTTTGACAATCTGAGATCATTGCTCTGAGTGACATTGTTGGATCTGTCACAAAATACATATTTTTAGTTGTCTCATCAATAACTATCTGAAAAAATATTATTTGGTAGCACAAATTAAGGTGAATGACTTAACCTTCTTTTGGTATGGGATCTAGTCTAAATTTAAGATATAATATTCTTATTGTTTGTTAAAAATGTCTTATTGCTGATTAAAAAATGTAACCTGTTAAAATTTAAAACTCAACATTAGTAAGAAGTTTGAAATCTCTAGAGAGACTGAACAAGTAATCTAGTCATAGTTGCTGACTTGTAAAATGTCAAAACCAAGTATTATGGTTGTCCTATGTGTGGCTGGAACTCAAATCATCTTGGAGATGATATTTATTTGCCTCCTTGTGTGAAGCACCATTAATTTACTAATGTCAAGAAATTATAAAGGGCATAAAATAGATTCCGGGCTATTCTAGGCCAGCTCTGTCTTTATCAATTTTATTCAGATTATTTGGGACGACGTCGATAAGTATTTCCAGTTATCGTTGGCTAAGACATTTTCATATTATCTAGATGATTTTGAATTCTGTGCCTGGAGCACATGAATAAAATCGACAAATTATCCTAGTATGTTTGAATTCTGTGCCTGGAGCACATGAACCTATAAATTATCCCAGTATGTTACTTTTCATAAGATTTTGCTAGAGTGCAGTTTTATTCTTAGGATTGAACTTGTGATGGCTATGGGAAATAAAATGGTTTCTTGTTTTCAGTTTCAAGATCATTGCCCATGTTTTGCAGAAAATATAAAACGCTTTTCAATCATTTGTCATATTTGGAATATGTAAAAGCAATTTTACTTGTACAAGGAGGAGTCTTAAATAAATTTTAAGGCGGTTATCTCAATTTTAGATTTGATTACTTCAGATGTTTCCTATTCTTGTAAGGTACACACATTTTTCCACATCCAGCAGAATGAATTTTGTATAGGATTCCCGAAGTTTATCTTGATATTAACACATCCTTGAGCCAGCTTTTGGGTATCTGCCAAGCAAATGTTTGGTCAAGTGGGCAATACAGTGATTAGGCACTTATTTACCAAGTAGCCATTGCCAAGCTGGACAATTTTTCATTTTCTTTTGCAAGATGAATATGGAGAGCCCGAGTGGGGCTGATGGTGAAGGTGTGTGTACTCCATAGAGGAGGCACAGGTTGGATTTGAGAGGGGGTTAGTGTATGGACAACTCATCAAACAATATATAAGGTAAATGGATAAAGTTATAAACAACCCCTTGCTGGCTTCCACTAAGGAGGTCTCAGACACCAAATTGGTGTCTCCCCTGATGGTGACCTAAAAAACGACCTCTACCTTTACAAGTATTGAGGAAACAAATCTTTGTGTTTGGCAAGATAAGTCTATTATTATACCTTTTTTTTGAAATATTTGGCATATACTCATGATATTTGTTTGTTATAGCGATGACATTGGTTTAGTGGCCATCTCATCAGGGTTTGACAAAATGACAGTTCCACGTTTCTCTATTGGGCTACTTTAACAATAACAAGTAAACATATTTTTGGTTCTAACCACTAGTTTTAGATTGAGAACATGATGATCGACTGGACAAAGAGATATTATTGTGGGAGAGGTGTCCACTGACACTGTCACCCGTGGGCCGACATGTACCCCTATTTATGCTCCTCTATTTACGTCTGGCTCCTTCAGAGGTTCTCGTCCACAATTTGATCTCTACTAGAAAACTATCCAGACAAGAAGCCCTTCATGACCATGGTAGTATAAGAAAACGGATATAAATTGTGAACAGGATATTGTACCCAAGTGCATATTGGAAATTATTTTGAGTTGTTCCTGGTATCAAGCACACAAATTTAAAAGCCCATGATTATGTAACAAGTTCTATTTCGATGTTCAGGAACAAGTAACACCGTCTGTGAGGATCATAACAACTGTATCAATATAACATTTTTTAGAACTCTTTTTGGTGCATAGTTTAATTAGGTTGCAGAGTACTGTCCTACAGATGTAAACTGGAAATATGCTGCTTAGATGAATTTTAAGACAAATTACATGTATAACTTATATCGAGATGCAGTGATTTCGACTTCATTGGAGAATAATTTTTCTGTACTAACTTTCATCTTGTGTCCACCTAAGATTCCGTTGACTAGCAAGAATAAACTGTCATTTTTGCTAACAAGGTGCCAAGTGCGCAAAACGATCTCTCTCTCTCTCCCCTCCCTGTATAACAGAATCCAATCTCCTACACAAATTCAGCCATAAATTAAGTGTGGAAATTCTACGAAGATTCAGTGACTATATTGGAAAATAATTTGGATGCACTTACTCCCATCTTCTCAGTTACCATGTTCTTACGAACTCGTTGAAAATTCGGCTTGAACTGTACTTTTTGGTCAAACCAAACATGTTTGGTTGAACATTATTTTTTCTATTTTTTTAATTAAAAAATTTAAACATTTAAATTATATGAACTTCAACTCAAAACAAAAACAAAACAAGAAACACTAATACCTAAGCACATAAAGGAAAAACTGTATAGGTAATATATTTATTTATTATCATGTGTAAATGGTTTTCTTTACAAATATCGTCATATTATTTATATATATTTAATATTTGTAAATTTTCTAAAACAAACCTTTTGAAAAATTCCAAACATCCGAACTTTTTCCCCTTACAAACTATCCTAACTTCTCGAACATGGTACTATTGCCATCTTGCATCCAGATAAGGTTTGTAAACTAGCAAGAACTGTCTTCTTTCTGGCAATGATCACTTTCTCCCCCACCGTCCCGCCCTTCGTCTCACCCCCCACCCGTATAACAGAATTCAATCTTTTACACAAATTCAGAGTGATAAGTATTTGTCATGTTTTTGCAAACATGAAGTGTTGATGTATTTGTCCGTTAGGTTTCTACTGTTTATGCATTCTCCTTCACAAACTCACAGTGATAAAGAATTAACATTTTCACAGACACGAAATGTTGACATAATTCACCCTTATGTTTTTACTATATACATGTGTGATGTACATATTCTCCGATCCAAGATGGATGGGAGGTTCTAAATGAGCACAATTGCAGATACCGGAGAATTTCAGTTTTTCCTATTGTTATAATGCTCACTAAGAAAGTGCTTTTCCCCCTTCTGAAATATGCATATTTTGAGTTCAAGATTCGTGTAAGAACTTTTTGTTTTTTTATGGATTTGAATTTAATGCAGAGACCGGATTCTCTCTTGTTGGTATATGCCGATCCCTTGAATGCATACAAAATAGCAAGTAGAAGTAAACAATAGTGCAAACTGGTTAAGATGAAAGTGCAGATTGGTATTGTATCCGATGTAAATTAATAGCAGTGTTGTTTCGGATTCCGTTTAATGCAGTTTGTATTTGTTCACTCCAATCTCCATTTAATCACTGTTTGGAGGGAAATTTGTAAGGGAATTGGCTTCATAACAGGAACCATTTACATTAATTTTATCATACAGTATGTTGTTATCATTTCGAAATTGTCTGGAACATCTTATGGTCATACAACACATCAGGGAAATAGGGTTTCAGCTCTGAGATATATTGTTTTCGTTTCCTCCACCTAGCGGAACCTACAGCTCCACTTATCCTCTTGTTGCTAGTGATGGTGGTTCATACAGACTAACTGAAGATATTTCTCATCTTGAGAATTTTATTGCTATGAAGCTAAAAGGAAGAAGCCTTCCACAGCGAAAGAGATCTTTGCACTTGATTAAATGATGATGCGGGTTTAGGGAAAATTTTAAGGAAGCATACATTGTTAGAAATTTAGAAATTCTGGATGTCCTTTTCAATATTGAATTTCTTAATTTCTAAAGATTGGCGACAATGTAAATTCTTGTTTTTGATTGTTCGGTGTAAGCAGTGTGAGAGTTATCTGGTTTCGACTGTGTAGATTGCATATCGTCCAACGTTCGGGTCTCTCCGCAGGACCCATACATGGGAAAAATTGGTTTGAAGCCAATGCTTATTGTGAAAATTGAAAAATATTTCTCCTTTATCCTTAATTTTGAATATGCTTAATACAAAAATTTGGTGAATTCTCGAAGGAACAAAACTTTGATAGAAGCTGCAGGAATCTTGATTTTCAAATGGCAAATATTTCAAAATTCTGACAAGGAAAATATTAGGCACTAAATATTGTCTAGATGGGGTTCCAGTTGTTAGTTTCTTTACTTGAATATTTGACTTAAGTTGAAGATTCAATGACATTTGTTTGTCCTTCAAATCTTTGGATGCCTAGATGATTAAGAATCAAAAGTTGTTGGTTAAAGTGAGGATTGAAGATATCTTTGCTTGTGGAAGAGTTTTCTTTTTTTATCTCTCTTCTTGTTGCATTGTTTGATAATAATGAGGATAGTTGTTGAATTTCTAAAAGTAGTCCATTGCTTTTAGTTATCAGTGGATTATATTTGAATTGCTAGGGCTTGAGATTTGATCCTTTGGACGAAATCTGGACATGGGTCCCTGTTTGGGTCTGTTGATCCTTCCTCCCTTTCCATCTGTTGAAAAAGAATTAATGGCAGATTTTGGAAGAAAAATTGGGAGATTCATTGACTCGGCCAAATCTGGAGTTGAAATTTTCCTGTTGGATCTTGCAAAATATTGCTGAAGGCTTTGGTTATTAAACTTAAGGAATGGGCTTTCACACAAACACTGTGTTACGAAGATGCTCTGTTTAAATGCAATTGGTGCCACAAATATGGGTGTTTTGCTAGTCCATTTTAGAAGAGATCAAAACCAGCTGCTCTAGAGACAAAAATTTCCAGAGAATGAAAAAGAGGAATTCAACTTCAGTCCTGCCCATAGGAGAAGGTATGTCAGAGCTACAAGAGTGAAAAAGAAGATGAACAAAGGTCTCATGATGTAATTCATTCATGGCATTGGAAGTAGTAGCCATTACAGGTAGTTACATTTAGTTACATTTGGTTGTTTGGTTACAACCTCTTCAACTGCTAGGAACCGCATTACATTCTATATAATGCTCTATAGCTCTATATTTTAACACCCCCTCTTAATGACTAAACCGGAAACAATACCAAGTTTATCCCAAAATTTTACAAATTTCCTAAAGCCCATATGTTTAGTCATTACATCTACAGACTGTGCCATAGGTTGTACTTCAAAATCATCAGTCCATGATTGTGTTGCGGTTGTCGAATGAAGAAGAACCGCAAAACAAAAATCTGGTCCCATGAACAAAAGATATGGCAAGTGGTCCACTGGTTCTCTGTTACGTGATTCATTGACCAATGATGAATCACCAATGGTTGAGAGTGTCAGCCCCATCTCCAGAGTGCTGAAATCAGAACCTTGAAGATGTGGATTGAAAAATCTATTCCAGGCTTGTGTAGCCTGCTGGAGTCTGTACAAAGACTCAATTATCCTGCAATCGAAGTCACCTCGATCACGTCCTTGCAACACCGTGTAGTGCTCATCCAACTTTCTCAATAAGAGAAATGTGACCATCTGTGCAGTAGGAGTTAGAACCAACTCCGCAATAGTAGGAGAAATAACCATCTCGTCTCAGCAGTGGTCTCCGTCTCAAGCAGTGGTAGGAGTGAGAATCAACTCCTCATCTATTTGCTCATCTATCCCCCTCTGTTGGGAAAGATCCTTCACAACACAATGAGCAAATTGTTCATGCTCTATTGTCCTTCGAGCAAGGACCTCTGAGTGAGTGGCTGGGCATGCCATCTCACCATGCATCGTCAGTGCATTTGGAATAGTGGAGTCTCCGTCCACAACAAATTGTTCTTCAGAATGAGGAAATCCATCCTCCCAAGGCATGTCCGCTCTCCGTACACCTGGTATAGTGGATACTCCTCTCCTGATAGGTGCATGTAGGTTGATTGTATCCAAGTCAACAAATTTGTGAGGAATGACTTCCTCCCGAGGCATTGCTGACCTCCGCACATCTGAATGGTGGAGCTGTCCTCCACGTGCATTCATGTTGATCGCAGCCGGATCAACAAGCCGATATTGACCACCTTCCCCAATACCAAGGGCAATTATCCATCTCTGTTTCACATCAGAGACAACACACTTCTTTCCACAGAAATCCACAGAAATATTGGGATTTTCAGTCAATTGATGAATAGATAGAAGATTCTTTTGTAAAGAAGGTACATATCTAACATTCCGTACCAACAATTTATGAGCATTATTCAATACAATGCATATATCTCCTATCCCTTCTACTGTAAGTGATTCTCCATCAGCTAGTACTACTGATTCAAAACAAATATTTGCAGTAAATGAAACATACCAGTCCCTACGACATGAAAAGTGTGCAGACGCACCAGAGTCAATGATCCAACAACTGGTACCACTGTCATTCGAGCATGATGTCGTAAGACAATAAAGAGCATGCCCGTCATCCGAATCCCGTTCTTCTGCAACTGCTGCCACATGTTCCTCATTACATGGCTTTTTGTTCTGCTGCGAAAGATCATACTTCCGCTTCGGCAATCCTTCTTGAGGTGCCCAACCTTGTGATAGTAATAACATGTGACCTGATACCGAGTGGAAGACTCACCAGATTGACGTTTCCACTTTCCCTTTGACTGAGTGACAAGAGCACTCTCTGAATGGTCACAATTAGATTCTGCTTGAAGTTGTCTCCGCTCCTTTTGCAATAGGTAGGAACTCACCTTGTCAAACGTGAGTGTTTGACTTTCAGCCATTAAATGGAGTGCCTCCACAAATGACTCATATGAAGAAGGTAAGTTGTTCAAAACTAGAGCCACCATATCATCGTCGTCCACCTTTTTGTTGATGGAAGATAATTGGTCTCGGAGGTCTTTCATCCGAAGTAGGTGCTCAGACAACGATCCACCTTCTTGTAACTTTACGGAAAAGAGCATATTTTTAGGTATAAAACCCGACTCTTTTTTGACGTCTGATATTTATCCCTCAGACTGGCCCACAATGTGCTTGCCACAGTGGCATTCCGCACTTCGGTATCATATCATCCGACACCGACAACTTGAGAAGCAATAACGCTTCCTTATGACGTTTGTCATAATCCTCGAAGTTCGTCATCGCTGGTCGACTTTCATCACCCTTGATTATTTTATCACAATCACGAAACTCCATGACCGTTAAAATCTTATGACTCCAAACATTGAAATTAGTGCCCGTTAATTTTTGTGTCTCCGACAAAGTCAAGTGTGAAATATTTGCCATTTTATTATTCCAAAGTAACGGAAATAATAAAATAAAATTTTGCCCCACACTTAATAAAATATTACTTTTTCCAGCAAATATATTTTTGGCCCCTCACCAAAAAACAATATAACTTTATTCCAGCAAATATAAAGTATTTGCCAACTTAATAAAAAGTGTGCCCCCTTAATAAAACAATTATTACTTATTCCACCAAGTAATATTAAATTAAAGCACCTTCAAAATGCCCTCGAACCATATTTGCATTAATAAATATTATTAATGTGAGAATACCTTTGTAGATGAAATAAAACAAATATGATGCCCTCGAACTTTTTCTGCTCCAACGACTCAGCATTCGACTGTGGATTTGCACGATTTCTGTGCTCTTGTTTTGTCTTCTGCAACAATCTACTGCTCAGACTTTGCCTCACGAACTGCCCTCCACGATTTCTCCTTCACACAATTTGCTGACTCAGGATTCACGACTGGGTACGATTTTGCGATTAACGATTTTTTTTTTGTCTTCTAGCGACTGGAACCATTTTCTGCACCACATTGTAATGCCTTCGTTTTTTCTTTCTTTTCTGCAAAAACAGTCTGCTGCCTCGAATGGAGGAATTTCTTCCTTCTCTGCCCTAGCGTCTGGTATTTTTCTCCAAATACCCCACGTTTTACCAAATTCGTGCCTTTTAGGGCTTCCTCGAATTTTCTGTTCGTGCCTCTTGAAGGCTTCCTCGAACTGCAACCTTGGACGCTCTGATACCAATGTTAGAATATGCAAAGAGAAGAAAGAACTCAGAGAAGGCAAACTGCACTGCTGAAATGACACAGGCAGAGGTTTATTTATTATAGGAAGAGGTAGTTACATTTAGTTACATTTGGTTGTTTGGTTACAACCTCTTCAACTGCTAGGAACCACATTACATTCTATAATGAACCGCATTACATTCTATATAATGCTCTATAGCTCTATATTGAAAGACAGGCTTTAAAAAAACAGATGGAACCAAGAATTAATAGGGAAGAGAGCAACCATAGGGCCACAAAGATGAAGAGGAGAAGGAAAAGATTTGGAGATTAAAATCTTGTTTTGGTTGAAACACGGGTATAATAAAATAACTTTTAGTTTTTTTCAATACAGCCATAGCCTAAAGGAGGATTCTCAACTGTATCACTATCAACTGATCAAACATGGAATGCAGAAACAACCTAAGAACCAGATTGGAATAAGGATCAGGCTACATCCTATTTCATTGATCTTTTAAATAACTCACTTGCCAAGAGAGAAGAGCTAGACAGATCCCTTCTCAGGCACATACTCGAGTTATTGCGAACTAACAATCAACGTGGATGATTTATTTTCAATTTGTAAGGGCATGAAAGTTTTCAAAGCTCTTGGTCCAAATGGGTCTGAAATTAACTTTTTGGTTGGCGTGTAGGGACTTTAAAAAAAATCATTCATATATGGTTGAGGAATCTAGGATCCAAATGTCTCTTTTGGATTAATCAATTCTCATCTCCCCAGCCTATTTGCTAAAATTTAGGATGCAAATATCTTTGAAAGTTACAGATCCATATCCATATGCAATTCTATTGAAATTTTACAAAGCTATTGGTCTAGATGGGTTTGAAAATATCTTTTTGGCTCAGACTGTTGGTAAATATGATCTTCCTACAGATGGCCTATGAATCTAGGACAGAAAGGTCTATTCTTGGATGAATTACACCTACTCAACTAACTATGTATCCTAGAATGTAGAATGCAATCGGCTTTGAAAGATGCAGATCTATGTACAATATGCAATTCTTTTTACAATTTTTTCAAATTTCTTTTTGGCAAACAGGCTGAAGCAGTGTTCGGATGACATAATTTCACAAACTAAAACTGGTTTTATTTCTAAAATGCAAGACTTTGACAATTTTATTATTGCCTATTCAGCTATTGCAAGTAGCGTGAGAGGCACAATGTTGAAGCTTGATTTGGGTAGTGCTTATGGGCAGGAGTTCTTATCATCCACATAATGGAAGGGATGGAATTTTGAGGAGTGCAATGGTTTTTGGGTTGCATTGGATAACCTAAGATGGCCATTTTCATGAATGGTGGACCAAGTGGTTTCCGTCTACTTCTAGGGCATTAGTCGGGGATGCCCTATCTCTGTTTTTTTCTTTCCTCCCTTCTTGGATGGTCTGAGCAGGGGCATTGAAGCGGATATGATGCTAATAAATTCAGATAAAAGAAAGAGAGTATGTTAACATCCATGAATGTCCAAAGTAGGTTAATGTGAGTCAAATGTACAAGTAAGAACAATAGCAAGAGGAGTGAAAATGAGTTCCAACAGCTAAAATAAACTAGAAGCTACAAGCCCAGAGTTAAAAGTAAAACAACGGAATATTTTGACTGACTAGGGGGTGAACACAAATTGAGTAAATCCTGAACATGTTAGAAAAGACTGCTTCATTTATTACAAACATTACAAATAACCATGTGAGAGGAAACCCATCTTCAAGGAATATAAGGTGACGGAAACAAAGGCTGGAGGCAAAAGCTGGCCCTAACCTATATTGGAAATTGCAATGGAGGCGACATCCTCATCAACCACCATGAAAAAGCCAATGCAATATCTGATAATGTCCAAAGGAGAAATGCCTGGACTAATGGGACATGGCTGGGAAATCATGGGAGGGCACAAAGAATGTCTCTTGGAAGCTTTCCCCACATCCGTGGCCAAAGAGCCTCCAGAAATAGAGGAAATGGTGGTGTTCATCTATTTGGATCTCTTCAAATGTGGATTGGGGCGGGGGTAAGGGGTGGCTGATCACCCTGTGCCGAAGAAGGTTGGACTCATCACATCTAGAGTGAGAAAAGGAAGACGATGGATGAATCTGAAAGCTGCCCGTGTAGTGAGACGTAGTCTTGCTGATCTGTGTGGGTACCTATACCTTTCAAAGGTGGTCTAACTCCTCCAATAGCTGGAGCAGGTTGGAAAGAGGTAGTCAATTTAGTAGTCTTCGGATTCAAAGAAGTTATTTATACTTTCCTTGAGCTTATTGACATATTGTTTATTATTTGGGCTTACCTCAATTCAGAAAACGACGGTGTTGAAAGAAATTCTTCAAGACTTGGGAAGAAAATTCAAGTTTGACAAATGTAAGGCATGTTTTCAAATATTCCTATTATAATATGAATTAGAATATGCCATATATTGCATCTAGTAGAAAAGACACAAATGAAGCCTTTGTATATTTGGATTAGTCATAAAGCTTAATCCTGAAAAGATTTAGACCGCACATTTTATCAAAAACAAGATTTAATGGTAGTGAAAATATATGGGTGAACCTTGCTGGATGAACAACTTTAATTAATGCTATTCCTAATGCCCATCAGGTTTCTATGGTACCAATATGGTGGTGTTGAAAACATTTTTAAAAAATTGCTTCAAGGCAAAAGAACAAAAGAAAGTCTTGTTGAGGGCAGAGTGACTATCCAGCGCAAAAATCTCAGTCCAGTTCAGGTTTACAAACCATACCATCCCAATAAAGATGTAGTTGAGAACATAAAAGTGTAAGAAAGAGACTTTAAGAACTATTCTTGCCTGACAAATTTTTCCAAAGTTCAGTCAGATCAATACAATTATGGATTAATGCTTCAAAGTACTCAAGATATATGGAATTAAATTCATCATTGGGAGCTATGACACCAGACCCCCATAACATGTACCTGGACGAAGAGGAAGTTGCACACAAGTCACAATCACTCTGAACAGGAGGAGGATCTATCACTGAATTCTGTTTTCTTAACTTGTGAACAGGACTGTAACAACAGAACCAACAGCGGCAGCATTGGAGGAGGATCTCCATGCTCATTCAATGCTAAAGGAGGACAGCAAGAGTTGTAACAGTATAACCAACAACAGTAGAATTCAGAGGAGGATCTCTGTGCATATCATTTGCCAAATCTTTGCGACATTTCCATGGGAAATATTTAAGAGGAGATTCCACTCGAGTATCAACAACTGGAAGAGGATATAACCAGTATCAGACCACGTCCATAACCATAACCAGAGAGGTTAACATTGTCAACTGAATCAAGATGCTACTAGAAAATGCAGGTTCTATACCCTCATCCATAGTATTGAGACAAACAAAGTTATCATATTTCATCCAAAATATATATACCCAGTGATAGATAATCATACCGCAACTCCAAAACATGTTCCTTTGAAAGACTCTGCAAGTTATCTCCTCCATCTCCATCAATTGTAGACTCCTGTGTGTAAGCTGTATGATCAGTGCAATGAGGATTGCCATATGAATTAGGTATTAAAACCTTATGCAACTCAGCCTGTCTATCCAAACTGTATAGTAGTATACATCAATAGCAGCCTGAGTATTTGAATTCACCATTGCAGACCGGCATTACCCAGGTATGCAGCCCCCAATTTTTCCCTGTTCCTAGACGTTTGGGGATGCGAGGATTAGTAGGAAACATCCCCTCCTGCCCCTTTGACAAACCAAAAAAAGGGGGATGTCCTGGAAACGTCCCCTCATCCCAGACACGAACAGGGAATGTCTTCCTGTCCCTGGATTGTCAAGACATCCCTTGACCATCCTGGGGATGTCCAGAGGTCCTTGAACATCGATATAAAAAAATGCATTTAAAAAGACACATAAATTTAAAAAAAAGTATAAACCTTAACAAAAAGAGGGCCCCAACATGCTCCCCACCCTTATTGTTTCCGTGTTCATTCTTTAGTTTAGAATTTCATAAGTTCATACTTGTAAGTTGTACTTGAACTGTTGAAACTTGAACTATTGATGCTAGATTGTCATTGTAACTCTATAGATCAGCGCTTTGTAATCAATTTTAATTATTAATGACTCATGAGTAATGTAACAATATCAATCAAAGCTGGATTATGGCTGTACCATGTTATTTAACTTCTGCTTCTTTCAATTTGTTAAAACATAGTTACCTGGATACGTGGGGGTATGGATAGTGTAATGGGGATGACGTTCAAATTAGTGTAGGTGAGTAAGTGAATAATGGTGCGGCTATATTTTGTAAAAATGTAGTCACCAGAAAATGTGTGGATGGGGATGGGGACGTGGTCCTTGTCTCTAGACTGGTGTTTCCGGTAAGTATGGTTTATAAAATTTTAATATTATTTCATTTTATTTAGTTTTTGAATCTTATTTTTATATGTATTTTCAGTAGCGTTCCCGAACTGTTCTCCACTATCTCCATAATCTGGGATTTTTTTTTTTGGTTTCCATTCTGGAAAGTTGGAAATTGATGTAGCATTGTTGAAAACAAAACGATTTTGGCCAGTCATCATTGTCATATTTTAAAGAAGTATTCTACTCCCATACACCCCTGTTTTGCTGCACCAGTCTGTAGGGATGTCCTGAGGGAGGAAGTCCTTTTTTGATTCCAAGCACTCCTATTCTGATTTTACAACTCAAAATTCAAAAAATTGAAAGGGATTCTTTTGGGAATTGGATTTCAAAGGATATTTGAGACAGTGCAGGAATGAACGTGACTTCTCCACGGAAATCAACTATTCAACTATTGCTACCATGAAAAACTAACTCATTTTTGCTTTCCAAATGCTCCACAGAATCTCAGTAGACCAACCAGGCCACAATGATGTCATGGAGTTACAAAGAGAACCATTTCACAAATCCATCCAGTCCATATATCCCATCCTGTCTAATTTATGTACAGACATAAGCAGAAGTCATTCCCAAATAATTTGAATGTATTTGTATTCGGAAAACATATGGTACAAAGATTCAGATATCCGACAAACAGAGCATAGACTGGGTGTAAAACCAGATCTGCTTAGGACAGAACCAAGAGCTAATTTGTTCCAGATATCCATCTATCAAAAGCAAGGCTTTTTAGGTTCTACAGAAGGCCACATGTGCACAAACCTTTTAGACCAAGCACAAATTTTATTAATAAGTGGCCATGTATCTTTTAGCTTATCAATTATTGAAGGAAGCCCAACTAGGATGCTATTATTAAAATAAGTGGTACCGAGATTAATTTTTGCTTATATCCCTAGTAGATAGATATGAAAACGGGGTAGTATCTTATAGCCTTCATCATATAAGAATAAGCTCTTCCCCTGAATCGTGCAAATTAAGTGTCATCTATAAATCAGGCCTAGAGTTTTTCTTATAATAGAAGAAATGTAAGATAAGGTTTTAATACCTTTCTGTCATCCACTTCGAGGAAAAAGCACTTCTTAACCTTAGTCGCTGTGAATTTCCTATATTTAAATTCCACCAGATCAATCTTTAACCAAGACATTGATCCCTTGTCATTAAAAAAATATGAAATTAAAATAGATTGCTACAAACTTGACCTACCTCACCGGATGGAAATGAAAATACGAGAACACTATACCTTTACTGGGAAATAACCACACAAGTCAACATGATTCCTCACTGGATGGAAACAAAAATACGAGAACACTATATCTTTTCCTGGGAATAAGCACACAAGTCAACATCAGGCAAACCTTTTTGACCAGGTTTCAAGAAAACACTTTCCATGGCATATTTCCATCTACTGCTCTAATAATCAACTTTGCAGTAAGCCCCACAAAATGCAACCTCAGGTTTTGTAAAACCTCTTCAAAAATGGTCCATTATTAATTTAGTTGATCAAATTAAGGGTAAGTGATATATTGAGAAAGAACCAAGCACATTTTGACAAACCTGAAATATTCTAGCAATAGAGATAATATGATACCACTCCCCAATCTTTTTATTGCTTTTCTCCATATCCCATATTCACACGTCCTTGAAAACTGCATCAAGTTCAAAAGGGATGCCCAGTCATTTGATACCTTAGAAATATTTCTAGATTAACACTGCTCTTGCCAAGGGCTTTTATCCACCCTAAATCATGAGTGTATTAGCTCCATTCATCTGGAAAAAATATTTGGATCCTGTATTTCTCTCATTGACCAAAGTAAGCCTTGCTCAAACACTTGCACCCGGTGCCTTATATGCTTGTATCTCCTAATTTCGTTTGTGTTTTGTGTGCTGCTTCACATAATTCTAAAGTCTTGGGGATGGGGGACAAGGGGACAGGGTTTCGGGACAGCAAAAAATTTCTCAGATTTTGGGGACTGTGGGGGGACAGCTATTAAAATAATATATAAAAATCAAAATTTAAATATTTTAAATGTAGAGTCAATGTTTTTGGTAAAAATAACTGCTTTTTAATACTAAAAGCATCAGATAAAATATAAAAAATAATAAAATTTGGGGACATCCCCTCCAAGTCCCCAAGTCCCTGAAACGTTCGGGATGTCACCAAAATTAAGGGGACCCATCCCTGTGTAACTCTGGAATTTTCCAACAAAATTTTACATTACAAAACAAATTATTCTAGTTTTATAAATAAGATTCACTCTTGCTCAACTATTTTGATAAATTCAATACTGCAGAAATCCTTTCTAAACATTCAGCGATCTTTAAATGCAACACATTTCATTTAAATAGGGAAGACCTCTTCATCTTCCATTCACATGACAGTTGAGCATTTGGATGGGCTTGTGATTGGACAAGATAGAACAACTTGAGCTAGAATTTCATGTTGTTTATGAGCTGTCTTAGAATAGTTTTTACTCACGACTAACTTTTCAAGTCTCAGATATATTTGGTGTGCATCCTTGATTGTTATACCAACTAAACCAAATAGATTTACTGATCTATTATTCCCTCCAAAGAGGATTCATGAGGTAGAAAGTTATTTCAAATTTACTTCATTGCAAAGTTCAGTCACTTCCCATTCAAATGGAAGACCACCAGAGTTATCACTACTATCTCAATCATATTATAGATCCTTTCAAACATATTTGCATATATGCCTATAGTGCTTCCTCTCTAGTCAAATGTTAGGTGCATCAAGAACAAGTTGACCAAATCTCTTTCCACCATACTCATAAATCATTCAAACAGGTCTGTTAGAATGAGAATCGATATGAAATTAGTTTTCTTCCCCAAAAAGGATGAATCAATATCATAGAGCTCCCTCTACGCGGTTCATGACTAGATGTGAATTGTAAGATATCTAGCCAAATAATTATCAACACAAACATTAACCTCTGTCCAACTTAATCACATCTTGTAACAACAAAAAATTGAGAGGCATCCTTGAACTTTTAAACATCTCGAATCTTGACAATATCCTATCTATCGGGGCCTCTGGTCTTCTAATATTCCAATAGCAACTACATACCTTCATAAAGGTCTATTAGTATTTTTGTAATTTATATAACCTGTACAAAGACTAGGAGTTCATCACCCATTCCTTTCTTCAATTTTTTTATAGCAGAGCATTCTTGGGCTAATGTTTACTCGAGTCAACCCATTCATTTGGAGACAAATTACTTTTACGAGGCTCCTTACATCCAAGATGCTTAAGATTGTGTTAAACTAAGTTGTCAATACATGTTGGATACAAATACACATACAAAGTAGCTGATACGGGAATACAACAATATTTTTGGTCTCGGATACGTCTCTGTACAAATAATATAGAAAAATAAAAAATAATATAAATTCAAGCATAATAAATAGGAATTAACCACATATTAATAATCATGCAAATAAAAAACAAAATAAGCTAAATACCTAGAAAACACAATTCATAATTTGTTAAAGCCAACCAAATGCCAAATGACAAGTCACAAATGTCATGATATTTAATTTTAATTATTACATCAAACTAGTATTCAATATTCATCATATTGCTCTTCATTGAGAGCATCAACATCATGATGTGGTTCATTAGAACCACATGGACTCAAAGCACCCCTAAATCGCTAAGAACCCCATGTGCATGTAGATCTGTGGCGCAAAGAAGTCTTTGTGTCATGTAATCATAGGTGGGAAATGGAAGCATCTAATTCATCATTGTTCGGCTCAACATCCCAATGCTTTATCGCCCCTTGTGCTCGAATGCTTATGTGATAGAAACCATAGTTGGAATGTATACACACCAACATCTTGGCCTTTTTGTCCTTAGCTCATAGTGTTTCGTGAGTGGGTGAAGTTGTATTTACTCTTGTTGTGCTTAGAGGAAGATGAACTCGCAACCTATTGAGACAAATTCAATGCAAAATTTAAATTTATAAAACTTTAAAAGTTTTTCTTTGAATAGTGTGAAGGCTATGACTTGTGGAGGTTGATAAATTTCCAAACTTGGTCATAACCATGTCTTTGACCTCGGGATCGGGAAAAGCCTAGAGACCATAAATATACCCTTCATTGGCTTCACATCCCTATATGGTGCCACTCTCCTTGACAATTTTTTTCATGTTGTAGAATCCATAGTTCAAAAAATCGTTATCGGCGATTAATCGACAAGCCAAATTTTGACTCGGAAATCGACAATTTATCGGCATTAATCGGCAACTTTATCACTACTTTTAAAAACATTTAAATTCATAAAATATACTTAAATTAAATGTAAAAACAATGTTAAATGATGCGAGAAGTGACTCTATAGAATGCCATAGGCCCATATGCATATTTTCGATTAAGTTTTGACCAAAAAAGAGAGTACAAAGTTTGCAAACAAAAATGCTCATAGAGTCATGTCACATGTGACTTTTGAAGTATCACTATCAAATATCAATAATATTCTATTTCATCAAGCACGCCTAAAATAAGTCTGTTGCACTTGCGGCTGCCTCGTGGAAGTGGAAGGTAAATATTCCTCCTCTGCAACACCAACATTGTCATCTACAAACATATCATCTGGATCATCACCAACTTCTAATGTCCCTGATGGTATTGCTTCTTCAGTCTCCCTCTCCAAAGCTGCATCTCCTCTGTAGTAAACATAGGCTCCGCATCATCAGGCTCAACAATCCAGTCATCATATGGATCAATGTCAGCCAAGTCAATTGCATCATAACTCTGTGCCCCCTCCACTTGTCTCACACGAAGACGAAGATTGTATCGCACGAAGACAAGGTCATTGAGGCGTTGTGTTGTCAACTGTTACACTTCTTTGTGTGAACAACTTCAAACATGCTCCATTACGTTCGCATCCAGGAGCACCTTTGCATGGTGACACAAAATGCGGATGGCTAGCTTTTGAAGATTTGGTGTTTTTGCACCATAATCTTCCCACCACAAATGTGCAAATAAAATATTTATAAAATTGTAAGTTAACTAGGCTTGAATAAATAAAAGAATTCTAAACTTCTAGTATCTATTTCGTGTAAAGAGATTAAATACGAGATGACTCAATTTGTTTTTACTGGGTGAGAAGTGTTTCTTCTTTTCACACATAGAGTGAAGAAAGAGCTTCCCCTTTGCGGTCTTGTAAATCTCATGACTTGTCAACAATTGCATCTCTAATATCTTCGTCAGTACCATTCTCTCTATGCATGTATTAATGCCATCCATAACCTCCTCATTAGCGTTAAATGATGGGGAAAAGAAAAACTTTGGGTTTAGGTAGTATGCCCTTTGCATGTATATGTCGAGGAGTGTCTTGTTCCATCTCCGATCGATTATGCACCAAATGGGTTCATATTTTCACCTTGATTGTGCCCATAATATTTAACTACGACCTCCTTGGCCACATCCATACCGCATACAAATAACCTAAGTCACCGCATTCGAATTCGTTTGAGTATTAAATTCGTAAGAAATTTGTTGCTAAAAAAAAAATCGTGATTAAATTCGGCTAATAGAAAAATTATAAAACTATAAATAAAAATATATTTTATAAAGTGTGTATATATATATATATATATATATATATATATATATAACAAAACATGAACTATTTGAATTTTAAAAATAAAAATATGTATATTTTATAAATTATAATATTTAACTATATTTAAAAAACTAATAATATGAACTATATGAAAAAAACCTAAAATATATAAAATAACTAAACGTAAACTATTAGCATCAAAATATATAATTTATAATCTCGTATATATATAAAAGCAAGCACCATTGTCGACGATGATGAACAATGGAAAAGAAATCTGACAGCCGTTCTTTGTGTAGGGAAATATGGCGAGGGTTGGTGGTGCACCCACGAATTTCTAATTTCGAGCACAAGATTTCGAGGTTTGATGCACCTGTAGATTACCACATTTTTGCAAGATTTCAATGATTTGAGGGTATAAAAACCCTACACAATTTTTTATGCAGATTTTTAGGATTTCGAGGGCAGAAAAATTGAAGCGAAAAAGAAGGGAACAGACCTACAAAGACATTCGCGAATTTGAACGAATTTTGTAGGGTTTATTTGATATTCGCTATTTTCGATTTTTTCCCATTAAATCCGCCGAATGCGGTGACTAAGCAAATAACCCATTAGGTTTTTCTTCCCATCCACTATCCAAGTAGAACTCGAACCAAAGACTCGACACCTAAAATAAAATAATATATAAATTTAAAATCAAAAGTAATAAAAAAAAATATATAACAAATGATAAATAAACAAATATTCAAGTTTAGTTACCTTCATGATTTCTTCTATTTGCTTTGAAACATATCATCAAAAATGGGCTTCACGACCCTTTCCCCTTCGATCTTCTTGGCATAGGGAGACTCCAACCATCGCGTGCTCACAAACATCTGCTTAAGGGATGTTAATGAGGCTGCAATGTAATGAAGTTTGTGGCAAATCGTGTGACCCTTGATCGCACAAGCTCCTTTCCATTGGTGTGCTCTCTCATCAAGTTTAGCACCCAAGTGTGATTGTAGATGAACTTTGTAATATTTCTTGCGTCTTCAACCACATTTTTCACCCATGAGAGTTTTCCTATGTCCTCCAATAAGAGATCCAAACAATGGGCTGCACAAGGGGTCCAAAAAAGTGTAGGGTGCCTCTCCTCAAGAAGTCTCCCTGCTGCTACATATGCCGCCGCATTGTCTATCACAACTTGGACGACATTCTCCACGCCCACCTCCTTCACCACCTCATCTAACATATCACGCAAAGTGCTTGCAGTTTTCACTTGGTGGGAGGCATCAATTGATTTCAAGAAGACTAACTGCCCACTTGATGCCACTAGGAAGTTAATCAATGTGCGTTTTTTCCCATCTGTCTAAACATCAGACAAAATGGTGCATCCTTTTTTTTGCCATACCTTTTTTTCTCTTCTACAAGAGTTTTGGTATGTGTGATGGAATCCTCCAACAATGGGCCACTCAAATCATGGGGAGTAGGAGCTTTGAACCCTTTCTGGCAACAATCAATGCAGTGACCAAATTCTCCCAATATGGACTTTTTGCCACATTGAAAGGAATGTTGTTGTAGTACCAAAAGTTTACCGCAGCTATTTTTGCTTTGTTGTGCATTTCTTTATTCCAAGCGGTACCTTCGAGTGAAGGTTGTGAACCAGGTCTACTTCGAGGAACAAAAAACATCACTGAACTACTATCAGTGTATGAGCCTCGTCCCAATGTCTGACCTCGTAGAGTTTGGGCAATAGAATGTAATGCCCCCTTTCCTATGCCAAAGGCCTAAGGGCCAATTCGAGTCCCACCTTGGTCATACCCAAGGGGCTAGGGACGCTGGGAGCTATTGGGTGTGAATATCTAGTTCATTTGTTATAATTTTTCGTTGACATGAGCATAAAGTGATTTGGAGGGACTAGATGTTATGTTTTGTCGTTAGGGGGACCCCATAACACTTTATTATTCTATTTCTTCGTTGGGGTCACTTATGGTACTTTATTATTCTATTTCTTCATTGGGGTCACTTATGGTACTTTATTATTCTATTTCTTTGTTGGGGTCACTTAAGTCATTTTTAGTCCCACATGGAGCGCCCAACTTGGAAAAAGGTAATGAGATGTTATAAAAGGAGGTTTGGGGGAGTGATGGAGAACATTCTTGCATACATAATTATTTTCCTTCATGTGCAACTGCTGCTTGCAAATTTACAGCTTGTGGAGTGAAATCCCATAGGGACCCTAGCTTCGGTGGTGAGAGATCTATCCCTAGCTAGCAGGGCATTCTTCGGTAGTGAGAGATCTACCCTAGCTTGTCATTTTGGAGCTGTTTTCAGGGTTGTTTTACAGAGGTATTTTCAGAGGTTTCAGAGGAAGGGTTTGAGGGTTTCGGTGACATTTTGTGGAGATAATCCAAGGGTTTTCAGATCTGATTTGTGGCAGCGATTAGAGCAGATTTTGGCGCCATATTTAGAGACACTTTGAGGGTTTTTGGCCTCTTCCCAAGGGGAGCGACCCACTTTGGGATTTTGCAACAATTTTTGGAAGGGTTTCAGTGTGCCGTTTCCAGATCTGGAGGATGGGATCTCTTCTATATCAGTGGTAGATATTATTTCCAGAAATTCAGATTTTTATCTATTTTCTAGGGTTTTATCTACTCAGTTCCAGATTTGCAGCAGTGTTTTTTAGGGCTTCCCGGTGTCCATTTTCAGATCTGGAGGTTGGGTTTTCATTCTCACTATTAGTAGATGTTATTTCCAAAATTTCATAATTTTATCATGCCTACTTGAGAAGATATGAATTTTTGAAGTTTTTAGGGCTTTCTGTAATTTTCTGGCTGCATTATATCATTCCAAAAATTCCAAAAATAATTTTCTTATGTTCTTTATAATATTAGCAAGCTCTCCTAAAAATTTCAAGTGATTTGAGTGAGTATTTTGAGAGATATCAATTTTCTTCAGTTCGCTGCCCTAAGCTGTTAAAAATCTGCAAAAATCAGAATTTGGGTTTGCTGCAATTTCTTATTTTTTGGTGCATTTTTAAGTGGTATCCCAAGGGATATTTCATAGAAGATGCCCCAATATCAAAATCTTCCCTCGTTGCCCTCCTATTTGCAAGGGGTTGCAAGTGCATCAATGTTCTTTTTTTTTTCTTTTTTTTCTTTGCATAAGCCGCAAGGAAAGCAGACAATTTTCGTTGAGCCTCAGGTGGTGTTTGATTGCACAATGTCACTTCATTCCTTGGTATTCGTGCAATGTGGAACTTAAGGCGATAAACACCTCCACTCATCTTCATTCCACAATAATTGCATACAACACAATTGCCTTCTGCTTGTTCACAATGCTTCCAAGAGGGGTCATTTGAGTTAGGCTTACTACGAGCGGTGAACCGGATCGATGCCATTCTACAAAACAAAAAAAACAATTGTCTTAGATTTACAAGCCTTAGAGAAATAAAATTGTATGACGAAATTAAGAATAATATTGTTATTGCGTGAACAAAAATTACAACAAAGCTATATTGAAAACGTATGATTATACAAAACGAATTAAATTATAATAATAATATACAATAATATAATAGTATACATTCGTAAAACGAATTAAAAATACAGAGTTTAACATAATTAATATATAACTAAATATATTAATATTACCAAGTAAACGTTTAATATATAACTAAATATATTAATATTACTGTTATAATTCATTTTACTATTATAATTAAATATATTAATTCGTTTTACTGTTATATTACTATTATAATTATAATAGTAATTTAATTATAACATTATTATAATTATAAAGGTAACCGTAATATATACTATATAGTAATTAATTATAAAGTAATTAATTCGTATTAAATTATTAATATTAGGAATTTACTTTATTTTATATTTGTTTTGTATACATTTAATATATTACTGGTATAACAGTAATATATTAAATGTATACAAAACAAAATTGAATTAATTTGTAAATACATTTAATTAAATTCATTTAAAACTTTAATATATTAAATTCATTTAAAACTAGAATGAGCTAGAAATGTTTTAAATGTAAACTATATATATTAAATTCATTTAAATGTAAACTATATTATTCAAAACGAATTAATATGTAAATTCGTTTTATTAAATCTATACTGTTAATATTTAAAATCTTAAAAAATGAAAAAGAAATAGACTCTTACTTGGAGTAGGGTTAGGGCCACGAACCACCACGAAATGCACCAAAACCACCACGAACTGCACCAAAACCGCCACGAAATTCACCAAAACAGCCACGAAATGCGTTGATATTGCCACGAAATGCTAGGAAACCACCGTGAATGGCACGAAATGGCATGAAATGAGTCGCAGAAGGAGAAACGAGCCACGCAGGAGAAAGGAGGAAAAACGAGCCACGCAAGTGAAAAAACGAGTCAGATTTGGGGCTTTTTTGCATTTATACCTAAGTTCGCAATTTTCCACAATTTATCGACGATTTTCCATGATTTTTGTAGGTTATTCAGTGCTGGACATCGTGATTTATTGGCATTAAATAAATCGCGATTTATGGAAAGATAAATCGTTTTGCATGTGAAAAACGATTTATCGCGATTATCGTCCGAGTAATCGCGATTTTTAGAACTATGGTAGAATCTAGGATTTTAGTTATACTTATTTGAAAAATGTCTCCCCGGATCTTGCTTGTTTTGCATTTATGATGGTCTTCTTCTTCTCAATCACCGAGTCGGCGCCATCATATATCTCTTTTAGACGTGGCTGATCCATTTCGATAAAGCGAACTATATTCATAATGGGCTCGGTGAAACTCAACAAGTATTCTACATGATTCCACCAATCGTCATCTATAAGATCAACACGTCCATTTTTTTGGCTCACTCAGTGTTTGATTGCCTCCATACAACCCATAGGTTGGAAGTGACCATCTTACTAAGTTCCTCTCGCACCTTCACAAGTTGTCTCAAGCGGTTGTGTGTGATGAGAATCAAAACAACCTAGTAAGAAATGATTTTTTTTTGAAAACTTCAAGAGTTACAATTACCATGTTTATAAAAACTTACAACATCATAAGTGAAAGAAAGATAGCTTCCCTTACCTTCATCAGTTCCAAATGCAAGTAGGATTTGAAGATGCCTTGCAATTGGTGATTGTTAGTCACTAACATTTGAATCACTTCACACTTGACATACACTTGCTTAATCCATTCAATTTTGTTGCCCAAATTTTTCAGCATCAAGTTCGGTGTGTAAAAAATGTGCCCATACCTTTCTTCCACTAAGATCCCAATGACTTTGTAATTTTTTAGTGTTGTCCGTGTCATAACGGACAACATTTTGGGGCTCCACGCCTCATGGCTTCGACAAGGATGTTGGCAATGAATTGAGGATCCTTCACATGCCCCTTGCAATGAAATGCTTAAAAAACATTGCCCCTTTTAGGCACACTGCAACCACATTGGTCAAAGGCTAGTTTCTTGCAACTTTCCATCCATAAAAAACAATGGACACTCGTTTTTGCCCACTAATTTCTAGTTGGCTGTAATGAGGATTCTACATATTTTTTTCTTTTGCCAATAGGGTGGTGCGGAGCTTCTCATAATTTGGGCTGGCCCTTTGTACCCATTTGGGGCCCCATTGTATGCTTTCACCATATCTTGTCAATATGGTGACATGACAACATTGAATGACAAACCATTTGCATACACGCATTGTGCTATCTGCTCATCTATGATATCCTTGCTCATTTTGAAAGGACCTTTCAGTAGCCCTTTTGTCCTTTTTTATGAAAGAAGTGAATCCTCATCTTGCGTGGAAGGTGTTGTCACGAATGGATGTATTAGGGCCACACTTGGAAAACTAGTACAAAATGGGGCAAGCTGGAGGCCTCATTGATTGAGATGAAGATCTTTTTTTGACGATAGATGATCTGCTTTCATGGCACAGGCTGCTTCCATTTCTTCTTGTTCCTTGATATACTCCAAAAGTTTTGCACCCCTACATTGTTCCTCTCTAATACCTTGGCCTGGTATAGCACACAAGTGGGCTTGCACCCTACTATATAAGCCTTTGAATTTGCCATTGCCAAAGAAAACACCCACCACTTTGAAGCTGCTCTAGCATTGTGGCATGCCTCCATAACAGTGAACACGGATTGAATTTGAATCGGGATTGGCCAGAGGAGGTAGAACTTGTTGCCATTGTAGTAATATTCTCTTTAGTTGCATTTGCAAGTTTAAAAACCAACACCATAAGGGAAGAAAATAACAAACTTGGTGCATAGGGCATAACATGTTTGTAGTTGACAACTTTTATATATATGACAAAAACATTTTAAAAATTTAAAATGAAATAATGAACATCATAACAAGATTGAAGAAAGAATAAAGTGTGTGAAGATTGAAAAAAAGTTAAAAACCTTACCTTCAATGAATAATCCAAGAATCTTCCTCCTTTCAAGCTCCTCAATCACCTTGGTAGTGAATGGGCACTCGTTCTACCGTAGGAAAATGATAACAATGATTGTTGATGAAGTATCAAACCTAAATGAGCAAAGAGAGCTTAGAGAGGTAAGTATGCAATGAGGGAATGAGAGGTAAGCGGTTTTTCTTTTGTTTTATATCATCCTTTTGACTCTTTAGGGTTTCTTTTGTCTTATATATATATATTGCACTTTGTGTTAAATGTTGAAAAAGAAAAAATGTTTTTTCCATGGATATGGCTTGGAAACGTCGAAGGTATCTGAACGTACAGGACCTGTCCCCCGTGCCCTGGATGTTTCCACCGATGCCTGTGGTATGTATTTGTACCGAGAACATACTGTGCCCATTTCATGCCCTAGGGGCCTACTGTTTCAGTATCCTAGGTATTAAAGCATTCTGATAATCAGTCATTTAATTATTCTAGGCTCATTGACATGTAAAACACTTTAGAGAGGAAGCACTGATAATTGTCTTTGAAAACATTTTGCCCTTCTCTTCATCGAACCTAATATCTGCCTCTGGAGATCTTGAGGCAAGAGAAAAGAGGGGAGACATATAGGATAGAAAATCGTATAGGGAAAGGATTCAAGGGCTTCCTCCCTTAAGGACATGAGATAAAACTCATGCTTGGTTGTGATGGTAGAGAGGGAATGGTAGGTGGACACAAGCTAGTAAAGATGGGCAGCATAATCATTGGATACTGAGCTGTGGATCATGAATTAAGAATCACTGCCTTGTAGTTGTGGATTACAACCCATTTCTTATCCTTCCTTGCAGCCACAACTTGATCACGATTCTTTTCAAGCTCCTTCACATGGAATCATATGATATCTACATCCGAGTAGATCTTGTTTGGGAGAGAAAATAACTTATTTTTAGCTTTCAAGACTTGTAAACACTTCTTTGTAAATTGGAACTGAATAACAAGAGTGCCAGCTGAATATGTCCAAGCCATGTCTAGAGAAATATTCTTCAGGTTCAAAGTCTAATGGAGAAAGTATGGTTGGCTTAAAAGAGGGTGAGTGGACTTGGGGAGGCCACAAATTCAGAAGGTTGAGTTCTGTAGCTAGGAACTTGGAAGGTTGAGCTCCTTAGCCCATCATGCTCTTTTTTCTTCAATTTTTATTTTGAACTATGATTTAAACACAGGAGGAACCTTTTTTCCATTGACCACCTGCACCCACAAGCTTCGCTCCTCCACTTGTAGTTGAATGGACTGCTGATTGGCATTGGTTTCTTTCTTCAGGTGCTTATGCTGGGTAATAATCTCACCTATTTGGTTCTAATTTTTGAAACCTTATCGTGAAGACGCAGAATTTGGTGAATCCAATCAGCTAGGGGGCTTGTGTTGCTCGAGTTCAGTAATCTTTGCCTTCAGATTGACAGTAATACTGTCTTTTTCCTGCAAGTGTTGCCAGAGCAGGGGCAAGAGATTGTGAAGTCTGGCCCCCATTTTCTCAATTTCTGAGCATATTTGAATCTTTATGTATCTTGACTTGTAAGACTCAGAAGTTTCCATGTTACGGAGCAGATTCAAATGAACTGGAGAATTTAGAAATTAAAGTTACAGAAATTCCAGAAATGGCCTAGAAATTAATAAATTGCAGAAATTTCAGAAAGAGCATGGATATTTCTTTTCAAAGGAAGAATGGCCAGAAGATGGCCCTGTATCTCTTGCAGATGCTCCTGTTCTTTTAGACACTTCTGAACTGAAGATAGATAGTGCATTATGTTTTTCTGATTTTTGTTTTCTGTTTCTAGAGTTCCATATTTCACGAATTCTCAGAAAAATCTATCCTATCTAGCGTTACCATTTGAAATAAGAATTACATGTATTCAAAATCATTTCAGATTGTGGACCAAAAAAAAATGGAAACTGCCCTTGTATTTGCAGCTGATTCACGAAAATCATTTGCCCTCGGATGGGGCAACAACATGGTCAAAAATTGCATTTGACCACAGGAAAAACTCAGCAATAAATGTCCTTTTTCCTCGATCCAGAATAAATGACCTCAAACCTTGTGTTTTGTCTTTTTATATACTGCCACAAAGAATCTTTGAATTGATCCTGCAGCTTCCACAAAATCTCAGGGTTTGCAAAATCAAGTTTCTGATAATCGAAGTGGCAGGAAGATGGGGGACTAAAGGAGAATGCTCTTGAACCTCGACTTCAGAAGAAAAAAACAGTAACTTATGAGCTGGAATAGGCAGGAGGGACTTTCTATTAGTCTTGAACACCTACTACACCAAAAGGTCGCTGCAGAGAAGCCAAAGAAGACAAAATATTGATAAATAAAATATAGTCTATCAATAATATAGTAAGTATTCACAAGACGTTGAATTTGAAATTCAAGAATTAGACAAGCAAGAGACTTCATCAAATTTAATGGATTAAATCGTAGTTCAAAAACTCAGACTCAAAACTAGGCAGCACAAAATTTTCGCTTGGACCTAGGCTTGGGAAAAGAATCGGCAAATAAGATAAACATATAAATCCATCAAATAAACTTAAATAAGATGTAAAATACTTGTAAAAAGCATAAGAAATGAACTTAGAGAATGCATGTCTATTTTCTATTAGATATGGGCAAAAAAAAAGTACAATGCTCAGCATAATATCGCAGCAAAAATTGCTGAAACTTTCTTCAAATCTGATGACCACTTCACAGTAGCTGAAAAGTTCTTCCAGAAAAAATCGATAAAAATTATTATTTTTTTAATAAAATTTAAATGTACTTGTTCCTGCTGGAGGGCAAGCTTCTGCATAGGACTGGCGAGTACCTGTGAGTTTTTCAGGAAAACTCGGGAAGTGCATGCCAGAAACTTGCCTACTGAGTTCCTAGCAAGTAACTTGCCAAGCAAAAACTCACAAGTACTTGGCACTCAGCTCTCTTGCTGAGTTTTAAACTATGAATTAAACATTTTGGTTGTAGTTTTCAGTGATTTCTACAATATTGATGGTAAATATGTGGTGGAATATGCCAGGAATCATTTGAGAAGTGATACGAAGCACAGCACAATCATAAATGGTGATAAGAATAGAGTGGCTGTGGTGGGCAAAAATAAAGGATGTTCCAACTTTTGATGTACTTGCAAGGGCTGATATTGCAAGCACTACTGAGAATCCATGTATGTGCATTTGGTCTTTATCTTTTCAGCTTTAACGTTTTGTCTACACACAATGTAATCTACAAATCTTTCATTCTGAAGATGTTCTGTGGGTCATAAAGAACTAGTCCATTTATTCCTCAATCTTATTCTTGTAAATATGAAAAACGAAGAAATAAATCCATGAGATCGAGTAATGACGGATGAAAACATAGAATGAAAGCAAGTCCTATAGGAATTCCATGCCCATAGTTTGTCATAGAAAGAATGACGTAAGTAAGTCGGTATCTATTATGCTATTAGCTTCTCAGTGTTGCAATTTAGAATTGTGGCTGTATCTTGTGTTCTTCAAAGTTTTATTCACCCATTTGACAAATCTGCCATGACGAAGTAGAATTGCAGGTAGTGCCAAAATTGAAAAAGAAAGTGATAAAATTTTATAATCAATGTAGTTGGTGAAACAGGAAATTTGTCCACAGCTGTGGCAAAGCTGTAAAATTGCCATTGCCAGCAGTACCTTAAAAATTGTCTGTTTCCATTTGCAGACATTTTGACAGTTCTACTTACGATCTTGTAGTTTCTGCATTTTGCCTTATGTATTCTGCCTATGATTTATTTTCTGGGTAATAAATTCCTTCAGGTGTTTACAAATCCACAGATTCAAGAAGTCATTAGTAGTCCAACATCGAGATTCGATTTGTATTAAAACTTATTTGTCATCAGAATCAGACTTTAAACTAGTGGTTTGTGGCAACCTGTGCTTATTTATATATTTCTGCATCTTTAAAAAAATTGGAAGTGAAGTCTGCAAACATATTTATAGATATATTTGCCAATGCATCTTTTCCTTAATCTCATACTTGAAATATGCGTGATACATACAAAGTCAATAGTCGGACAGATGTTTCACCACATCTCTATATCTACATTGCCAGGAAACAGAAATCAAAATGGGTCCAAACTGTGGAGACACTTATTTCCAAAACCCTGATTAGGAACCGGCATGGAAGTGTTTGTTCAATAATTTATAGAAAAATAAAAATATATATTTAAAAAGTGAAACACCCATTTTTAGTGTGTGACATTTAAAGAATACAAAATACTCATTAAAACATGCAAATACTATAAATCTATATTAAAAAATGGCAAAATACTCGTGCAAAAATACCTGGGACTCTGGCACTTTTCGGCGGTGTTTGCACAAGGGAAATGTCTGCATGCCAATACCTGGGGTCCTGCAGCATTTCTGTGCAACATAGTTCTATATTAAACATTTCTTAATGGAAATAGACTACTGTTGGTATTGTTAGGTTGAACTTCTGAAGAAAACAGTTGGCACTTCAAGTTGTTATAAATTGCACCAGACTGTAAGAAGGTGGTTACTAGTTTTCAGTTCAGTGATCATGCTGTAGGACAAAATTGGGTATGCGGTATAATAGCATTATGAATTTTCAATAAAGACCATGTTTGTGATATTTCATATATATCCTTTAGTTTTGCAAATAATTGCTCCTATTTGATATTTAGATCTCTATCCTATTTTGGGGATAAGTGCTCCCTGTTTTTGATATTAAAATTATTTATCCTTAGTTCTGGGAATAAGCAGCAAATCGTTGCATTTGTTCTCCTATAAAAAATTTGTCTTTGTCTAACAATATATTCAACCTGTCTATGGATGGCCATTTTTCTTTCTAATTTTTTTGTATTGTTTGTTTCAAATATGTCTGAGCACCCACTCTTCAATCCTGAAAGTATAGTGTGAAAGCTTTTGGGATGCTAATTTCCTGTATTTTGACTTGCGTTTTCTGACTTCTTCCAGGTAACCTATCACTTTTTCCATTGGAAGAAGGGAACTCCTTTTCAGAAGACCAGGGAATATACAACATGCTAACATGGTGGGAACAGATGGATAATGGCAAGCAGCTGACCCGTAACAGGAAATTTCTGACTGCAGTTCCTCTAGTGTTGTGAGTATACTTCTGTGCTCTTCTAGCTAGATTGTTTCTGGGATTCCTTTTCAACATTGGGAGGTAGACAGGTTGCACAACAAACATGTGGAAAGGAGATTGGAAAAGGTATTGATGGATCAAAACAGTTTTTAGAACTTGCCATGTTACACTAAATGTGGTCCCGTCTTCCCAGCCACTATCTGATTTTCCTTGGAAGCCGTCGGTCATTATTTGAGTGGCATTTACTTCTTTACACAAAAGTAACTCTGGAACTCCACTGTGTTTTAGACTCGTATATATTAGATAGCTCACTTGCATTAATATTGTTATGCAAGTCTGTCCAACAGAGACAATTGTTAAAAGCCCCATTGCGGAAGCATGGACATAGAGAGGTTGGATGATTGGTTGCATCAGTTGGAGGTATATTTTAGATGTCAAGTCTTTGGTCATCGGCAGATGGTCTCATTTGGCTTAATTAAGATGTTTGAGTATGCACTCTTGTGGGGAAGTTATTGTCAACTCCCAACTTAGCAGAAGAAACTTGCGGTTTGTGTGTGGCGGGAGCTAATGCTGTGTACCTGTACACACCTCTTTTTGTTATAACTCATTTTATGTAATGAACTATCTTATTGATAAGTTTTATAATTTTTAATGCCAAGTTGTGATTGTAGGTACTTATTGATATTATATGTTATCATTTAGAAGACATTGCTATGTGAAGAAAGGCCTTATAGTAGTTAGGGTTTCTTTTTTCTCTCATTTGTAAATAGGGATTTTTGGTGATAATATTGGTATCTATGAATTTTTTTTTCAATCAATACAATAGTCTAGGAGAACTCATCATGCATTCCTTTCATACATGCAAGTGGTTTCCACCATCTCTTATTCATTTGTAGATCTATGCTTTTTGACTCATATCTAGAGTCAGTAGTTGTGCTATTCTATCTGGTGATTGTTATCTTTCCTCTCTCTCATCTTATATTTTGTAAACCAAAAAAACCTGCCTTTCCAGTTCATCGTTGTAGGTTTCTGTTTGAAAACAAAACCTAGCTAATTTCTGTTGCTCGCTGCCATCAATACAATGGCTTCCAACACAACGAATGAAAGGGGATCTCATGAATGTGAAGACATTGAACATTATACCAAGCAAGAGATAGGTGCCAAAGTCAATAAGCTCTCTAGGAAATAAGATCGGCTATTGGAAGCTTTTTTAATGATTTACACCCTCAACTGCATTGCAGTCCTTGACCATACTAACTCTAATCCACTGAACCTTTTAGATTTATCTGGGAGAGACTGAAAAAGATGCTAACAATTTGTGTAGGAAGTCCTACAACCTCCAATTGAAGTTGCCTTCGTTCATCTTCGAGAGAATTTGTTGTGTTAGAATTTATGGAGAGAGAGAATAAACCGAATAAATGTGTAAAGAATGATTGAAGAGAAAACCGGAATACACACTGTGCAAATGGGTTGTGTCCGGGTATTTATTATGCAAAGACGGTTACAAAATTAGTTAGCGGTTACAACCGCATAACCATACAAAACAATTATAAAAGGGGAAGTCTTATTCATTTATTCCTACACCCCCTCTTAAGACTTACCCTACATAACTCAAAAACAAACAATCTAACAAAACAGAACTACGCTATCTTCAAACACTTTCACTTTGAAAGCAATGCTATGATAAGGTAGGGCTCCATCAAGTTGCTTCGTGACCTTCGTAAAGGTGTAGCTCCCGAGCTGAATTCCCGAGTTCCCGGATTCCACCTCCCCGAACTCCCGAATCACAGATCTCCTAAATTATTGGACAACCATCCATACTGAGCCATCCACAAGCTCCATCAAGTTGTCTCATGACCCTCGTGAGGGTATAATTCCCAAGATCCACAGTCTCCCAAACTATCTGAGCAACCATCCATACCGAGCTTCATCTACCCTGTATCCTTTCTTGCCTTCAAAGTTTAGAGCATCTTTATAGCACGTATTCGTCACTGTCCTCACTACCTTCTGCATCCGGTGGGTCTTCAACCATGGCTATATTGGCTGTATTTGATATGACTTTACCCTTGAGCACATCATTGGCTCGAACACGACAATCCCATGCTGTGTGACCTCTTTTCTTACAATAATGACATTCAATCTCCGACTTATCTGATCTTCTATGATATTTTCTGGTTCTAGAATAGAATGCACTTTCTTGCTGGGAATGACCTTCTGCATCCTCTGTAGTTTGTTTTTCCTCAGCTAGAAGAGCTGCTATCATATCATCCAGAGATTGAGATTGAATTTGACTGAGGGTAAAAACTACATTGCTATATTTTGAAGACAGACTATTTAATAGGATAGCTTTGGCATCTTCGTCCTCAATTGCAGCTTTCACTTCTGCTAGTTGTCTGATCAAGGACCTTAGATTATTGATGTGGCTTGACATAGAGACTCCGTCATCCATTTTGAACCTATATAACTGAAGTTTCAGGGAAAATTTGGCATTGACTGCTTTCGCTCCAAATAATTTATTTAGAGTATCCCAAATTTCCTTCGATGATTTGTCTAGGTCTACATGATGAAGTTCAGAGTCAGAGAGAGCAAGGCCAATAATAGCTTTCGCTCTATCATCTCTGCTTTGCCATTCTAACAATTTCGATGCATCGGTAGGTGTTGTCTCTTTCCCGTTTACAATGCCCCACAAATTTTTATTCATAAGTTGCATTTGTATTTTCACTCTCCATGTATGAAAATTTAGACCAGAATATTTTTCTATGGGCATTTCCATTTTAATAAAATAGAATAAATACAACTGCGTATTTTGGCAATGAATAAATAAAATAAAATAAAATACCAGTTGCACAGTTCCGTGCCCTAGCGCAGGTAGTCTTTTTGCTTTTGTGTCTTTCTAGCCTTATGTCTGTGAAAATGTTTGTGCCCTAGCAATTCGTGACTGTAATAATGCACCATATTAGCGCAAATCGCGACTGTAAAAATGTCTAAAATCACGATTTTTCGTGGCTATTAAAATCTGACTATTTGTGCTCGAAAATGCTGTTATTTTCCTGAAAAACGTGCCATTCGCGACTGTATTTTCGTGCTCGAAAATACTGTTAATTTCCTGAAAAACGTGCCATTCGCGACTGTACAACGTGATTTTTCGTGCCCTAATGGCGTGCCCTTGATTTCCGACTGCAGCGTGCCCTAATGGGACTCACGAAAATATCTTTCTTCCTCCCTCTCTTTGCTTGCCCCACGCTCTGATACCACTGTTAGAATTTGCGGAGAGAGAATAAACCGAATAAATGTGTAAAGAATGATTGAAGAGAAAACCGGAATACACACTGTACAAATGGGTTGTGTGTCGGGTATTTATTATGCAAAGACGGTTACAAAATTAGTTAGCGGTTACAACCGCATAACCATACAAAACAATTATAAAAGGGGAAGTCTTATTCATTTATTCCTACATGTTGAAGTGCACATCCAGCTCAAAATGGCAATAATGAAATACAATATTAGCAACCATAATGAACAACTTGAAATAGTTCTCTAGGTTATGGAACTTGGAAGGTTCAACAAAAACTTGTGTTGACGGTTTAGACAGCTAAAATGGCTGAATCCCAGCAGGTATTATGGGAATGATTTTCTAAATGAGGATTTAGATGTGCTATGTGTGTGTGCAGAAGCAATATCCAAAATGGAGAAAATAATAGAACTGAAACAAAAGTATTATTATTCTGTATGTACTGTTCATGTCGATACTCTCGAGGTAGATGTATGCTTGTTTATCTTTTACCATCTAATGCTAACTTCTCATGCAGATAGTTACACATAATATTACAAAGCCGTGAAGGCCTAAAGAACCATTATGGAAGTTGAAATGATTGCACTCCCATATGTGCCTTTTTGTGCTCAATGGTTGCACTGAGCGGTGTCAAAATTTGATGGTCAAAATCTGGCCCGCCCATTAGGAGTGAAGGTTGCGAAGAAGGGATGTGCAAACCATGCAAAAAATAGCTGTGCCAAAAAGGGTTGTGCAAAGGAGGTGTGCGGAGAGGGACTTTGCAGAGATGGGGAAGATGCGGGAAGGAGCGTGAAAAGAGCAGAAGGAGCTTTGCTGTGAAGGGAAAGGTTTGTGGGTTGCACAAAAGTCTTGGGAAGGTGAGAACCCTGAGAAAGGTGCACAAGAGACCTGGTTAAGTGAGGACCTGATTCTGTGTTCTGGTCATAAAAACACCAACAAAAATTCTGATGACTATAAGAAGGTACCGTTGAAAAGGGTTGCACTCAACTAGAATGAACCACAATGTTCGATCAATGCATTTTAAAATGTCAGAATGATATGTCAGTGGAAAAATACATTGAGAAATTAAAATGTTATAAGCTAAGGCTGAGATGGATAATGATACTCAATTCGAGATATCTGCATCTCGATGTTGTGACTCAATATTTAATGTATAGGCAAAGATGCACGAACCTCACACTCATGAAAAAGTTTCAAGTTATCTGGAAGTGAAGAAGTTGAAATTTGTGCTTTTTCAGCAGTAAGTTCTTTCTTGCAGTCATTGAGCATGAACATCTGAAGTAATATGGAATAAGTTCTTTCTTGCAGTCATTGAGCATGAACATCTGAAGTAATATGGAAAATAGATGACATATGCCGAAATCTCTAGCCCTTTAAACCTAGGATACCGATTTGCCTCCTCCCTCCTCCACACCCCTGATATGGATTCGGTCTGTACTCGGTTTGGATTGAATCCATCTGCAGATTCATTCAGGATACATCCTAGCGACCTGGGTACGGCTGGATACATCTGTTGACGAATCCGGGCATACCTGAGCCATCCAGGATGAATTTGCAGCATCTGTGTGTTAAAAACAACAGTTTTGAATTTTGATTTTTAACATTTTAATTTTTTTCATCCAACATTAAAACATGGCTAGATAACAAAATGGAGTTTCGTACACTGCAATCACTGATATTATGTAAATGGGGATGTGAAAATCCTTGATGGCTTCTATCAAATGCATCTGCAGACATTTGCCAGCATCCTCTTAACCTGTTCCAAACATGGAGATTTGGAACAGGGGCTGGAAGATCCATCAATAGTTTTTGAAACTTAGTCTTTTTGTCTGATGTTGTTACTGATATTGTTTAAAGCACCAAACAGGTGTTCAACCCCGATCAAACATCTTCTCCAGCTTCTTTCTATATGTGCTAAGATTTCAAACAGGTATGTAGAGCCAACTAAAATTTATGAGATGGTACTGCCATGATTGACAGGCAAGCATGCAGAAGGAACATGAAGCGCTTGATAAAAATGCCTTACTGAGGTGTAGCCTCATGCTGGATATGCATGACTGTTAACCCAAAGTGGATGACTAACATAGAAGTAAGTTTTTTTTCGTTCGGCCGTATCCATGACGTACGCTTACGCTGTACTGACGAATCTGATTCTCTGTATACAAAACCCTTGCCTCACTTGTCCTCAACCTTGGTCTAAATGCTACATCTGCCTCCTTGAGTAGCTCTTTTATGTGGCTGAAATTTTGCATGGTAATGTTGAGGACGAGTGACTGCACAGGTCATTTGCAAGTCATGTAAGAATTTATTTACAATGCATGCAAACAAGGGTGATCATCTTGTTAAGAAAACACCTAGGAAAGCAGTCAAAGCTTCTAACAGTGACGAAGAACAGTTGGAAGCTGTTAGGATGTAATAAAGAGCTGAAGGAAGGTTATCTCCTTTTCAATCTCGTGCTTTAGCCTCCAACACTACATAAACAAGAAAAAGAACATGTGGGCCATAATTGGTTTGAGGTGACTGCATGGGGGTCATTTGCAAGTTGTGTGGGAAGTTTTTACAATGGCATGCAAAGAAGGGTGGTTTATCTATTTGAGAAATCACCAAGGAAAGCAGTCAAAGCTTGTAATAGTGGTGAAGAACAGTTGGAAGCTGTTAGGGTGTAAGAAAGAGCCTAAGGGAAATTATCTCCTTTTTGAACTCATGCTGTAGCCTCAGATACTACAGAAACAAGAGCAAGAACATATGTGATGTATGGAAGATTGATGGAGGAACTTTCTTGTAAGAGAGCATGCATTGGCATTGGCACAACACCTTGTAGGCATGTTTAATGTCAAGGAGTGAGGGCAGGTGATGCAGCCATGTCAAGAGTTTTGAAAATGAGATTGCATTGGGTGTGGCTTGTTCCACTTATCAAGAGGAGATGAAATCTCTGCATCATCCTCGTTAGTAAGGAGACAGTATGCACGGAGAAAAAAAGATACAAATCAAGTTGACAAGGTTTGTTGATGGTTATATTCATATATTGTTGTAATGGATGATTGGGCTGATACTTGAAACCTTTCGCTTCTGAAACTTAATGGTAACTCCTACACCAGGTCCTTATTTTTGAAGGGTAGCCTGATTGTTTCAGGTAAAGGAAGAACACAAAGTTCCTATGGACCATCCATGCAATGCCACTGAGGCGGGGACATCAAATGCTGTCCAAGTTGTTATAAATGCAGCTTCAGTCTGCAAAGTAGTTGGTTTGTTAGTTCCAAAAATACAAGAATATATTTTGGAAATCATGTTGTGTACATGGCTGTAATATTGTGATGAATGGTTGGGCTTCGATTAAACCATTCAGTTTTGAAGGTAATGGTATCTTTCACATCAAGCGCTGAAGGTGGTGTCTATTGTTAGGAGCCCAATTTGCACAATCTTTATCCACACACGATGGTCTGGCTAAAGTGGAAGCCTTGTATGATGGGCATTCTTTGAAGGGCCAAATAGATTGGAGGCATCTTCAGGTCAGACATGCAGTTGAATTGCGGACATTTGCTATATTGGTTATTCATACGAAGTCACTTTTTCTGCTAATGAGGGCAATTGGAACACTATAAGTTTCATTTATTCATTGAAGAGGAACTGGTTTAGGTCAAAGAAGGTAGAGAACCTGGTATTCATTGGACGACAATGCTCAACTTTTATTTGATATAGACTCAAGGTGGCAGCATGGTCCTCCAGTAAAATAGGATCAATTTCTAATTGGTGCAAATGAATTGTGCATGGACAATGACAAGGGTGAATCAGATGGCTGCAACAATTTACCTCCTATTAAAATGCCTGCAGATGAGCTAGAGCTTGAGAGTCACAAATTCTTGGAGATTCCCTTGACAAGAGGACCAAGAAGATTTGGATTCCACTGACTCGGGACCTGGGCTTGACCTTGATTCATGATATAATTTTTTCTGGTGTACATCATTTTTTTGTTGTAAGAATGCCAATTTCTTTCCAAATCAGTATGCACTCTGTTTTATATAGATACTAGTCTTTATATTGATATTATTTCAATTTTCTTGGGCCATAGCATATTTTATATTTATGATCGTATTCTTCTTTGATATTCATAATTTGTTTGTTAAATGCTTTATTTAATTTGAATTTTCATTTACGAATTGTCATATTTTTATTATTGAAATTTACAATTTTTTTTTTTAATTTCTAGTATTTTTACATAATCCCATATAGTTATCCTTTTTTCAAAAAATGGAGTGTTTGTCGCTTGCACCCATATAAATACCTTGGTAACCATGGTTGGTGGTAAGGTCTTTTCCATATTACGTTTTCCTTTTCCAATAATGTAGATCTAAGCTTTTCAAAACTGGGATTTTTGTACCACTATCTCCTGCCAAGAGATATTTGCGTACAAGTGGAAATGGCATACTGCTAGATGGTATAGGTGGTCTACCTCATTGTCTTTGAAAGATAGGAGGCAACCTTTCCCTAGCTTTTCCGCTATTTCATCTACCTTCTGCTCTTTGATAATGGTTGTGATGTGTAAAATTTCCAAACTCTTACTTGAAGCACATGGGCAACTGATACTATCATTTTTAATCCCAAATAAATGAGCCCTCGTAGGATTTTTGGACTCTTCGCATAAACACGTGTGCACATGACCGCCTCTAATGTTTATTTGCATAATGATATTGCTAAATAGGAACCTTAGGGAAACTATTAAATTCCTTGCATAAGAAAGCTTTTAAGCAAAACAATTTGGTAAAATAGAGGCAACGATTTTTGCTGTAGGGTGCTAAAATTCAAAGCTTAAAATCCTTAGATAACAAAGCTTCTAAGCTTCAAATTTCTCTCTTCCAAGCGCCTTTGTTAGAGTATTTGCTGAATGTTTTGTAGTTGGACAATGTAACAATTTGACACTGCCATCTTTCACATAATGCTGAATCAAATGATATTTGGTGTTTATGTGCTTAGTTTGGTTGTGAAATACTGAATGCTTGGCCATTGCGATTTGAAGTGCTATCAACCCCGAGTGGTGTAGAAGAAATCTGTTTAACCTGTCAATCTGCAAGAATCCTTCCTAGCCATAGTATTTCCCTGGTTGCCTTTGTAGCTGCCATGTATCTTGCTTCTACCGAAGAAATTGATGGCACTGGCTACTTACTTTGACTTCCAAGTGATGACTGTTGTTCCAAAGTTCATTAGGAAACTTGTAGTTGATTTCCCATTGTCAAAATCACCTTCATAGTTAGAATCTAAATATCCTACCAATTTGAAATCTTCTGCCTTGGGGTATTTGTGCCCAAAATTTTGTGTTCACTTCAATATTGAAGCACTCTCTTTGCTGTTACCCAATGACTTTCGCGAGGCTGTTGCATGAATCTAGAAAGAACACCAACTGCAAAACAAATATCCGGTCTAGTTGTGTGGTTACATAGATCAAACTTCCAATGAGTTGTCTGAACTTAGTTGCATCTATAAGCTCTGAAGTATCATTCAATGTTAGCTTGAAATTCTGTTCCATGGGTATGCCAAGTGATTTACACTGTCATTCCAAATTTGCTTAGAATTTCACCAATGCATTTCTGCCATGTGATGAAGGTGTACTTTGATTTTTGAATCACGGCAATACCAAAATATTAATGAAGGTATCCCAAATCTGTCATTTCAAAGCCTTCCATCAATTTTGCTTTGATTTTTGTAGTGTATCTTTCATTGTTTCATGTGAGGAGTAGATCATCCACATATACAACCAAAAATACAACTGTTTTGACAAATAGAGTTGCATCTTCAAATTCAAAACACTAGTAGTTCATGTTCAGGAGGTGTTCAGTGAGATTTTCATACCATGCTCTGGGGGCTTGTTTCAACCCATACAATGATTTCTCCAACTTTGTGCTCTTGGCCGTCTATTGCAAATCCTTTTGGCTGAGTCATGTACATTGTTTCTTTGAGATCACCATTTACAAAAGTATTTTTACATCCATTTGATGCACTTTCCATCCAATTTGCGCTGCCAAAGCCAACAAAGTCCGAACAATAGTCCATGTCGTTATAGGTGCAAAGGTCTCATTATAGTCTATCCCTTCTTTTTGGGAAAATCCCTTTGTGATAAGCTATGCTTTGTGTTTGTCAAGTGAGCCATCTGCTTTGTACTTGTTGCAAAAGACCCGCTTGTAACCTATTGATTTATAGTTGATTGGAGGATCACCCAACTTTCAAGTCCTATTTTTGACCAAGGCATCATGTTCATTTTCATCACTTTTCTCTATGCATCCAAATTTTTAGCTTTGTTTGAAGGAGGTTGGTTCGGAGTCAAAAGCAATATTGACTTCTTTTTTGGATGGTCAAATGCTGGAGTCGTGCTTGGGTGCATCCTCCAAGGTCCAATTTTCCATTTTTCTTGAATCTCTTGAGCATTTTATCTATTTTCATATTTGTTTTGTATGCATTTAGTACATGTTTTCCCAATTTCATTAGCCCTGACATCTGTTAGTGTTTGTATGAGCCATTTTGACATCTTTTTTTGTCTCTTGCGGTGCAATTGGTGCCTCAATTTCTTGTTCTAAAGCTCTTTCATTTTCTGACAACTGCTCCAGAAACACTTGCTCATCCTCTGATGAAGTTTGAATTTCTACTGCAGGGGTGTTTCATTTTCAATTACTGGAGATAATATAGATTCAAGTGATTCCCAATTATATGCCCCCCTCATTGTTTGGGATTGCTTTATCTAATTCCTTGTAAATATAAATTTTGGCAAAAATCTAAAGTTAATTCAATCGTCAATCTATGTTGGCTCTATTCATGCTGTTTCACAAAAAAACATCTCTTGCTACGAGAAATTTCTTGTTCTTTTCATCATATAACCTGTATATCTTTGAGGATTCTGAATATCCTAAAAGGATGCATTTGCGACTATTGTGGTCCATGTCTGCTTTTCTCCTTTGAAACCAATCCGTAGCATGCTCCAAAAGCTCAAAGATGTTGCATTGAAGGAAGATGACCACACCAGACTTGATACAAAGTCTTCATTTGAAGGGCTGGTGATGGTGACATGTTTGAGATGCACTGCTGTTTGAGTTGCTTCTCCCAAAAATGTAGATTGACCTTGTCAAAGCCCATAATTTTCACCCCAAAACAAACCTGAATAATTTATTTAATTTAAAGTTAATTTAGTTTTAATTTTTTAAATACAGTTACTTGAAGGTAGGGAGACATACGGTCTGACTTATGTCGCCGTAGTTGTTGCGAGGTTGCAAGTTTCTATGGTTGAGTTAGGTCAGGGACGCACCCATAACATTGCTTTCAGGGTTCAAGTCTTCTGGTCAAATAATCATTTATTGTATTACAATAATAAGTTAGCTCTCTCCCAGGTTGACTTATTATCTTCATTAATTGATTGGGCAAAATGGTTTAAATGTAAGGTGATATCATTTTAATTCTGAATTGGTAGAATAGTAACAACACTAATTGAATTAGAGGTAGTGACTTAGTTAAATCAATTGACGGGTTAATTAATACTTTATTTTAAGTTCAATGAAGCTGTGTGTTTCCACTTTTAAGGGGTTGTCCGATAAGGGTTCCACGCTTAATGTGTTTGGGTGGTTTAGCGACAATATTATTAAATTCCCTTAATTAGGCCAGTTAGGCTAAATATATAACGGAGTTTTAAATTACGGTTACAATAGTTTAGTTTTAATATGGGGTTGATTAGCTAATTAGCTAATTAAATTAATTTGTTGTAATAAAATTGTCTCATTAGTTTTGATTTTTTTTTAATAAAATCACATTTACAAAACAACTTAAACAAAAATTAAGAGTTTATCTAAATGCAATGTGAACACCCTCTTAAATTTTAATATTGTTTAATTAACTTTGACACATTCAAAATGAAATTGAAAAGTTAACACCTCATCCAAGTGGCATTGTAGGATTAATCACGACCCTTGGATGAAAACAATCTTGGCCCTAGGATTCTAGGGTTCGCTTGTGTTGCCCTAGTTTTGCTTTAGGGTAGAATAAACGTTTATTTTGTACTGCTTTGTTGCTCTCATTTGCTCTTCTTATTTTGTAGGTTAGGGTTTGGGAAGGTTTCATGGAGTTGCCCAATCTTGTTATCCATACGGTTTTGGGTGTATATACATATATACAACCACGATTATTTTTTTCTTGTATTTATTTAAGATTCTTACAGTGTATATACACGAGGTATATACACCTTTCAATTCAAGAGAAATGTATTTCTTATATATGTGTATATATATATTGGTTTATAACGCACATGCACACACACGCACACGCGCGCACGCGCATGCGCACGCGCATATGCGCACACACATAGGCACACACATACGCACACACACACACGCACACGCACACACACACATGCACGCACGCGCACTCACACACATGCACGCACGCGCACTCACACACACACATGCGCGCAGCGCGCATACGCGCGCACGCGCACGCCGCAAAACACACAAGCACATGCACGCACAAGCACGCACGCACACGCATGCGCGCACGCACACGCACACACGCCACGCACGCACACACACACACGCTCACGCGCGCACGCGCACGTGTGCATGCGCATGCACACACACGTGCGCGCACGCGCCAGCGCCGCGCGCACACATGCGCACACGCACACGCACACGCACACTCACATGCACACACATGCACGCACATGCACACTAATTACGCACGCACGCACACACACACCCACACCCGCGCACCCACACACACGCACGTACGTGCGCGCACATGCGCACATGCACACTCACGTGCGAGATGCACACGTATGAGACACACGCACGCCGCATGCCTTACGCACACACGCATGTGCACACACACATATATATAATTAAATTATATTTAAAAACTGAAATCATATAGAAGTGTGACCCCATTAACAAATCCAAATGGCAAGACAAAAATAAAGGGTTTGGCGGCCGAGGTTGCGATCCCACCGCCGCGGCTAAACAATGGAGGCAGATAGTGTTGTGCTAGCCTTGTCCCTTATGCGAAGGGGGTGAGGACGGCACATCCCACCCCTATTTTCTATTTCATACATGGCTGGTTGGGGCCAAAACCCCTACCAAAATCTTATTTTTCAAAAATAAATAAATTCGTCCCTTTAGATTTATAACAATTATCGCCACTAAAAATATATATTTTTTTGTTTGCGAAAAATATATGGAGGTAGTAATATGTAATATTGTGCAACCCTTTTGTTTGTGTGCATCCCTAAATGGTTTAAAAATTAAAGAATTGTATCTCTTTACAAAACTTGTAAATTTTTGCACAAGTTTAGTTTGAAGATCTTTATGAGTTATGCATAGGAAGTAGTGAAGATATGTGCACCTTTTGGAATAATGAAGTAATGTGTAGTATATAAACTTGCACAAAATTTGTTGTACTGTGAAACTCTGTGATGTTAGTTGCAAACTTGTGAACTTGTATGTAATAGGGCACGGTCGATGGATAGTACGTAAATATATTGTTCATCATTGTTATATATATATATATATATATATAACTTTTGATTTACAATACCTTCCCAATAAAAGAACATACATTTAATGAGTATATATTTTGAAAAGGAGGAAAAACCCATAATTAGGTTCAAACATTAATTACATATATTTTAAATAGTAAAAAAACAAGTATAAAATTGGGACTACTATTGGACTTGTGTGTGTGTGTCTATATATATACATATATGAAATTGTAACCTTTAACCCACAATTACTAAGTCTCAAAGACAAGTGGACAAAGGGATGGGGTTTTCGGGATGGCAAAAATTTCCCAAATTTTGGGGACAAACATTAAGATAATATATAAAAAATAATATTTGAATATTTTAACTTTTTTCAATGAAATTGAAGGCATTAAAGCTGTATTCAATTTATTTTAGGTACTTTCAAGATTATAATTTAATGTTCTTGGTAAAAATAAGAACTTTAAAAAGTAAAATCATCAGAAAACTTTTGAAAGATTTTAAATAAATTGGGGGGCGTCCCCTCCATGTCCCCATGTTCTGAAATGTCCGGGATGCCACTAAATTTAGGGACGCGTCCCTACGTAACACCGTAGTTTAATCAAGTTAACACAAATAAGATGGGGGCATTTATACTTAGAATATTTCTTCATTTACAATCCACTCATTTTCACAACTAATATTTAAAGAGATATAGAATAATCAATTTTCTCGAGAGATAGAAAGAGAGAGAGAGAGAGAATTTTCTTAAGCCAATGATTTACAAGTTCTAAATAAGATAGATATAACATTTAATAATTGTCTTGACATCAAATCCAATGTAATAGTGCTTCTTGTATTAAATCTTGGCTCTCTGTGCCACATGACATGTACAACTACTAAAAGCGTGTCGGTAGCAAAGATACGATAGCCTAGGCACTCCATGGCGAAATGCAACTATTGAATATGTAATTAAAAAAATAATAATAGTCTAATCATGGTTAAATTGATGCTATGGGAAATAGGCATTACATCCCCCTCCCCTTAGAACACGTCTTCCTCCAAGAATTCACTAGATGAGGTGGGGATGCTAAACTCGAGTGTGGCACCATCTATCCATAATGCTAAGGTTCCATCATCGACCATTTTCCATGCTAAGATACATTCTTGTTTGAGCTACTTTTGTGTAGGAATGTAGATTGACCCCCTTGAAATACAATATTGCTCAAACCATGTTCATCACAGTTCTATTCATCCTCTCGGCTTCTCCATTTTGTTGAGGGGTTCGAGTGTGATTAGATGATGCTTGATCCCATTTTGTTTTAGAAAGACCTCAAACATCTTTGAAGTGAATTCACCACCATTGTCAGTCTTGAGTGTCCCAATGTGGGATTGCATTTCATTTTCAATTATGGTTCAATTTTTTTATAAGTTTTGAAAGCTTTTGATTTTTGTTTCAAAAAATAGATCTATGTCATCTTGATGTAGTGATCAATAAACAACATGGAGTACTTGTGACCACTAACATAAATAATCGGTAGAGAACACAAAAAGTGAACTAACTGTAACTTTTTTCAGCTTTCCATTTTGATGTTTGAAACAGTTCCCTTGATTTTTGGGCAAAGTTGGCAATATAACACCATTCTTTTGCATTGTGCGAATGTTGTCATAGTTTGTGTGCCCAAATTTGGCATGCCACAAAAGACTTGGTGACATCCCTTCTTCTACAAGATGAGCAAAGTTCTTTGAGATTGAAGGCTCACCCTTGAGTTTTAGCAACTTGCCTTCCTCAAATCCAATCATTACAATTGCTTTATCACATTTTCTTGTGATTTTTACTTCTCCATCATCTAGTAGAATGGAGTGGCCTTGTTGGATTAGCACTAGGGACAACAAGTTTCTTTTTAGTTGAGGAAGGTATAGGACATTTTTGAGAATGAAATCTAGAAGACTTGGTGACTTGAGTTGAATTGTCCTTTTCCTTCTAATTGCAAACTTGATATGTCTGTAAAGTATACCGGACTACAATTTTTTTCATAGTACTCAAAAAGTCTTTTCAAAAAGTCATGTGCTGTGTAGGACCGATGTCTAGGACCCAAACATCAAACCAAGTTGTAAATACTGCCTAGTGTTGACTTTATCTGAAATAGCAAGCATATCTTCACTTGCGAACTGAGTAGAGTCTAGTTCCGAGGATTTTTCATTTCTTTCTTTGCTTCTTTTTGTTTCGAGTGGCCTCAAATTTGTCTCATGAGCCTCATGATTCCCTTTTTGACCACAACATTTGCAAAACACCTTTTGTTTGGCATTTTTCTTCTACTCTTGTCCACTATTCTTTCTAGTTTTGCCTCCTCGCCCTCAATACCTTCCTTGCCTCTATTGTTAGAAGTAGAAGCCTTATTGGAAGAATTTTCCTTTTGGTGAGCATAGCACATACTTTCACCTAAGTTTTTAGTTTTCCTTTCAAAGGCCTTTTCTCCTTTAGCCATCTTATCAACGAGTTTGATCAAAAGAGAGCGAATTCAATTGATTGCTTGCTTGTAACGACTCTAAATAGATTGAGTATGTGGGAAGAAGAACTTTTACGAAAGTAGTCATATATACATCAATCTTGACACCAACAACTTCAACACTATGCTTGATAGTGCAAATTTCTGACGCTAGACTCATTACATCACCATTTTTCAACTCAAGATTGAACAATTTCAGTTGCAATTGTATGAACTCCAACTTTGAATGAGAATCATACAAATCCTTTAGTTTGTTTAGTGCTTCCCAAGGTGTGTTGCACCCTTGTATGTGATGAAAAACTTTGCCATCCACTGAGGCCCTCATCAAGGCCAATGCCTTAGAATTCTTTTGCTTCCATATTTGTGATTCTACCTTTGTTATTGGTTCCATTGGTTGTCTTTCCATCACAAATGTCGAACCACAAATCATTGAAGATGAGTGTTCTCAACTTGTTGTGACTAATCCAATCATGTGTCCTTCCTAGTTAGTGTTGTGCCAACAATTGAATTTATTGAATGCATTTTGCAATGAAGGGAGATGGATTGGTTCCTTATCACTCCAAAAGGTTCCTTTTTCTATATACCACTAGACCGATATACCAAACCTCTCAATATGCTCGCCCTTCCTAGGTATACCCGTTAGTACATAGAAGAAGCTCATCCTTTCAATATACCCGTCGGTATGTGAAAGAAATGTTAAAGCACGTGAGAGAAGAATGATACATGGTACCTAGGTAGTATGTGAAAGGATTCGCTCTATCAATGACACCTGCTTAGTAAGAAAACCTTGTACATGGGCGTAAATTTTCTATATACTTGTTATGCCTTATTTTTGGGATTTACGTCTAGCGATAGACATGACTGGGTAATGGAGGGTATGGAAAAATATATTTTTTCCTTATTTCTCTTCGGCGATCACAAGGACAATGCCACAAATGCCGTTGTCAAAGCTATATTAGGCTATAGATGCAATAGTTTGATCATGATGACATTACTCGTAAGCGCAAACCATAGGCACCATTAATACCGAACATTGTGATTGTTTTGAATTTTCACAATTTGTTTTGTTTTTCAAAATTTGCTTGCTTTTGGAAAAAAAAACTTTTGACTTGATTTTTACCAATATTTGATTTATTTTAAAATTCAATTTATTTTAAAAGAAGTTAAAAAATACAAATTCCTCCAAAAATAAATATTCTCCTCTTTTTTTATATCTTTTTTTTTGGTTTTAAAGCCTTAAAAAAGAGCAACTTTTCAAACTAATTAAAAAAAAGCTTATACTGCTGAAAATTAAAACTTAAAAAAACATTTCTAGAGGCTGTAGGTGCAGCTAATGTAGAGGATATATTTTACTCAAAACCTTCCAACAACCCAGCTTGCATCGATTTCCACCACGTTCAGTCTTCCCACCTCAGCCTACTCCCGCTATGCTGCCAATGTCAGACCAGAATCTTTGGGACATAAACAGCGGCAGAGGCGTTAGCTACAAGAGTGTTATAATTTGATAGAGAGCAGAACAAGGTGGACGGGTGATTACTAAGACTGTTAAAGGCCTTTGGAAAGCAGCACTAATGCTTCAATTTTAAATAATAAACAGCTGAACACCAGACCATTACATGACAAAATCAGATCTTAAATAAAACACGTTCATATCCAGCACTTCAAAATCTGCCCAGAGATTCACTTAAAAATTTGTATGCCTCTTGCAGAGCCATAGAACTTGCAGAATAAAACAATTGCAACAAGTTGGAACCTCGATGTACAGCTGTTAAATGACTGAACAAACATAAGAAATTGGAATTTGCAGCTGGTTGGGGAGAATTGGGGAAAACGGAGGAAGAATAGATTTGATGATCCCTGGTTCTGATACCAATGTCAGGCCAGGTAATTGTACTGTAAAAACAAATTTTATTTGTGCAAAGCAAACTTGTATTCATTAACTAAAGAAAGAGATGCAAATACATATTTATTATGATGATAACAATTGTTCAGTTCATCTCAATATGACTGTTCAGTTCACTTTCAGATGTCTCTTGAGATTCTATGAGAAGACAAATGCCTAATCCTAGGATTAATAAAATATCATGTGCAATAATATTACAGGGCCATAGCATATTTTGTATTTATGATTATATTCTTCCTTGATAATTTTAATTTTATCGTTAATTGTTTTATTTTATACGAAATTTCATTTAAGAATTGTCATATATTTTATTATTGAAATTTACAAATATATTTTTAATTTCTAGCATTTTACATAATCCGAAACTGCTGTATCATATTTTGAAAAATGGAGTGTTTGTACCTTGCACCCATACAAATACCCTGGTTACTATGGTTTGGTGGCAAAGTCTTTTCCATATTATGTTTTTCCTTTTCCAATAATGTAGTTCTAAGCTTTTGAAACTAGGTTTTTGTACCAACCAAGATCTCCTGCCAAGATTTATTTGTGTACAAGAGGAAATTGCATAGATGGTCTGCCACATTGCCTTTGAAATATAGGAGTCAGCCTTACCTTAGCTTCTGCTGCTGTTTCATCTACCTTCTCCCACACTCTGATAATGGATGCGATGTGTAACATACTCAAACTCTTACTTGAAGCACAAGGGCAACTGATACTATCATTTTTTTAATCCCAAATTGATGACTCTTGTAGGATTTTTGGACTCTTTGCATAACCATTTGTTCACAGGACCGCCTCTAATGTTTATTTACATAATGATATTGCTAAAGAGGAAACTTGGGGTCATTTAAATTTGCTTTATTATTCAACACCTTGAGATTCCTTTTGTGAGCCTCTTAATTAAAGATTTGGAAGCCATTTTTGTAAGGAAACCATTAAAATCCTTACATAACAAAGCTTCTAAGCAAAACAGTTAGGTAAAACAAAGGCAACAGTTTTTCATTACTTAGCCACAGCTTCTGAAATATAGCAGACATATCCCTTTAGAGGTCAAAGTTTCTTTTGAATCTCCTCCAATCTTCTTGTTCAAACCTGCAGTAATGAGCTCCAAATGCTGCAAACTCACTGCAATCTTGAATTCCATCCTTGAAATCTGATGTAGGATTCAAAAGCCCATTTCAAAAGTACATTGCCTCAGCAAGAAGTCCTTTCCCTCAGCCTGCTGAAAGCAAAATCAACAAGCAAAATGAGTCTAATGTTTTTGTTTGCTTTGAGGTTGAGTTTATGTTAGGTTGGTATGCATTAGGGTTTATAATAGGTTAGACTAGTTTTTAGTTTTTTGGACTGTTATATGCTGTAGTATTTCTGTATGTATACATATACGATTTGTATACGTCCTAGATATGGCTGTGTACTCGATTATGTTTTGGATATGACAGGGTCATATTGTGGACATGCCTAGAGACATCAGGGATGAATCTTGTATGTATCTGGGTGTGACAACCTTCAGTTTATATATCTCAGCTGTATCTATACTCGCAATATACCACATACATAAACTATAGGATACAGCTTTTGTAGGGTTAGAGGTGTGTCTGGTAACCTGGACCCAGAGCCATATCTGCTGGATGGACCCACCAGGATGCCGAATTGTAGATGATTCACAAATATTGTTTTGAATTTGGAATCTCCCCAGCTATGATATCTCAGGATAATTCCAGGAAGATATCAAGTTTGGGGTCTCACACTAAAGGCCAGCTAGATGCAGACTAGAGGATTGAAGATGGTGTAGTCGAAGCAGATTGGCCTTTAGTAGATCAGACTACTTGACAGGCCTTAGGTGAAGTGAACAGCGTTAGATGGTTAGATCCTTTTAGTGTGACGATGAGGGCACATCAACATCAAATTGGAAGGTTCTTATTAGTAATTGGATTAGGATTTTTGAGTTAGTAACTTAGAGCATCAGACAATCAGAGTTTGTTTTAGATGTTCAATTGAAGTTTTTACTGTGTTGGAGTTGGCATGTTAGACAAGGCAATGGTCTGAAAAATGACAAAAGTAAAATTGGAGTTAGAAAAATGGGCGGTTTTCAAAATCAGTGAACCCTGCAAAGACAGCAAAACTGACATACTTGATAGCATAGTTACCAGGTTCGGAAATCTGATTAAATTCGGAAGGGCAAAAAAATCCGAAAATTCGGAGTTCTCGAAAAAATTCGAAAAAATACGGAAAAATCCGGTTTGGAATATATATACTTATATTATTATAAATTTATATTATTGTATACTTATATCATTATATATAGACAAATCATACAAAAAAGCATCCATCTACCATAATCATCATCATCATAATGATTCTTTCAAAAGATTGCAAGAAGTTGCTTGGTCCAAAAAGGTGCAAAAATGGATTTTATGAAAATAAGAAAAATATTGCCATCAATGCGTAGAGCTCGAGAAAATATACACTTTTAGAGAAGACGACACCTGAAACGGAGCCACAGAATGAAAGTTATGGCACATGCAAGTTTTTGCTGCTACATCTTCCCGGACCCTTTCCAAAAATGGCAATTTTTTTTCTGTCCTTGTGAAAAAATAAAAAAATTGCCAAAAAAGGAAAAAAAAAAATTTCTGCAAAAAAATTGGCCGAACCGAACCGCATTTATTCGGTTGCTTCAAAAAATACGGTTCGAACCGGATTTCATACAAATCCGGCCGAACCTGGTAACTATGCTTGATAGAATGAATAGAATCAAAACAGACCAGAAGGAACCTCAATCTGCTGATGTTTATTGATAGGGCTCGATACTCTTGAAATTAGTGATTGATGCAAATGACAAGAAAAGTGCTGCATGGTGAAACCAGTGAGCCAGTTAGACTCATACTGTTTGTTTGAGTCTATATTTACATCTGGAGTATTTTATTTTTGTCCTTGATTTTGTTAACTAAGAAATTGGTCTGTGTACAGAGTAACAGCATAGAAAAGAATCTGGTTATGTAAAGGTCTTTGTTAGGCCTTTATATCCATCTTCTGCGGTGTACTGCGTAAATGTGAATAAATAGATGTTTAAATTTTCATTTGAAGTTGATAAATAAATGTAGGGCCGTTGTATTTTCTCAAACAATTGAGTTAGAACAGATAGATATAACCTCAAGATAAATTGATATTTATAAATTTATAATGAAATCCAAATCATTTATGATGTTTGGTGGTTGATGCTGATTCAACCATGAAAATATAGATCACGGATTTTCCCTTCTTGTTTTTACTCTGTGTCTGTGGTTCTTTTACAGCCCTATTGATCTGTTTCATGGTGCTGTGAAAGGAGGATATATTTTCTTTACTTACGTTTAAACATGGGCTTGAGATAAAAAAATAAATGGATATATGCTTGAGCGTAATTGTAGGCATTTAAAATTAGGAAGGAATATGTTGCATATATTATATTTAGTTTATTAAATTATTTGTATATGCGAAAATTTCAAGTTTCTCTTATTTTGACATGCTTCATGACCAAATCTTAAGACTGTTGGTGAAGTACCTGCTATCAGTGATTTAACAGTTTCATATTTCTTTTTATCAGGTATTTAATTGCATCTCACACGACCGACTACAAAAATCCTTGGCTTTTCTTCAACACGCTTGCGGTGATTGTCTTGGTTATTGCAAAGTTTCCAAATATGCACAGAGTTCGCATTATAGGGATCAATTCAGACTACCCCATTTGATTGGTACTTGTATTAGATCCATTTCCTGTTTATTTTAACTTGTGTTGGCTTTCAATTCAAAAATAATGTTTCACGGGCCTTTTTGTGCAGGGGACAAATGGCAAGCATCTGATAGACAAGGATGTATTTAGGATCCATCATGTCTTAACCAACAAAGTTCTATGATATTAAGATTTTCAAGTTTTGTGTCTGTATAGTTCTCAGAAGTCATGCAGGTCTCAGAGATGTTGATTTTCTTCTGTACCATACAATTTGGGCTTTGAGGGCATTTCTTCTGCATCATGCATAAGCTTTTTTTGCATGTAAATGAAATCTGGCAACACCAGCCTTGTACTTGAAAATGGTTGCCCATGTCAAGATTTTAAGATAGAGGTTGTAGTTTCAGAAGTTTTATATTCTAGAAGTCTCCATGATTTATATCTTAAGATATGTGGCATCAGCAGCAAAAATTTGTGGTTGAATCCTGTAGATATGTGACGAGTAGATGATTATAATGTGTCTACGTTTCTTATTTTGAAACCTTGAACATGGACAAATCCCAGATGGAGACTTAACACTTTTTAGGGGATCATTTATTCTTGGTAGTAAGTCATATATTGTATGGTAGACATGGGTAAGACACAGGAACTCACATGGACAGAATTGATGTACAACCATAACTGTTGGTGGAAAAGTCTCACTTTTGTTGATTTGTTGAGATTTATTTCCAGTATTTTTTAGTCACTGAATCAATGTAAATTTATGCTACACAACAAATCTGTAGCAAGTTGTTTATAAACCTTTTATTTTAATGTTTGATATTATCATTTGTCGATCTTAATTAGATCATGCTACATGCTCATGTCTGGGTCGCTGCTGATGGTTATTGGGATTCCCACGGATCAAAACTGTGCCCTTTGACGGTTTCTATTTGCATAGTTTTATGTCCAAGGAAAAAAGTTGTTTGGATTTCATGCTTCTTGTGAATCTGTTTGATGGTCAATTCATACTCAATTATGGAATCAAAAGTAAGGCCGAGTTGAGGAATAATTGATACGTTGTAAAGTTCAAATCACTTAGAAAAACTAAGAAATATAGCTCTTATCAGTACCTTCAATGAATAAATATGACCATGACCGTCACAAAACCTCTGGCATGAGAGGTACGATGCCTACTTATTTTGCAGGTTTTAAATACTTAATCTCTGGTCATGGCCATTGCAAATATAACCTCTGCCATATGATTCTGGCATATTTGATGTCATCGAAGTTAATCTGCAGTATGTCTATGGCAACATAATATCTACCGAGTGGTCTCCACACAAACTATTTGCTTTGTCCTGGTGATTTCTTTCACATCTCTTTCCAACGAGGGGTATGTGAAACTTGACATATGCACATCTCAACTACATTATCATCCACACTAATAACTTTTTTCTTGTGCTAGTGATAGTTATGAAGAAACTACCAAATCGTCTAATAGCTGGAGATGAGGAAAAGCATAAAAGAAAATTTTGGAAATTTTCTTCGTTGTTCATTCTTGCCTTCTCTTTGACGGCTTCTCTTCTTGGTATGGGATAGCTTATTGAATTGTAGGCCACATCTAGCGTTGCTGAAGAACTGCAATAATTTTTTTAAATGTATGAGGTATTCATTTTGACCAAGATCAATTTTTTGAGCTGCAACGCTTTAGTGAAATTGCCACGTGGTTTTATCGAATCTCTTTTTGTTAGAAAGAAAATAATTTTGGTGGAGCCAATGTACCTTTGGTTTGAACTTGTCATTAGCCTGTTGCTGTTACTATAGTTTTCTTTTTAGAAATATGGTAAGCCTAGTGCTGGCAGTTTGCGGTGTTTTAAGTTTTGCCTGTGGAGCATCTTGCATGCTCTCCCATAAATTAATTGACCACAGGAATGGGTTTTCCTAGTGTTCCTTTTGCATTTATTTCTGTTTCATTTCATCTTTGTCAACACTTCTTTTTGTAAATGATTCTAACTTTATTAGAAGATAAAATACAAAGTAACAAGGGGTCTTCCTGTGCTATCAAAGTAGAGACTAACAATAACCACTTATACCTCTAGTATAATAAAAGCGTTTACCTTCCAAAATTTTAAACTTTTTGTTATCTTGCTCGCAACTTTTTGAATTTTTGTTGTCTAGTTTTCTTGTGGTGATGTCGATTTGTTGGAACCGGCCCTGACCCACCCCTTGGCGTTGTTGGTACCCCTCCCGTCGTATCCTCGAGCTTCTGGAGGGATGCGACTTTTGGCTCTCAAAAATCCTCTCCCCCTGGAAAGCTTCAACTAAAGATCGTTGATGGGACCCTGTCCTACTGAGATCCCCTGCGCGATCGGACATCGATGCGACTCGGACATCGAGGGAATTGTCACTTATTGGTAAACTCATGGGGCCCAAACCTCCGTTGGAAGAAATAAGAAAATGGGTTCGGATCAAATGGGCCCCCTATGCCCCTCTAGAAATTGCAATGTTACCCAATGGATTTATCCTCTTCACTTTCAGCCACAAAGAAGATTTTGCGAGTGTTGCTGCGAGGGCTTCGGTTTTTGGGAGGAGAGGTTTCTACCATCGAAGATGGACTCCAAGATTCAATTATTGCTTTATCCATGGGAACTCTCATTGCTATAGATCAAGCAACTAGAGCTGGTTCTAGATTCATCCATGCTAGGTTTTGTGTTAATGTTGACATTAGTATCCCATTACCATCTTCTATTGAGCTCTATTATGACCTCGGAACATGGGTGCAACCGATTGAGTATGAATACATACCTCAGGCTTGCTCAATATGTAAAAGCATTGGCCACAGAGCCCAGGCTTGTCCCTCCAAGCCAGCCCCAAAACCCAAGGAGCAACTACGTTCCCCAAAGAATAAAGGGAAATACATCCCAAAATCACAAAGGAAGTTAGCACCTCCAACCCTTTTGATGTTTTACAAGAGGAGGGTGAAATCCTTTGCTGAAACCACCGTCTCTCTCCCACTTCCATCCTCATCACCCTTGCATACACCTCATCTGAACAGATAGCTACTTCCTCTGCTCATCCCTTGAATGTTTTGCCCGAGCAACAACCTCCAATGGATCATCCTCTTGTTGTGACATCTTCTCTCTCCTCGGAGATCCCCGCTTCATTCCCATTGTCTGAGCATGCTTCTTGTTTTACCACCCCCTTCCTCACTTCTTTTTGTGAGCTTCCTGAAACTGATGTAAATCTTGATATCCCCTTCCAGTCTGGACCAGAAGAATCTCTTGTTTCTACTCCACCTGATTTTCCTCTTTTGAGAGAAAAGTCTCCTCACCCTCCCCTAGCCTTGGTGTCTGCAGAGCTCAACCCAGCCAAAAAAACTAGAAACAACACTAAACAAAGTATAGATGTGGGTAGCAAAAAGTAAAAAGGAAGACATACCAACCAAGCTAAGCTTCAAGAAGAAGCATTTCAAAATATCGCACAAGGAACACAGGGAATCCTCACCTTGCAGGGGGAGGGAAGCATAAATCCAAAAATGAAGCTCTTCTCTTGGAATGTAAGGGGAATAAATGCTCCCCAAAAAAAAAAAATCCTTAAAGATTTCAGACTTAAACACAATCCAGACATTATGATGTTACAGGAAACAAAGTTAAAAGAAGATGATTTGTTGCATAGGATATGGCCCAATGCTTCCTTTTTTCTTAGACTTTGGTTGGTAACTCGGTGGCATATGTACGTTTTGGAATCCCAAAATCCTTTTTGGGGAATGCATTATCAAAACACCACATTACCTGGGAATGTTTTTTCAAGAAATAGGATCTAGTGTTGGATGGATTGCAGTGAATCTTTATGCTCCTAATATGGAAAATCACAGGGAAAAAGTATGGAAAGAATTGTTGGAATTCCATAACACGTGTAAGCATCTTCCTTGGATTATTGTAGGTGATTTCAACACTCCCCTCTATCTTTTGGAAAAGTAGGAGGGACCAACATCAACACAAACAACATGGATTCTTTGGCTGATTTTATCAGGCAAGGTGAATTTTTGACTTTGATCTTCATGGAGCCTCTTTTACCTGGTCTAATCGAAGGTTAGGGGGAAACCATATTCAAATCAGATTGGATAGGATGCTTGCTTCTATGGATTGGATTGCTCACTTCAATGATTTTTACATGATGGCACTTCCTAAAATTGCTTCGATCACTTCCCTTTGCTTCTAAATGCTACTCAAATGCAAAACCCGAAACACCCTCCGTTTCGCTTTGAGTTAGCTTGGCTTCAAAACCACAATTTAGATAACCTCATTGTTGAGTGGTGGAAGACTGATTTTGTGGGTTCAACCATGTATAGATTCTCAAAAAAAGCTTAATCATGTTAAGAAAGAGCTCAAAGCTTGGAAACTAAATGCCTTTGGAGACATCCGTAAAAGAAAGGATCAACTCATTGTTAAATTGGCTGAAATCTCTGCTAGCATAGAGCTTGGAGGCAGAACTCCTATTCTACACCAACAAGAATTAGCACTCCTCAGTGACTATCACAATACACTTGTTGAAGAAGAAATATACTGGAGGCAGAGATCTCGGGCAATCTAGTTATAGCAGGGAGACCGAAATACAATTTTTTTCATACTACCGCCACCAAGCACAAAAGCAGAGATAAAATTAAAGAGCTCATAACTATGGATGGAAGATATTTAAATTCTGAAGACACCATTGCACAGAATTGGTCGATTACTATTCTATCCTTCTCCAAGAAGATAAGCCTCCTTGTGAGGAGGATAGTAGGAGATGTTGCAACATATTCCTAAACTGATCTCGATGATATAAACACTAAGCTCACTCAACCTTTTTCTTTGGAGGAGGTTTGTAGAGTTGTTTTTGATATGAAGGGAGACAAGTCACCTAGCCGGATGGCTTTCCTGCCGCTTTCTTTCAAACTTATTGGCATATTATAGAGTCAGATATGTTAGCTGCAGTCTCTGAATTCCAACAAAACGATCTTCTTCTTAAGGAATGGAATAATACTTTTGTGGCTCTTGCTCCTAAGTCTTTGGGATCTAAATTGGTCTCAAATTTTTGTCCTATAAGTCTCTGCAACACTTCCTATAAGATAATTACTAAGATGATGGCCTCTAGACTCAAACCCCTTATGGACAAATTAATCTCAGATCAATAGAATGGCTTCATTGGTGGAAGATTGATCCAAGGGGGAGTAATAACAGTTCATGAAGCTATCCATACAACCTCTCTCACTAAAACAACTGGCATGATTATTAAGCTTGATATGCAAAAGGATTTTGATAGGGTGAGTTGGACTTTCCTTCTCAAAGTGCTGAAAATTTTTTTGGATTTGGGGATAAATGGTGCTCTTGGATCCATAGTTGCATCTCCTCTCCTAGATTCTCGATCCTTATGAATGGCATCCTCAAGGATATTTCGCCACAAGTAGAGGGATAAGACAAGGTGACCCTTTATCACCTTTTTTGTTTATCCTCATGGCTGACACACTTAGTAGAGCATTGGTTGCAGCTAAAAGATTTGGCAAAATTATGGGTATTACTATTACTTCTAAGGTCCCTGTAGCTACCCACAACCAATTTGCGGATGATACTCTCTTGTTAGGTGTTGCTTCGATGGTGGAGGCTAAAATCTTGAAAAGAATATTGGATTGCTATCAATCTGCTTCCAATCAACTTATAAATTTCACCAAGAGCAACATTGCTTTCATAAATACCCCCTTTCTAGACAAAGAAAGATCACTGCCATTTTTGGATGCAACATCATGGACTTGCCTTCTTCGTACTTGGGGCTCCCTCTCTTTAAAGGAAGGCAACTTAAAACACTCTGGAATTTGGTCATTGAAAGATTTAAGAAGAAACTTGCAGGATGGAAAGGTGCCCTTCTCAGTCAAGTTGGTAAGTCAACAAGTTAAAGCTACTCTGCAAAGCCTTCCCATATACTTTATGTCTCTTCTTAAAATGCCTTCCTCGGTTCGTTGCTAGTATTGAAAAAATTCAAAAACAATTCCTTTGGTCTGGAGCTGAGGAAAAAAAAGATTCCACCTTGTCTCTTGGAATGTGGTCTATGTACACCTTCAGCGCTTGGGGTCTTGGTTTATGTAGAGTTGTTGAAATGAACTCAACTATGTTAGCCAAACTAGGTTGGGTGGTGGCTTCTAAAGGTAAATCCACTTGGATTCAAGATGTTGATTTCTAAATACCTATCTCCATGTGAAAATTTTTTTTTGAGATATTTCGAGTGGCTCAGCGATTTGGAATTCTATTGTTAGCACTCAGAATCTTCTATAGTTAGGTACTAAATGGAGAGTGGGCAATGGTGACAGAAGATTGATTTCTGGAAAGATTGGTGGATAGGGGAGAAACCCTTATCCTCTGACTCATATTGGGATCCTATCAGAACTCACCTAACTAGATTATGTGGAAAAAATTGTTGAGGGTTATATAGACAGGTCCAATCCTTCTCTGTGTTGGCAAGTACCATTTTGGGAAGATGGCAGCTCAATCCAAATGCAGCGATTGGATAAACTAAAGCTTTTGCTTTCCTCATAGTATTTATAGTTTTCTATGGAGGAAGATGCTCGTATTTGGCCACTATCAACTTCGGGAGAGTTTTCGGTCAAGGCGACTTATCTATCCCTCCCACATCGTTGGAAGGTCCTCCTCTAAATCATATCTAGGCCCTCCATCAGGTGGTTCCCAAAATTGGTTTTTATACTTGGTTGGCATTCCGAGACTCTTTCCTCTCAGGTGAGAATCTTAAACGAAGAGGGATCCCTCTCCCAAGAAGGTGTGTATTATGTCTCAATGCTCTTGAAACTTTTGTTCACTTGCTTTTCCATTGCTCTTTCTCTCATTCTATATGGAGTCTCCTATTAAATAGCTTTGGGGTCTCATGGGTGTTTCCTTCCACCATTTTTGATGCCATCCTTCAATGGAAACCCTTTTTTAGACACCAAGTTGTAGCTCTTGCTTGGAAACTCCTCCTCCCCCATGCCTTATGGAATATTTGGAAAGAGAGGAATAAAGAGTTTTCAAAGACCAGTCTCAAAATCCCCTCCATTTACTCCCTTGTAGTCTCTAGGTGTATAGGAAAATTTAAATTGCTCCATCTGGAAACAACATAAGCAAAAATTGCTCTTAACCAAAAGGAACCTTGGATTAAGCAACTTCAGATCCCCTTAAAGTTTCCCTCTTCGGTTGCAGCTAGAGAAAATACCTCTTGGATCCCTCCCCTCTTGGTTGGCTTAAAGTAAATACTAACGATGTATAGCTAAAGGTAACCGAGAGCCTCATGGAGGTGGTATTATCATCAGAGATGATCGAGGTCAACCAATGGCAGCAACTATGGTCAATTTTGGTAATGGGACTAATCATAGAGCATAAGCACTTGCAATTCTCAAAGGGATGGAGTTGGCTCTTAGATTTGGATCAATTAATCTCATTGTGGAAAGTGACTCCCTCAACTTGATCTACATTCTTAATTCTAATGAACCTGCAAGCTGGAGCATAAGCAATATAATAGCTGACACGAGAAGCCTGCAATCCCGCTTTCAGAATATTCTTTATCAACATACCTATAGGGAAGGAAACAAAGTGGCTGACCAGTTGGCTAACCTGGGAGTTTCAATTGAAAAACAACAAGTTTGGATTGGGAATTTTGTGAAACTCTACTCTGGTGTTAGCAAATGATCGACCTAAAGATACTCAATATGTTGTTGCTTAATTGGACACCTCATTTTTTGCTTTATTGGGTGTCAACATTATCACTACCTCTACATATCCGTTGTCGAGTGAGGATGCATTTATGAGGATATAATTACGACTTTTTGTAATGATGGGATTCATGCGTGGGAGGGGGAGATCTTAATAATAATTCTCAAAGGAGATTTATAATCATCAAAGTGCACATTCAGATCTCCAGCTGGCATGTGGGAGGGACGGTAAGGGTCAAGTTAAAGAGCCTCGACTTTATTCCTTCAATTCAAATTTTGTTTCTTTCACAATTCTTCTCTGGTCGATATGGGTGGTTCTTTGGTCAGAGTGGAACCTGCCAACTGTGATGAATTACACAAGGATCTGATGTGTGGAATTTATTGCAGGAGAAAGGGGTCACTCCTTTCATTGAACGCCTCTCGGGTCACTCTGTAATTGTCTCTAGCTACATTCTAGCGACATGGAAGAAGGGGAAAGTGAAAGTGGGGCGGACCAAGTTTGAAATCACAACTGAATCCATCGCCATTGCTATGGGTCTCCTGATGATGGAGATATTTACTTTAAATGTTCGCTTAAAGCGGAGATGGGTGCTTTTTTGAAGAAGGAATGAGTTAACAAATATCAGTTTGGTTTTGAGCGCGCTTCTCTGCCTCCGCCATGGGACAAATCATTGAGCAGATAATGCGCTATTTTACGCTCGAAGGGAGATACAAACTGGTGTACGGACCCCAACTTTTCCTCTTGGCCCATTTTCGCAATGATATCAAGGTAAATTTGGCTAAATTTTTGTTTCAGTCATTGGATCTTTCCATTAAGCAAGCTCGTGTTGGTGAGGGTCCCCTCCTTCATCAGGGTTTACTCTACTTGTTTTTAAAAATTGCCACTGATCCTACGATTTTAGCTCGTTATCCCACTGTGACTGGCTCGACTTGATGTCACATCCCTCTTCCGCCCCCTATTCGTTCCTCGCCGTCTCCGTCTCCGCCACCTCATTCTCCAGCTTGTCTCTGATTCGGAGGTGGTGATCATGGGACACCGGGACGTCACCTCTTCCCCATGCTTCTCCGCCTCCGTCTTCTCCCCCTCCCCGACATTTCTCTCCCTTGGTGGTGGTGTGGACCAACCACCGCCCCTCTTTTTCTCCAAACACTGCTACTGATATGGAAATTTTGAGCCCTTATTGACGACATGGCATCCCTGATGTTCTTCTTGGCCTTTCAAAGGCTTACTCTGATTCCCCTGCTCCTTCTCAACTGGATTCACCTTTCGACACTGCTGATGTTGTGGAGGAGGAAAATGTTGATGATGTTGTTGGCGTGGAGGGTGAAAATGTTGTTGGTGATGTTGTTGTGGACACTATGGAGGTTCCTGAAGAGACTATTGCTGAGGATTCTATTGATGTTGCGGCCGTTGGTGATGTTGATATTGACACTGTTGAAATTCTTCACAGAGTGCTTGAAAAAATCAATAGAGCCTTCACAGTAATCAAAAGTTGGAAGGATCACACTGACAAGACTTGGGAACATCTGCAGAATGGTTGTAAAGATCTCATCACTTTGGCTGAAGCAATGGCTGACAAGAATCCGGATGTCTGCTACTTATGAAGCTGTGAATGTTCTGAAAAATATGATAGATATGTAACCCTTTTGTGGGTCTTGCTTTTTTTGGATTTTGGTACTTTTTGACTTGGTCTTTGTATCTTATGTACTTAAATGTTATATCTAGCCTTTTGGGATTTTTGTAAAAGGATGTGGGTCCTTTCAACACCCTCAACATTTTTTTATGCTGCTATTTTTTTGCTATTTTGGGTTGCGAAATAAGAATTAATTTTTAAGGCACAACAAGAAGCACACATCATCATTGGGCTTTCTCATTCCATGGAGTGGAAAACTATTTACAATATCTTGAAAAAGAAATATCTACACTTTGAATGGAAAAATGGCTTTAGCGTATAGTTGTATTCGTGGGACAAGGAAGGTGCATAAGGCACTACATGCACCAAAAGCTTTGCGACTTCGTGAAGCAAACTTTGCGGGCAGGCAAGTCTTGGGCCAATGAGTTAGCATCCTCCTCTTCGATATTAACAACATAAAGGTGCTTGGTTGCTTTTTGGGTCCCCTTGTCTTGGGATTACCATTGATGTTAATATTGCTTTACAAATTGCATGCAAGTGTCATGTCTTAAAATACGTATCTACTCATTAAAATCATGCGTAAAAAAGTGCTAGGTGCATGTTTATTAGGACATTGTTGGGAATTGTGGTGAAGGAAGCATTATAATGTGCTACATGCGGATCTGCTAAATTCGAAGCATGCTTTGTTGACGTGTTAGTGTCGTTCTTATCTTCAATATTTATTCGATAAGAGTTTCTTAATGAGGTTGTCTTTTTCGGGATTATTTTTGATAAATACTTGTTTGCCACATATGTGGTACGATCATTTTCAGGTTATAATTTATCTCGAGAAATCTACCAAGTGAAAACCCTGAGTTATAATTTATCCCATGAAATCTACAAGAGTGAAAGCCCTACTTTCCGATCAAAATATTAATTATTCTAAACATGTAATATATCTAATAAATGTATTTAATAATAAAAACAGTTATATATGATTAATAAAAGTGGTTATAATAATTAGTTACTGATTTCCCCTTACAATTTATAATAGTAAAATTAAAGCTGGAAAGTTACAATTTTCCCTTACAACTTATAATAGTAAAATTTAGTTGGAAATGAACCCGTATGTAATTGAAGTCTACGTGAATGGTGAATTGCTTATTTTAGAATTTGAAGATAGCAACATCCTTAGAGCATGGAGAATGCCAAAGCTTGGGACACGACTATGGCCTTGGTGCGGGAGGTGATCGTTGATATAGTCTTGTATGTTGCAACTTGCATCGGATGCCTTGGGTTGTAGTGATTAGTGTTTTGATTTCGGTGAAAACAAAGGAAGAGAGCGATCACTTAGGGGAGAGCCACCAATACTTGAGCATGGTCCAATTGTGGACATAGTGTCTTGAATACACAACACCCAATAGTTGTCATAGTACAACTTGATAGTTGTCATAAAAGTACCTAGTGATTATTTAATTTTGACATGACAACACCCAATCACATCATGACATGTAAGATTTGTTATTATTAAATATTCAATGTTCAACCATTATCACCCATGTTCAAGTATTGGTTCCCATCATGGTGTAGTGTAACTCAAATTTACTATTTTAAATCAATTCAAAATATGTCTTTCCCTCCAATTAAACACTCCAAAAATATATATAATTTTAAAAAACTTGAACTACATGTTGGTGAAAAAATCAGGATCCCACATGGTATAGAATTGATTTTGTGGGCCCCTAACTTAGGGTGCACCACTACTAGCTCCTCTCCCCTAGTGGATGCAAAAGACAACCATGGAAAAGCTCCTTTGGGCTCAGTTTTTCACTTTTTTAATATAAGGTGTTCTTTTTAGGCATATGAAATTTAGTAGAACCAGGTCTTTCTCCCCGGTTCCTGCCATTTGAATTATGTTAATATTTTTGTGGCCCTATGTTTGCCCCTCTTTTATGTTGGATTCCCAAAGATGCTAAGGCAAAAATCAGTTCATCCTATCATTGTTATTAACAATTTATAATCATGGGGGCACTGATTGGATTTCATTTTCCTGGTTTTATCTTTCTTTGTGTGAATAATGATACTTTACATCATTATCTACCCTGTTTGTCAATGATGTTCTTTGATAGAAAATTTTAGTTTAAAAGCATATGAAAACAACTGTGTGAGAGATATTTGGCAGAGTTCCTTGTGATTGTCATCTACCTGATGATCATATTAATACAATGTTTTGTTAATGGTTATTGTCTATATGATAATAAAAAGGGATATATCTCTGCAATGGGATTTCATTTCTACCTCAATTTTATCTATGTTTTCATAATGCTATTTACTACCATTGCAGATCTTTGTGATGATATTTCTTTGCAGATCTTTGTGATGAGATTTCTTTTCATTGCAGATCTTTGTGATGAGCAACCGTATATGTTTGCAATTAAATTATTGGAGGAGTACTGATTTCCATCGAGAAAAGCTGATGACAATTTGTAGTTCTGAAGATGTGAATTCATGTAATATATATATGATAAACACTTAAAAAGACGGAGAAACATATACATTTTGTTGTAATTTAATTTGTCATTTGTTATAACCAATTCTCCCCGCACATTCAAAATTTTTGGGCTTTTAGCTTTGAAATCTCGTTTAACTTGTGATTTATGGTTTTAAATAGATTGTAGATTGTAATAATATTTTTAATATAATAGTAGACGAGTCCTGATTGGACAGGAGGGATGAATGGGAGGGTCCTGGAAATATGCTATACATCAAATCTCATTTATTTCTAGAAACTTTAAATCACCAAGTGAAATTAGTCATGCCTGATTATTGAATCTAATTTGATTCGGTAATTTTAACAAAGACCATGCACACACAATTGTATTTTATGAATAATTATCGTGTTTTGTCATTTTTATATTATTATAATCTCTTGAGTGCTCAAAATTTTCACATATATTATTCATAGTAAATTGAATCAATTTATACTCAATTAGAAATGTGAACTCAATTAATAATGTAGATTATTCACAACGAATTAAAACAACTTACAATCAATTAAAAGTAAACTAAAACAACTTACAATCAATTAAAAGTAATTACCCTGTTTAGTTTAGACATTCAACAACAAAGTAGGAACTCATCGCTATACAATTCTTGTTGTATAGCTAGTACACATATCACATTGACATTACTAAGCATGTCTTCGAGCACGGGTTTGCACCTAACAATTGCATTTGCTTGAAAGTTTCCAAAATTTCCAAGGCCTTTTCAACAATTTCATTTTTGCATATCTTGCCATCATCACAATCCATGAGACCACGTTCAAACATTATTAACTCCAACCTCCTTTATTAACTCCCTGATACATTTTGACGTTTCAAACTTCTTAATGTTTCTATCCATATTCATAGCCATCAAATGAAGAGAGATGCCTTATTTAATTTTTTTAAAGAAACTTTGTATACAATTCTCAAAGTATAAAGGGAAAAAAAGTAACACAAACCTATCAGAGTGTCTTTACAACAACTGGGGCAACTGGTAGTTTATGTTTGGAGGTGGGTGTTTGCCTCATTGGTCTCAATTCGTTGTCATTATAGTCAACATTTATGCTTGAAATAGTTTAATTATTTAAAAGTCCTATGACACTCATAAACTTAAGCATGACATTTGAAGTCGACCCCATTTTTAGGGCATTTATTAACTTAGCAACAACGCAAAAATAATAGTTTTGCGTGGCAAACCTCCATAAGCATGTAGTTTACAAAAAATAGATATAGTGAAGTGATTGTTGATAGTTTCATTGCATATAAATACATTTTTGTGAGATTTTGATACATTTTTTATGTTTTGATGAGAAACTTGTATCAATACTCATGGTGTTTTTGAAGACGATAATTAAGATGATGTCTTACTCTCTTTCATTTCCATTTGGATATATTCTATAAGTTGATGACATTTACATCTTTTATAACTATTATTTTGTTCCTTGGGGTATGCTTTTTTACGCACATATCTAGGTTTGGAAGGGAGTGTTCATGATATAGAGATTGGTTTTTAATTATTAGAAGACTTCATTGATTATAGGTTGGTTTTGTTGATTAGGGTTTTTATTAATTAATTTGACATTACTTAATAGGGTTTTGTTGAAACTAACCTATTATTAGAAGATTTCAATGATGAAGGCTTAAGAGAGAAGAGAGGTTTTTAATTATTGGAAATCATAGGGTTTCCACTAGTTCTCAACAAACTAACCTATAATCAATGAATACCTAGAGAAGGAGGGTGAACAAGAGGACTCTCATGAATATTTACCCATGATGCAAATATTCCTACGAAGCTTCTTAATTACAAAAAGAATCTCTTGACCCAATCCAAAAACGTATGGATGATCTTTGTGACAAATACAATTCTCCTTTTAATTCAAATCCTTTTTCAACCATTGGGACAAGCTTTGGAGTTGCCCTATATTTTCATATTCGACAAATCATACATCTTCCTCAACCATGGTTGGTGCTAACCTTAACAATGCACCTTCTAAACCTGCCAATACCAATCAAAATGTACCCTTGATAGATTCCAATCAAATTATGTTTGCAACTATTAGATTGAATGACCCACATGCAAACTACTAACAACCAATTTCTACAAATGCAAGCCAACTTGGCTTAAATGCCTAATCGACCATGTTATATTTAGTGGGGTTCACCATACCAATGTCTCCCCTAACCCCTCTTCTTCATCCTCGCAAGAACCTAATCCCATAGTGACCCATCACTAACATAGTTCTTCAATAATTGATAAATGAACCTTGATTTTTATATTCTTGTAATGGACATTGGGGGAACAACCCCAACCATCACCTATGATGGATCAACGGATCCTACACTTCATCTTAAGACTTTCATAAACATATACAAGGATTAGATCAAAATAAACTATTATGTGTCCACTAAACTCTTAGCTAAAACCAATATGGAAACCATTCTCAATTGCTTTGGATTGGTACCATACACTTAAACCTATCTCAATTGTTGAACTTAAAGGTTTAGGCAATGCTTAATTAAATAATTTCACTATCATGATTTCCTTGAAAAACAACATAGGCATCTTTATAAATTGTAAATAATTCACAACTAAGCCAATTCAAGCCTTTTATCAAGATGGAAAGCCTTGGCCATTAAAGTTGAACACAACACCACAAATGCCAATCTCGTTAGACTATTTCACATGGCTTAAGGTTGGATCTCTCTCTCCATCAACCTTAGATGAAGCCATAAAAAAGCTAAAAGGCAAGACTTTCTCATGCGAGATTTTGAGAAACTCATTCCAAACATCTCGCAAGTCCTCATGTGAGCTTAGAACCATAATGCCATAGATGATAGATAACATGTACACATAATCATAACAATGCTTCTAATAAAAATATTCACAATATTGACACCTCTTAGGGCTCATCCCCTTCTCATCCGAAGGGAAGATCCTTTTCTCACCAAGGGGATTATTAACAACCTATGCCTCAATCGAATCGTGGACCCCTCTCAACCTGACTCCCATGGTATGACAATAACAACTTTTGTTGGTCATGTGCCAATTAGGGACATTCAAACAAAAATTATCAATTACTTTGAGCCATGGATTACACATTTTTTCTTGGACGTGACTTCGATCATGAAGCCATGATAAGAAAAAGGTACGATGAGGTTGTAAAAGTGAGATCTAAGTAATACAACATGATCGACATGATGTTGTCCATAAGATTAATGCCCATTTGGGTATCTATACCAATCCTTTTCCTAAATACCCTAATGGTGATAAATTTCATTTTCCCCAACCATAATCATAATTCAACCCCTTCAACAGATACCATTGAAACCACTTTCAACACTAACATTTCCAACCAAGAAAATGTGCTTAAAATGCAAGCCATGGAATGAGTAAGCGCATGCATTGAATCCACTTAACATTCAACCCATCTTAAGGATTACATGACTACTCGGGATTATCCATAAGGTCAAACTTCCTCCTACAGAGTTGTTCAAATATCAAAAACTTAAAAACTTGTCGAAAATGATGACATCAAATATTAGGAACCTATAGGGTCAACACTTTGTTATCTACAACCTTTGTCCAATTTGACTACATCACCCATTTTGTTTTAGAAGATCCGATGTAGTTGCCTAAAATTCCTTATAACATGGACATTGTTGTATGAAATGAGCCAAAAATTAAAACTCATCCCAACCCAAGTCCTTAGTCTCTTCCAAGATTATTTGATTAAAGACCCATGAGGTTCGGACCAACATTTTTCAACCTAACTTGAAAGAATGGGATTCAATCAATGAACTCTCTAATATTCCAAGTCAAATTCATTTTCTCGAGCTCATGAGAACCTATTGGAACTCTCTAATTTTCTAAGCCAAATTTATTTTCTCAAGCTCATGAGAACCTTGCCTAAGCATTGTAACTATTTGATGAATATATTCTTTAAGATACATATCCTTTAACCACCAACTTTGGGGCAATAGACTACTTTGCATGGTTTAGAAGAGAGTAATGGGTATACTTCAACAATGTGAAGACTTATATGTTCAAATAGATAGAAATTACATATCAAGCCTTATCTCCATGATTTCTAAAAGCATATATGATTCTAAATGAACTCTTGTTTCGTATCGATGACCCTTCTCTTTTCATCTTTGTTAAGATTAAAAATGCGCAAATTAAAATAACTCTCATAAACGAGGGTTCAAACGCATGTCACTTCTTTGGAATTCATCAAATTTTTATATTACTCGACTAATAGCCTAAAATAAACATGTAACACACGTCAAGGGTATGCAAAAATAAAAATGTGCGCATTTTTTTGTGATTGTTATAGTTTTCAATTTTCATACATCTTATGACATTCTTCTCGTAACCATGGATACATTAGATGCACACAATCATTGTGTCTATTTTTCAATGCATCATATTTCTTTACCTATATATATTGTTTATAAATTCAAGGGGATACGAATCCATGGACATTTGAATAATTTCAACAAAGATACATTTTTCAAAATCCCGCTCTTGAGGAACTACCTTGTGTTCCTTATTGAGAGTATTAATGATTTAAGCGCCTAGTCAACATCATCCAAGGATAGTGTGGACATCCCGAATTTATTCGGGACTCTAAAAATCTCCTTGATTTGGATGATGACAAGTCCAAATAAATCAATCTTAAAATCAATACCTACGACCTTCCCAAGTCTATCATTGCACAATTTCCTCTCTCCTTATAGCCTCGATCTCGCAAGAGAAACAACTCGATGTAATCCCTATCACCGTATCTATAATCAAACATCGTCTTGAGGAAATTCCTTCATCACCTCCCAATGAAACCATCATTGAATCCATTAATATTGACCTTACCCCACCTGTTATGATGATGATTATTTGTTAGATCATCCCTTATTGTTTGGCTACACTCAAGCTAACGTGTGGAAATTATATGATCCCAATAATCTTTATAATGTACCTTCAAATCTAGCAACTCCCATGAGTGGGGACCCCTCATTAACACTTCATAACTATAGTCCTTTCACTCAAACTCTAATAAAAGCAATAATACCATAAGTATCGTGCCTCACTCTGAATCCAATGTCTTTCCTGATTTTGAACCCAAGATGATATGGTGGATGATGAATACTTTCCTCCTCTTCAACTAGAGCCTAAAAAGAACACCATTTTAGTTTCTTTGGCCAAGTCTCCCGCCATAGAAACAACTACTTCTACCAATACATCTCCGCCCTCACTTGTTGTCACAGCTACGAATAAACTCCCCTGATGAGCTTGTACCATTTTGTACGTGGCATAATGTGTCGGGTCATAATGTTGAGGATTTTTGATCCTATTGAAAGCATATGAAGCACCTTAAAGCAAAAATGCATGAAGAAGAGGCACAATAATGCACCTATCCTCCCCTTCTCTTCAACAATATTGCTCGATTCACAATTTTTTATCCCATTTGATGCTACTTGTTGAGTACTCTGATGGTAACGTTAACTACAGTTACCTTATCCTCCATCTCATCCTAAGGATTTGGTTTACCCTCCACATTTCATTCCAATTCCCAATCACGGGGATTGCACATCATTATCTACACATTTTAGGAAATTCGAGGAATAACCTCCTTGCTTCCTTCACTTTTAGTCAGAGGCATGTCCTCTATTTATCCCCACTCTTATCCCCTACATGGATGACATTTTCCAGGAGGTTCTCTCTCGAATCTCCATAAGGGTGGAAGAGTCTACGATAGCAACGCTAAATGAAATATACTAGAAAATCTAAAAGGTATTTGAAAAAATAGACATTATGATCCATACTAGACATGATATTGAAATATAGGTTTATGATGTGATAAAGGATGTTTTTAGTTCCATTGCATGCCCTATATGAGTTCATTATTTCCTTATATGTACTATCATACCATGAAATTTATTACTATATTCTGCTATCTTACTTTATTTCCTCCCTCTTGGGTCTATACAACTGTTGTCCTCTCTTGAGATACTTTAATAATTTATTTTTACAATCTTCTTTACCTCTTCCCCCTTGGATTTATATTGTCATTGTCTTCTTTTGAGATAACTTGATAAATTTTTTTACAAAATTATCTCTCTTGAGTTTATACATCATTGTCCCCTTTCGAGCTACTTTGGTAATTTCTTTTTACAACCTTTATCCCTCTTGAGATGGCCATTTTCCTCTTCGAGATACTTTGGTAATTTATTTTTACAACCTTTCTCCCTTTTAGGATGGCCATTGTCCTCTTTCGAGGTACTTTGGCAATTTATTTTTATGACCTTCTCTCTCTTGGGTTTATATGACCATGTTCCTCTTTCAAACTATCGTGGTAATTTATTTTTACAACCTTTGTCCTATTTTGAGTTACTTTTGCAAAAAAATTCAAAACCTTTTCCCTATTAGATTTATATAGCCACTTTCCTCTTTCGAGCTACTTTGGTAATTGTTTTTCACTATCTTTTCAATCTTGGATTTATATGGCCATTGTCCTCTTTTGAGATGCTTTGGTAATTATTTTCTTACAACCTTTTCCCTCTTGGGTTTATATGTCATTATCCACTTTTGAGCTACTTCGGCAATTGATTTATTTTACAACATTCTTTCTCTTGGGTTTATACGGTGTTCGTCCACTTTCAAGCTAATTTGGTAATTGTCTTTTGCAATCTTGTCTCCCTCTTGGAGTTATATGACCATTGCTCTCTTTCAAGACCTTTGGTAATTTTTAGAGACTTCTCTTGATTTTATTCCGCCATTTTATTTCTCTTACAATTTTATGGTACAATTTTATCACATACATGATTCTCTCTCTTTTGGGTTTTTCCACACTTTATACTTGTTTTGAACCTATCCTATGTTTGCATTCCTATATTATGCCAACACTAGCAATGTACAATTATCTACACCTCTTAGTTCATATCTTACCATATTCATTTCCTATGAAACAAAACTCTCTTTATAGTTAGCTACTAGATTTATCTTTCATTGTATCACTTTTCCTTATAGTTTCATTTTTCCTTCTTCCTCTCTTACTTGAAACACAATTAGGTCGGATGCAAGGATAATTTTAAGAAAGGAAACCTAAAATTTTCTATATCTTGGTCTATCCTATATGAATTGCATAATTTCATTCCCTAATTTTTGTAAAAAAATTCCATGTAGAGGTAAATTGATTGGCTATTTCAATAAAACTTATAATTATTTGGTTAATTAAATGTAATATTTGAATCAAGATATACTTTTTTGATGATGAGTCGATTGACTTATTTTTCTTTATTGAGTCAATCAACACAACCACGTGTAATTTGCAACGTTTATGTGTTCAATATAATCAATTTACCTTTGCCGACATCCTCCCAAAATTGGAGCTTTGAAACAAGAAATATATATTCATCGAAGGAGAAGGTATTTGTTAGTTAATGTGGTTTTGATGAAGGTGATGTCGTGTCCCAATTTTTATGTCATTTTTACTATGCCAAGTAGTTTGATAGATAAAGATAATGGTATGTCAAATTTTTATGTCATCTTTATTACACCTTTCACCAAGAAACAAATCTCTTGAGATACTTAAATTAAAAAGGGATGATATTGGGTTTGGATTCTTTGAACTATTCAAGGAGGAATGAGAGGGAAGGTGAAGGGTTCGAATCCTCCCATTATCTTTCTTTTTATTCTTTAAATAAACATTAAATACATACATTACAAAAAAATTATAGTAAATGTATATTTTCTTTTCATATTTCCTTTGTTATCATCAAAAATTAAATATGATTAATATCAAACATATATTTATTCTTTAATGTTTTCTTTTTTATTTATAACTTTAAGTTAGAGTATAAAATACATGTATTTATGCACATATGCACACTATATATACTACTATAAGTGGTTATTCACAATAAATAGTATATGTTTCCTATAATTTTGAGGTGAATGAGACCCATATGGGTGTAGTAACATTGGTAAAACCATGTTTCAAAGTGTGCGGGAATATATTCTAAATGGTGATAAGAAATGGAAATTAAGGGAATAGAATAAAATGTATGTTAATGTCGATATATTCGTGACTACTTTTAGCAGATTGTAAAATATCAAAAATATACTTTTAATCAAATGACGAATATTAACCACTAAAATAATCCCTAGATTAAAGATCAAATAACACTCTTTCCTTAGGGTAGGTATAAAAGGACCTAAGCATATTAGTTATAGGTTTCCTCTATAGTGGTAAAGAAAAATATTTCTAGAGTTTCTCATATTTCATATCCATTTGATCAACATTTCGAATCTATACGGAGGAGGAATAGAAAAATTCAAAAGTCATAATATAAAAATAAAATATAAGAAGAGGCACATGAAAAATGCAAACTATAAAATCAAAAGTCATTAAAAAAAGATGTGATAGTATTGCCAATTCCCCATTCCTAATTGAAATTTCAAACTCCATAGTTCACCTCATTATAGAGCTCGAGGTCCTTTGGGGTGTGGATTTTTTTTTTCTTTGTAGGTAGGAGTCTACATGACTATCACCGATGCGTCTACCTTTTCATGCAAGTAACTAATCATCATAGTTGGCCAATGACAATGTCTAGTCTCGAGGAATAGAGAAAACATCATGGGGAGGTAGGATTGTTTCCATTATTAGAACCTCAGTAACAACATGAGATAGTTTTGAACCTTACTTGTTTTCCCAATCCAAACCCACATAATTGGGTTTGTTCATTCCTTGATGACAAAAACCTTTTCTCAAATCCTATTGATTAGAGTGTCTCTTTATTTGCTAAGGATGTTGTTTCACTGTTGTGTGCCTTAATTCATTTTTCCGTGATCATTCCCCTATCTCCTTTATGGATATTTTGACCATGTCCCTATTCTTTTGACACCCTCTTCTTTATTATGCTTCATCATTTCACCCTCATACATGTTGGTTTCAACCATTGTTTTTTGAATGTAAGATTGTAAGATTTTGACGACTCAATCGAGCCTTCTTCACAAATATTTCCTTTGCATCTGCACCATATTTTATCTCCCTACATGTGAATTATAAGGTTGTGTTTTATCCTCGAGATATTTTAACGCAAACATTGATTTGGTTTTACTCATCTATTTGTTTCCTTTTTACCACATATTTTGTTTTGTTTTGTTTTCTTTTTGTCTTAGAAGCATTGCATGTTCATTTTTCCTTGGTCACATCTTTTATTTATTAGATTTACTATATTTTTACATTGCATGTAATTTTTGAATTATCACTTAGTTTGTCACATCTTTTATCCGCTTGGATTTATCTTGAAATTTATTATATGTTATTTTTTCGACCATAATGATACATATTTTTTCTTATTATATTATATCATCTATTTTTAATTAGATGTCTCATGCTAATGACTTACTTTTTACCATTTTCCTTTTCATTTTTAGTCATAAGCATTTCCACATTTGTGATGCAAGTAATAAAAATGAAAACATACAAGAACATATAATACACAAGTACAATATCCAAAATAACACCATAAGATACATACACTTTGAGTCACAAATTTTCACACACACACACATGCAATATCTCAAAATACATAAAAATATACATTTTAGTAAAAAATTAGGTATCTTATTCATGAGGAGGGTGGGAAATCCTCTATGACAAAGCTCCCTACCTAAGTTATCTAGCCAAGGTGTCCACTATAGAATGTTCACTCTTAACAATCCCATGCAAAGTTGTTAACTACATCTCTAACTCCAAAATTTGAGCATTTTCCATGTGTTATTTTTGTGGTCACTTGAGCATTAACAAATATTACTCGTTATTCAACCACCAATGTATCCTATGTGTTTCGTACGCACAAAAAAAAAATGAGTCACTCACCATCAACCACACATGTAGATGTAGAAGGGCCAACCTCCTCTCTGCTCCTCTACAACTCCCATGAGTCTAAAAGATCCCACACACACACTTAGAAAGGGTGTCATTGGATATGACATCACTACTATATCCTAATGGTTGAGCACACCGCCCAATATCTCATGTTGAAAATTCTCATAAGAGAGTGTCACTCCTCCACAATTGTATTTGTAAAAATCAACACATACAACCACACATCATATATCAAATAAAATATTAAAAACCCTATTTGCAAGAATATATATTTTATCTATAATCTTCAAAAATTGTTTATTTTCTAGGCATGTGATACTCGACATTGCTATCAGTATTCACACCTTTGCATCTTTCTTCCCCTTATTTATCCTTTTTAAATCCATGCTAGACTGTTATCTCCTATCAACATATATCACTTATAAGTTTTTGGACCTAATTTAGCCTATCCTTGTAGGTTATCTAAACCTAACCTAACCCATATTATGACCCTTCTTTTAGGTTTCTCAAAACCTAATTTAGCCTTCCTTTATAGGTTATTCGGACCTAACCTAGTCCTAATTTACGATCATGCTATAGGTTATTCAAACCTAACCTACATTATGGTTTAAGACATGTCTTGAGACCTACTTATCACCTAATATTGTCTATGTCGACTTGACCTAGTCCTAATATCCAGACCTATCTTAACACACACTTATTACCTACCATATAATATCAATATCGATGTAGTCCTATTATACGAACCTATATTAACACCCTAGTATGAGATCTTTTTATATTGTTTATGCCTACTTATTTTACTAATTTATCTTCTAGTATTTTTCTTTGGTCTTGCATCATTTGGGTTCATTAAATAACTATGCACCCTCCATAATATAGAGTTGAATTTATCATGCATCCCAATTTATGGGAGGGTATGTTCAAGTAAGTATATTTCATGGTTGAGTTATCATTCATTACTTCAACTACAATATTTTCCTTTGATTTATGTATACTATGTTTCTTTCCTAAAGACCATATCTCATTACACTATTGTGATACATGATGATATTTGGTTGGGGTATATGTATACGCCTTATATTTCACACTTATTAATGATTTATCTTGTAGGATGTTGACGCATTAACCTTCTTGAATGTGCACCTTAAGAATGGGACCATGGTTTGGGTTGGTTAGAAATACCCCATGAAAGATCATTATGGCACTTACCCTAACCCTCCCTAGTGTGTCTTCATACTACCACTTTATGAACACTTAATACCCTCAATATTACCCCTTCACATCATCTACCTATAACACCTTCAAATCCCCTTTGATTCCCCTTCATACCATTTTTAACATTTGTTCTACCTCCATTCTCTCTCAAAATAAAAGGCACTACCTCATGTTTGTAAACATACAATATTGAGACATAGACATATTTGGATAAATCCCAAGGCCTTTTCATTCTTAAATTCAATATTTTACCTTTAAAAACCATATTTTCCTTTTAAAATTATATTAAGATGAAGTTTAAATATATAAATCTAAGTTAGTCTTATGTTCTTATGGATTATAATTTTAACTCGTATATGTTCCATGTGGATTTGATTAATTGGGTGTATGTTTGAAAACCTTTGGTGTGTCCCTAAAGCGGCTTTAAAGGGCCTGTAATAGAATTAAATTGGAGTGACCGAAATGTAACCATTCACAATTTATAAGGTGCACATATTAAATGTGCATTTAAAGGAGAGATCTGGTTTTATTTTTAATAAAGGCTTATTACTTCTACTAACCACTTCAAATTTCATGAAGAGACACTATTGAGGATATAGTGGAAGTTGACTAATATAAAGTGATATGGATTGGTATCCTAAGAGCATTACTTCAAAAATGTTGAAAAGAAGAACTATAACAATTTCAAGGTCCGAATTACGGGACATTGTATTTATCCTAGAAATGTCCAAGTAAAAATAATTATAATGACATCTATTATGTCTTCAAAACTTACTAAGACCTTGATGATGGAGATGAGGAACAAGAGTTCCTATGGAAGATTAGGAGTTCATATTTGCACATGGCGGTGATGAATTTTAAAAAAACCCAATTGAGAGCTAACCAAATATGCATGACATTATTTTGAAGCCATGGATGAGAAGTTATACTACCCAAGTGGGAAAGTAGTTATAAATACATGTTTACACCCTTAATAAATAAATAAGAGTTTGGTATTAGTTTAGTTCCTTATGAAAAGGCATTAGGATTTTACATAATGTATATTCTAAATTAATTAATTAACATTAATTTGTAAAATAAAATATAGCTTTTAAGGAAATGTGCAACATATAAATGATTGCTTAAAACCTAATAAGGGAACAGTTCTTAGTTGATCGAAAGGTATATAGAGGATCGGGTGAGTAGACCTACTATATAGACTAGTAAATATCTGGAAGTACTTCATCTTTGGAACTACGAATGTAACTTGAACCAATACAAAATAATATGGATTGTCTCGAGGTGTAATGTAGTTAGATATTAGGTTATACGACCTTAGATGAGGGATATTCGGTGCTCTATAAATTCTTGTGATCTTTGATGCCTTAGAAATATGTTTCATTGTTTAATGCTAGGGCTTCAAACCGTGTAACACCTTCATGTAGTTACTTATGATTGATAAAATCCTAGATAAATTCACTAGCACTTCATGAACACGTTTAGATAACAAAAGGATAAATCAATGTGTCATGGATTTGGACAAATCCTAGTGGTCAACCCCTACCTAACTAATCTAGGTGTTGTACTACATCATCTCGAAGGCCGGAGAAAACTCCATTTATCTCTTCTAATGTAAGTGCAATCATATATACAAATCTAAGACAACCCCTATCTTGCCCTCATGTCTCTTGATATAAAGATATAGGGCATAAATATGGATATAATAAAACGTACTCTTTGTGATTGTGATAGAAAATGTTGTGCTTTTTGATGCTAGATTGATTCCTTTTAACCCTTAGAAACTTTGGAAATGCTTTGTATTGACTTGATAATGCTATGAACTCGGCTCTATGACCTTTGGAGGTTTATAGATTGGGAAGCTAGACTCTTGAACTTGGTCCGAGGTCTTGAGACCCAAGTGGTGGTTGCTCTTAAAGATGTGTTGCTAATTTAAGAATATTTAGGAGAGACTTGAGTGATTTAAGGACTTATTTCAAAATAGGAGTTCTTGAGAATGTTGGGTGATTTTTAGTGAATTAGACGTGACTATATAGACTTTTGTAGGTTAGATGTCATATTAAGGCCATTCGAGACCGGGAAACACGACCGTATGGGTCATTCGAGACCGTAACACAACATGGTACTAGTCCATATAGTTTTAGATAGGAAATTCATGATGTCTTTACAAGATAATGAGAAAGATGTTTGAGTAAATCAATTCATGTTTAAGAGAGAGAGAGAGAGAGAGAGAGAGAGAGAGAGAGAGAGAGAGAGAGAGAGAGAGAGAGAGAGAGAGAGAGAGAGAGAGAGAGAGAGAGAGAGAGAGAGAGAGAGAGAGAGAGAGAGAGAGAGAGAGAGAGAGAGAGAGAGAGAGAGAGAGAGAGAGAGAGAGAGAGAGAGAGAGAGAGAGAGAGAGAGAGAGAGAGAGAGAGAGAGAGAGAGAGAGAGAGAGAGAGAGAGAGAGAGAGAGAGAGAGAGAGAGAGAGAGAGAGAGAGAGAGAGAGAGAGAGAGAGAGAGAGAGAGAGAGAGAGAGAGAGAGAGAGAGAGAGAGAGAGAGAGAGAGAGAGAGAGAGAGAGAGAGAGAGAGAGAGAGAGAGAGAGAGAGAGAGAGAGAGAGAGAGAGAGAGAGAGAGAGAGAGAGAGAGAGAGAGAGAGAGAGAGAGAGAGAGAGAGAGAGAGAGAGAGAGAGAGAGAGAGAGAGAGAGAGAGAGAGAGAGAGAGAGAGAGAGAGAGAGAGAGAGAGAGAGAGAGGAGAGAGAGAGAGAGAGGGAGGGAGAGGGAGGGAGAGGGAGAGAGAGGGAGAGAGAGAGAGAGAGAGAGAGAGAGAGAGAGAGAGAGAGAGAGAGAGAGCACTTATTACTACTATACATAATTGAGTCACTTAGCTATAAGTTGAAAGAACATAGCACTAGATTTACTTGATGGAAAATTATGAGAAAATGACATGACTATGATGAAGAAGAAGAATAAGATATTGATACTGAGAAGAACCAATGAATAATGGTTATAATTCTAAATACTTTCTATACTAAGTAAGCAACATCTTACCGGAGGACGAAGCACACGAAGTTGGAGTTCAAACAACAAAATCTTGTTAGCCATAAGTGATGAGGCCACATAATGAGGTTGTGGCATGTTTTTTAGTTCAATATTTGAATTCCAGTGTGCGATTTTATGTTTTGTGGATTGATGAATAAATGGAAATTTCACATTGTGAGGGGGAACATAACACCAATGTTCCATTTCCATTATGCTGAAGTCTATTCCTATGTACTTTCTTGATGTGAAAATATAGTGGAAAAATGAAAGCACAAGGTAAAAACAACATCATGATACTTAAAGAGGATGACTAGGGGTTCATACAAGTTAGATAGGGTCCATATTTTATGAACAAAGGTTCATACCAAGGTTGTTGGTCATCCTATTTAAAACCATCAGTGTGCTAAGATCATGAGCACACAGGTGACAAGCTAATGAAGAAGTGCGATTTTTTTTTCACCCATGTTCATACTAGGGGATGTTACAAATATTCTATAGTGTTCACATATTTGATATTTAACGATTGGTAAATATTAAAATTATATGGTTATTTAGTATAATATATTGTTACAACAATAATTTATTCATATAGTTATGTTGTACCCATAAACTATTAATGAGGTACTTGTTATTCTCCTCCCTACTCATTAGGAGGTTTGTTTTGTCACCGTGGCTAAATAATAGCCTTTGTATTATACACATGATGAGAGCGTGTTGAATATAATACATTGTGTTTAATGTGTAATATATTCCCATCATTTTCAAAATAAAGGTACATTGAGAGGCTTTTGTTTTTACCTAGATGAAGACTTAACCTTTTAGAAGTAGGAAGAGAGAAACAAGGAGTAAGAAAAGGTGAAGGTGGAAAGGAGCGCATGGAGATGGGAATACCTAAGTAATGGAAAAACATATATCACATCTAGACAAATGTGAAGAAAATATAGAAAATGGCCCACCTAGGAGCATCTTACAACAATTTATTGGAATTGTAGAGGCTATCCTCAGAGAAAAGGACCAGGTGGTTAGGCCCGTAGCCAAATAAAAATATTTATTCTGATTAAAACACATGCACATGTATTCATTTTGATCATTTGAGTTCAATATATATATGAAGTTGTTGTACTTGTCATGCATATTCATTTAATGGACATGACACAAACATGTGTTGGACTTTACACAATCATATCCATCTTCTCACTTATGAGCATGTTATACAAAAGGAAGAGAAAAATCTAAATAACATAAGTCAACCCGAGAGCACAAGAAAATTTATACGTAAGTCCATAATACACCTAAGAAAAAGGAAACCATCAAAGCACCTTCTCTAATTAAAGAGGAACCATTGATCAAATTATTATATTAATCCCTTTAGATACATGTGATAATTAAAAATGAGATTCATAATAAGGTGATAATTGGTAGGTAACAAGTACATAACATGTGTAGCCTACATCTAATCAAGCAACAAGTAATGATAAAAAGAGTTATAACATTTTGTACCACATATGAATTCAATACCACATCTAAATTTGCATGTCATAGTAGGCCCAAAGTTACATGTACTAAAATTAAATTTTTATCTAGCAATGATGAATTTAGTACCATCTTGGGACAACATTATTTAGCATAAATGGAAGTGAATATCGATAGTATCAATGAGCGCATTAATTTTGTATATAATGACAAAATGGTCACTGTTAGACACCATCCATCTTAATTAAACTTTATTTCTCCTATAAAATGAAGATTTGGAAACCATAACCACATTAGAGCAAGTAGTTTCCATTATCCCTAAGCAAGAGAAAACAAAGCAAGAGATACCTATTATCATTGAGTAACATAAACTAATGCCTACTCCTCTTGACAAAGAGAAACCAAAGTAAGAAATACCTATTATCATTGAGCAAGAGCACCCAATTCCTATTCCTAGTGTGAAACAAAAACTAAAGAAACCAATACCTAATCCTATTTAGCAAGAGAAACCAAAGAAATAAATTCCAACTATATCTAAGAAAGGTCAAGTGGAGCAAGTTTTTCTTGTCTAATTACAATGAAACAAGTGAGCAAGTGAAAATAAAACAATCCAAACCAATACAACTAGATAAGTTTTACACCTAATAGATCCTTTTATTACATAATGAGTATATGATTACACACCTAGTGAGGATAAAGAAGTGCATGCTTCACATAATCAAGAGTTAAGCTTTGTTCCATACGAAATAAGAATCCCGCAAGTGTCTCAATTACCAAATCAGATAGTGATAATAAGAGATCAGTTATACGACAATCTAATGTTATATCAATATGTATCAAATTGAGATTTTACATATCATGAGTACCCACGGTGGATGAATGTGAAATGATCGTAAATAGAAACTATACAAGATATGTTTATATATGCAATTATCTATAAGTTGCATGCATCTTTGGATGATTTAAATATAATATCAAAACACTTTAATTAAGTAAAAATGTAAACGAAATACAAAACATCTAAGCAATTAATTATCAACAATCATTCCATAACAATTATGAATGTGAACATATAAAAACACAATTAGCAATTAAAAATAATTTTCATCACACATTAACCACATCATACTAAACCTAAAGTAAATGCGAGAATTTAAACCATACACAAAGCGTTGAAAAATAACATGAATTAATATACCATATATCAAATATCAAAATCAAGAGTTCAGTATAAAATGAGCATACAACTACCACTAGGGGGCATGCTTATCTAACAACTCCACATCCAGGTTTTATCTATAAGAACATTCATTAATACAAACTTACTCGAATTAGTACATGGTCATGACTGTGCTTGACCCTGGTGCTCTCTGCTTAAAAAATGACCAGCTAAGACTATAGCTTGGCGTTATCCTACTAGAAATGCACCAAATAATAAAACACAACACCCAATATATCATCAAGTGGCGGAGGTGGTGTCTTCTCCAATTATGTTATCTGAATTCATAATTACATTAGCTTTATGTCCACCTCATCATGACAAATTCCCTAATAGTCATAGGCCACAGTTGTCTTTGTTGCTACATCAATCAATGGGGAAATTCCCTCCACATTGCTACGATATGGCAGTTACGACTACATAATGACTACTTAATCATCAACACTTAAATTGAGTAACTGCAAGTAAACATATAATTGTGAATTAACATCTATATACATATATATCAGAATGGAAAAACAAATAGAATAATCAAAATAGAAAAATAAGCACATATCAGACCCTGATTGATCCTAGGAGGCTCGTAAATGATAGAAATATATAAACTCACATATGCATCTACATCAGGTTGAGGACCATGTGCTCCTATCTCCATGATGAGTAACGGATCCCATCAGCTCATAGTACATGACTACATATTTTCTATTATATACCTTACATCATATATATCAGTGATGTCTATCTACTCATCCTTCTCCTCATGATCCATATTAATAATCTTTGTGGTTGTAGAATCTTACCAATCTTCTACTCATCGTGTAGGTTATTCAGTCCTAATCCATGTCACTGGTGTAAGGGCACATCTTGTATCAGAACAGACTACCGAGTCCTCTACTTATACTAGAATAAATCCATAACCTTTAAGATCATATCCCATAATAATTTCCTAGCATGCATATGACACAATTGAATTTGATCCTCAAGCCAACCCTCGAGGTCTTTATATGGTATATATAAGACATATCTAGGAACTAACTTGTCTAACAACTATTTACATTACATCATGCTCTGCACAATCACCTATGGTGAACCTACTTACACAGTGATCTTGAGTCCACTCCACACAAGGCAACAATGATCTCAGTATCAGGATATGCTCGTATGCCTATATATGGAATAATTTAACAAATATAAGGCCACCTCTCATGTCCTTGTACATATGGGCCACCATGGTATACCCCATGGAAAATATATACGCCCTCCTCGATCTCTTATATAAAGGTCACATTTTATATGAGATGGTGACAACGGTCGTATCTATCTCTATAAATGCACCAGACAATACATAAATAGATTTTTGTAATTATGGAACACACGATAAAATAATATCTCTCAGCAAAATAGAATATCTACATCGTCTCTACAGATGATCCTGACCCAAACTTGTAAAATACATATGAGTTGCTTAATAATCAATATCACTTCTTAGAATAACATGGTGACCAACATCGAGTAACCATAGAATACGTTACACATTCTCCAAAGTGACAATTACCTCATTGGTAGCAACCGAAAGATGTAGTATTTTGGATCCCAACACTCAAACAAAACAATAATAAAATTTAGATCATGGGTAATCCACCCTAAACACCTCATGACCCCTAATCTAGTTGTATTCATAATGCCTCAATCAGATGTGTCAATATTTAAAGTAAGCATGGTCTGAATACAAAGACTATGGCGAAACTTTCGTGAATGAACATCTTCTAAAAAAATTGGCACATAAACAAATTATTAAATCTAAATTAACATGAGAAAACATCCAATAAAAAGCATCTAAGACACATACATTAAGAAACAATAGAAAAACTTTGCAAAAAGGAAAAATAATCATTAGTTTCATACTGATATGAAGTCATTAGCTATGAATTCATTGTCTTCCTTAAGGTCAATACCATTCATAGTGATATGAAGTCATTAACTTCATATTTATATGAATTCATTAGCTATGATGGATGTACATGTAAATTTTTTTGTCTTCCTTAAGGTCAAAACCGTTCATAATGATATGAAGTCATTAGCTATGAACTGCTTCATCTATGTTGATTTTTTCATTTTTTGTGTATGTACATCCTATCAAAAATAGGAATTCAAAATTTTGAATAATACATGAAAATTTGACACTTATTGAATTCAACTACCTACCAATGGCTAGATGCATGTGAACTTTGGTCAAATAGGAAAAGGACTCACCTCGTCTCACTATAATTTGTACTTTCCAAACCTAAAATCTCATAATCACTATAAGACAAAATAAATTATAAAAATATAAATTCACCACTATTGATATTGAAAATGACATTGTCAAAGCAAAATTATGATTTATACCCAATGTTATTAATTAAGCCACAAAAAAACAATAAATTGAGCTCACCTTACCCACTTTCCACAACGTCATTAGTATTGAGATTGTGATCTCTCGAAATTTGGTATTGTCCCTATTTTACATGCCTCTACAAAATTTTGCTATTGCATCCTATTTATGGCCTCTTGTTCAATATTATACCAACTAATGACCACATGCACCAAGATCTATTTTTCACCCTAAACCATTACGTGAATACAAAATTTATCTCATAATTATAAAGTAAAAGTGGCAATTACTCCTATATAGACATTTAAAATAGATCTACAAATAAATTATTGCACACAATTTATTAAAGTATGATGTACTCTCAACAATCATTGGAAATAACCATAAAACAAACACCCATATGCATGCATACATAATAAATCAGTGAAAGCTTAAAATAAATATTTTACATAGATTTACCAAGGATAACATGACTACCACAATTTCATTAAGAAGGCAAAACTTGAATTCTTGAAAGTAAGAATTGCTCTCTTCCACAAAATGATCATTAACACTATCTCTCCACACTTTTATAAAAACAAGTAGAGGCCAATATCAGGATTGGAGAGTAGTTACTTGCAAAGAAATTTTAATTTGATATATTAATAGTGTAAGTCAATCAATTCAATAACTTGGTTGATATTCTTCTCTATTAATAGATTTGGATAAGTGTGTACCAATGGGTGAAATTTTTATATATAAATAAATAATTAATATTACAAGTGAAAATTAATCACATACAATAGTGTATGGTTAATTAAATACAATAACACACTTTTACATTAAGCCCTAAAATTTACAATATCCATGATGTATTCATTATCACACCTTCATCTCTCGAGCCCTTAGCTCCATAACATTGATCACAAACTAATTATTTCATCTCTAACATTTACACTACGATATTTATCGCAACGACCATAAGCCTTGATTTGACTCAATTCATCGCATTCTATGTGATTCATTAGTTATGTTCAATTTTTGCTTAACAACATTGGATCTATGCCCTTAGCCATTTGATTTATTTCACTATATTTATCCAAATTGACATATATGTTTCTCTGTGACTATCTCGAAACTTAACTTATGCCATTACTCTACTTTTCTTAGGTCATTTCTCTATAGTTTATTATTTATGGCCCCAATCCTTGTGTCATTTAATTCATACATGTGTATCATTTTAATTGACACAACATTGTACCGTTTACATCATCCCTTGGATCCATCATTTATTATCGATGGATTTAAGCCTTAGGTTGTTCAATTCTTACAGATCATTATTCCAATTGATACTACACTTCAATGACTATCATATGACTATTCCACATTTTAACACTCGATTCATATAGGCCATTACGCATTGGCTCTAGGCCCTTAATGTGCAATCTTTGGCATACACAAGATCATTATTCGAATGTGAAATTCAACACCAACTTTCTTATATATTGATTGACACCAATATTATCAATGAAATCACTCATATTAGGGAGGAAAATTTTTCTATCTCTAAAAGCTACATATGATTATTCTCACCTATGCTAATTACAACTCTTTCTTAAACAATACTGCTAATCACCCCATGTATGGGGCAAACATGTTATTTTGGCACTATAACTCATGATCATAAACTCACAATTACATCATATACCTTACAACATCTCGCCACATAGGGGAAATGAGTTGAAATGTAATATGATCTTATTACAACATTGGATCATAGGATTACGACATGACTATATACATTGGTTACCTAATATTCATAAAATATTCAAAGATTTAAGCACAATGTTTTCCTATCATACGATTATTATCCAAATCTACCATGCAATCTTAATGGAGCTATAAAGAGAATTAAATCACACAATAATAATTGTTTCCTCTATATTTCCTTCGTACATGACATTACAAATAAATAGGAGAGATCGATCTTATTTTCTAGGAGGTTTTTCTTACAACACTCCTCACATTACTTATTTACGTGCATTTGGTTTAACAACCAAATCACGCTGAAATAACTTTACGATTTGTTATTAAAACTCATTTACATCAAAATATTATATTTACCAGTATGTAAATATAATTAACCCATACATTATAATATAGCTCACAATAATAATGTGAGCACTAATGTAAATTCCTAACATTCCCCCTTAGTGTGAACATGGGAGAAAAACAATCACACTTCCTTTCGGCTTGCCGCCCGTGCGTGCTCATGATCTGGATGGTTTTTCAAGACAACCAACAACCTCAACAAGGATGGTTTTTCAAGGATAGCCAACAACCTGCAAAGGATGGTTTTACAGGACAACTAACAACCCAAAACATACAGATGGTTTTACAAGACAACCAACAACCCAAATATCATGATGTTGCTTTTTCTCTGTGCTTTCATATTTTCCACAATATTTTCACATCGGGAATTATGTAGGAAATAATCGCTCACGAATACAAATCGAATAGGAATGATCTTCAAACATATCACAAAAATCAACTAGAAACGAGAAACAGAACACACTGCAAAATAGGTACTCAAAAGAAGCTTACAACTAAAAGCAAACTCACACCACAAAAGCCACCATAGTTGCGTGCGGCCACGTTGTTGGTAATCGATGAGAGGTCGCTAATTGACCTCTAACCTCTTGTACCTCCATCCTCAAGTATCACGCTTACTCAACAAATTGGATGTTAAAGCTCAACAATTTCCACATTGGGGTTATTTGTATTTCCCCGCAATGTGAAATAGTTTATTTTACAGACGTTGGGTAACACCAAAAATGTGTTCGCGAGGTAAATTTTTTTATCAAACACATATTGACTTATGAACTTGACTTTATGGCTTTTACAAAATGACGCCCTATATTTTAAAAGATCAAACGAATGACTAGTAATAAAAATACTATAAAACTAGAACCATGTTTGGTAATCGACTCAATAAAAAGACTTTTGACTCACAATCTAAACCTATGTCACACTAGGCATAATACACCTAACTCAGAATTTTACAAATATATTTTGATACCTATTAAAAGTGACATGAAAATAGGCATCAAACTAGATTGACTAACCGAGAAGAATTAAATATTATTATGTAAAAATATTAGACCAAACTAATAGACTAGTGAGTATTCAAAGTATTTATTAAGTTTAAAACCTATGGACAAGACCAACAAACTATAACACTTTAATAATACACAACTAACCTTTAAATGCGAGGGCTTTGGGTTTGCATGGTATTCGAGGTAGATAGGAGGCAATGCAAATTATTTCACACCAGAACCCAACACGTAATCTGCAAAATATCTTGTGATGGATAACTCGGGCCGAGGGGGATTAAGGCCTAGGAAAACTAGGCAATTGCCTAGGGCGCTAACATTTAGGGGGCCTATTTTATTTTATTTTACTATGGTTTTTGTGAAGAGTAGATTAATTTATTAATTCCATATATGTTAGTAGTAGTTAGTGTCCAACCTTACATACCAATTCAATTCACTTCATTCAAAATAAAATTAAAATTACATAATTCTATTAAGAATATGATATATAGGAGGACTCAAATATTTATGCAAGTGCATTTGTTGCAGGATTCTTAAATTCATGTATTTTTCATACTTTGTATTGTTTTGAATGTCTACTATAGATTTTATTTATTTATAGATGACGTTAACGTTAGTATTGCCTAGGGTACTCATAACCCTTAATTCGACCCTCGACTGGAAACGAACATTTGTCTTACATTCCGAGTTGCATGTCTTGATGCAATGTTGGCAAATGTAGTGATGGATGAGCTCCAATAAATATTTAATCCCTGATCCAAATGATAACGTAGAGTCAAAGGATCATGTGAGAGGTGTATGCGTGTGCAAAGATCACGTTTAGGACAAGACCATTACAGCATCAGTGACGAGAACAATCTGATCACACTGGATTCAATGGGCATAGAGCAAAGTTGATTCAGTAGATCAAATCAATGCTTGGATCATATTCTACAACTCATGCACTATTGGATGACAGTCGTGTGGCTAATGCAACGTGCGGATCAGGAACCCAAACCAAGTCAGCTGTGCGAGAAGATCAACCAAAAATAAGGCTGATGCAATTGGATACCCAATTACCAATGCTCAAGCAATACAAAGCTGGCGTTCATTGAATGGAAAGAGAACAGTGTCGCTGATACTAATGCATATATATACAAATGGAACAACGTCAAAATTCATAATAACACGAACCGACGCAGCTGCAACTAATGCAGATCAAATGCCAATATAAATCCCTGATGAATGCAAATCAGGCCCGATCTAGTTCACACGAAGCAAAATTAAGCTGAAAATATATTAAGTTTGGGAAATCGAGATATGAATCCGTTACATGCACAGGTCTACAAACACTTGCTGCAAAAAAATACCAATTGAATTTTTCTTTCTTTCTAACACTTAGAGCAACTCAAATTTCATGGCATTGCTCATTTTCATTCTCATAAATCCATTATGCTCATGATGAATATCGCTCCGATACCAAATAATGGAGCTGTAGCAGAATTAAATTACACAATAATAATTGTTTCCTTTATATTTTCTTCGTACATGACATTACAAATAAATAAGAGAGATTGATCCTATTTTCTAGGAGGTTGTTCTAACAACACTCCACCCATCAAGTGAATTTGGTTTAATAACCAAATCACACTGAAATAACTATACAAGTTGTTATTACAACTCATTTACATCACAATATTATATTTACCAATATGTAAATATAATTAACCCATACATTATAATATAACTCTCATAATAATAATGTGAACACTAATGTAATCCTAACAATCTCATGACATTTACTACATTTTTGATTGGGTATATTTTCATTACTTACAATCAAACAACTATTATGTATATCTTATTATTGCACATTGACACTTTCATCAATTTTTCTTTTGAGGTGGGTAACATGCCTACAACATTCCAAACCACCCCAAAAAAGGTAAATGAACTATATGTTAAGAAAAAATGTTTGACCAAGAGCACTTATCTATTCAAATGAAGCAAATACAATCAATCAAGAGAACTTAACCATCCAAATTAAGCAAATATGCTATATCAAGAGTATATGTTTATACACATTAAGAAAATAATCTCGCTCAAGAGTGCTTATCCATCCAAATTAAGAAAATATTTCCAATCATAAACAAACATTTGAACTATCTAAATTGATAAAAATATTTCTAATCATAAATATTTGAGCTATTTGAATTGAGAAAATATTTTTGATCATATACATTTGAACTACACAAATTGAGAAAAATTTCTAATTGAGCAAATATTCACTTATATAGGCATTCAATTTATTTGAATAATCACTTTACATTATCTAGCTCTCTTCAAAGTATCTCAAAATTGATATATGGATCGTTCAATAGCTCAATACCGATATAGGGCTCCTTTAATGGTTCAAGGCGATATAGGACTTTCACAACAACCAGATATTATAGTTTGGATTTTAGTGACTTATTGTTCATGATCCATCTATTTAGCTAATGACAGTTCAATATATATACACACCCTCTTTTGATGGATTCTTATTTGTTTATCTACCTAAGAAGTAAATAAGATGAGATCAAAGACCTCCTTTAGGCGACATAAAATTGTCGACGACATAAAATTGTCAAAAATATAATGCATTTATCTATTTGAACAAATAGGGCACATTCTATTACAAAGTAATGTTTATCATATCAAATATATTTGTCTATTATTTTAAAAATTATTATCAAAGCTTCTTTTATATATCTATTTATATAAAAAAATGGAAATCTATTGAGTTTGCTATTCTTTTGCAGATTGGCATATTGTCTAAGAGCACAATGGAAAATATTGGATCAATGTGTTACAGACAATCAAAAATACCCTTTGGGTATAATTTTTATTTTTACTTTAAACCGGTATTTTAAATTCTAGTTTATAGTGGGGAAATGTGGATACCAAAGAAAAGGCACAAGCACTTTTATAATGGCTTTTATATGATTTTGTGCATATGGTTGGTTAACTCAAGTAATAAGGATTGATTGACACGTCAACACTTCTATATGGGTCTATTTCTTCCATAACTATTTTTAAACACTTTTTAATAATCTATTTTCATAATTTTGTTTTGGGAATTTCCACCTTATGGTTTTAATCTAGAGTCATTCTTCTATGTTTAGAACATAATCAACCACCATGGACAAAGTCAAACTATGGTTTTGTCCTAGGTAGTTAATTTTGTAGTCCCTTTGTTTTCACTAAAAATTATCCAAAACAAATATTTTATTGTTGGTCTTTTCAACCTTATGAATTTGAATTGACTAGTTGTGTGCCAAAAGGTTCCAAATTTGAGGTATGATTCCTATATAAACACATCACTTAAAACGATAATCCTTACAAGATTAATACACTTTCCAAATATCAAAGGATATCTTAAAAAATCAAGTACACAATTAATAATCTTGTTACAAAATATGAAACACACTTGTTGTATGCATTACCTCTTACGTTATTGGGTTTTAAGGAATGAAATGTAGAACTACATTAATTATCACATGTGTCTCATAGAACTACTAGAAGGGGGAATAATATTGGTTTGAGGTCTCTTCAAAGTACTGTTATGTAGGGAACTCTCAACTCAATCAGGGGTTGAGGAAGCTCACCATTACAAACCTGACCCTTTTGTTGAGAGTGGAGCTTAATTGCTTCACAAAAGGCTTGCTTTTACATGTTGTTAGATTTGACAATGATAGGCATTGGTCGGGCGTGACCGCCATCGGTCACGGAGCAACCGACATCGGTCAAAGGTCGCAGAAAGAACCGCGTCGGTGGCCGACTGTGTAGTGACGTTTTTATTTTGGTGAGAAATAGAATAAAGTTTTGTCTTTAAAGTTGATTTCTTGATTGTAAAAGCATAGTTAGTTTCCCAAAATAGTTATAAATGTATGTAAGCATTGTATGAAGTAAGTAAGAAGAAATTCTTTGTATGAGAGTTTCCTTGGTGAGCAAGAAAGAGTAGTTGAGTGAGGAAAAACATTGAACATCCTGTGAGGTGTCGGAAGATGGAAGATCTTCATTGTATTTCCTTTGTGAAACACCGAATAATAATATTGCTCGCTTGGTGGACTTATCCCACACTAATCGGGTGAACCACGTTAAATATGATGTTATCTTTCTCTTGTTTATTTTATCTTCTAGTTTATTTCCGCATTCATTACGTGTATGCTTTATCTGATTTTAGATCTCGTGAAAAAATGTTATATGGTTAACCTCAACAACGGTATCGAGAGATTTGTTTGGAGGTTTTGTGTGTTGACAGGATTTACTCACAGAGGTTTTTCTGATTGAGTGGGAGCACACCAATGGCAAAAGATAGCAAATATAGAGTGGATAAATTTGACAATCGTAATTATCAACTATGGAAGATGCAGGTGGAGGATTATCTATATTAGAAGGATATATACTTACCGTTGGACGACAGTAGCATGTACAATTGGATTCGATGACTGATGAAGAATGGAAGGTTCTTGACAGAAAGACTCTATGATCTATAAGATTGAGCTTGCTAGTATCGATGGCTTCAAATTTTACAGATGCAAAAACCACGATAGAGTTGATGGAATCTTTAGAAAATTTGTATGAAATTCCTAGTCCTTCAAATAAGGTTTATTTGATGAAGAAATTGTTTAATTCTAAGATGCAAGAAGGTGGATATGTATCTAACCATTTGAATGATTTCCAGTCTATTGTAAATCAATTAAAATCAGTAGAAATCTCGTTTGATGATGAAGTGAAAGCACTTTTATTTTTATGTTCTTTTCCAGATAGTTGGGATAACTTGGTAATGGTTGATAGTAATACAATGTCTACTTCTAATGGTTTGAAGTTTGATGATGTGGTTAGTATAATCCTTAATGAAGAAATACACAAGAAAATTTTAGGAGAAACATCATCTGGAAATGATTTAAATGTAGAAAGTAGGGGAAGATCTAAGGAGAGATCATCAAAGAGAAAGAAGAATGGGAAATCAAAGTCAAGGAATGACAAATCTAGTTCCAGGTTCAGATATTTACTTTGTGGAATTGTGGAAAGAGATGACATGTAAAGAAGGACTGCTGGTCCAAGGAAAACAAAGAGAATCTATCGAAAAATTTAAAGAAAAAGAAAAAGAGGAAAACATTGAAGTGAAAAGGTAAAGCAAGATGCTCTTATTCTCTCCTTGGATAATAAATTAAAATCCGGGTTTTAGATTCGGAGCTTCTTTCTATGTTACCCCTAATAAGGGTTATTTCAGAAATTATGTTGTGGTGATTTTGGACTTGTTTATTTAGGAGATGATGAGCCATGCAATATTATTGGTAAAGGTGATGTTCATCTAAAGTTGCAGAATGGAAATCCATTGGTATTGAAAGATGTGAGGCATGTGCCAAGCCTCAAGATAAATCTAATGGCAACTATGTGAATCTAGATGTGTGGTTACATTCACACCAATTCTTGGAAGGTTACAAAGGGGTCCCTTGTTGTGGCAAGAGGTAAGAAGGTAGGAAATTTATATCTATCTATATTTTGTTATCGTTTATTTTTATGTGTTATCTACTACGATTCAAATGCAAGCATGTGGCATAATTGGTTAGGCCATATGAGTGAAAAAGGAATGTAGATATTAAAGGCTAAGGGTAAGTTATCATATTTGAAACAGTTAGATATTAAATTCCGTGAGCATTACATATTTGGAAAGTAGAAGAGAGTGATATTTATCAAGGTTGGGTCGGAAAAGAAGTAGCAAAAAATGGAGTGGTACACTCGGATGTGTGGGGACCAATTTGTAGCTTCTATTGGAGGATCCCAATATTATATGACTTTCATTGATGATGCTACAAGAAAGGTATGGATTTATTGTATTAAGTGAAAATATGATGTTTTGAGACTTTTAAAAGGTGGAAAGCCCTTGTGGGAAATGCAACAAACTTAAAGTTAAAGTGCCTTGATCGGTGAATGGAATACGTAGATAAATGATGGTTCCTAGAACACCACAAGAGAACGGTGTTGCTTTGAAAGAATGAATAGGTTAATCATGGAATGTGCTAGAAGTGTGAGGATATATGTCGGTTTTCCTTTGAATTTTTGGTAGAAGCAAAGTGGATACAAAAGAAGATACTTGATCAACCATGGACCTTCAACAACATTAGATGGTAGAATACCGTAAGAAGCTTGTTCTAGAAAAGAGGTAGATATTTATTTTCTTAGAGTCTTTGGCTCTGTAAGATTTTGTTCACGTTGATAGGGAAAATAGGAAGAAGTTGGATGCTAAATCTAAGAGATGTACTTTCATTGGTTATGGATATGGTGATTTCAGATATTGTTTTTGGGATTTAGAAGATTATAATATTGTTAAGATTCGTGACGTTGATTGGAATGAAAAGAGAATGACAGGGATTAGGTTTTGGTGCCTAAACATGAACATGTTGATGAGCTTTTAAAGGAAAATCAACTTTTGGATCTGAAACAGACATCCCACAGTATTAATGGAGTTGGTTATACAAAATTCGGTGCTAGTCAGGGAAATTGGTATCGATCAATAGGTTCAGGTACATGATAGATAGCTATAGGGACCGGTGTCGATAATCTTGCAATTGACGTCACCACACAACCGTGACCAGCAATCGAGATAGAGGAACCATGATCAATTACAGAACCATGGTTCATGAGAAGGTGACCGGCGTCGGCCACATCGCCAATGATTGATAGGAATGTGCACAGTGAGGGATGATTAAGCCCTTGACACCCAAAATCTCGGTGAGAAGGTCACAAAGGGTAAATAGACCTCCAGAGATATTTTTGCATTCCTTCTCTTATTTATTATTTACTAATAGTGGTGAACTAGAAATCTTTGAAGAAACAATGTAGGTGAATACCCACGAGTAGTGGCAGCGTGGAATGGATGAGGAGATGGGCTCTTTGGAACAAAATCGACTTGGGATTTGGTCAAGTTGCCAACAGTATGAGAGCACCTGCAAAATAAATAGGTTTACATGATCAAGGAAGAAGAGGGTGGACTGAAAAGGTACAAGGTGAGGCTTGTGGTAAAGGGATTTGCATGAAAGAAAGTGTATTGACTTTGATGATATTTTTTCTCCTGTAGTTAAGATGAATTTTATTCGTACTATTCTAAGTTTGGTTGCAACAGAGGATTTGCATTTATAATAGCTTGATGTTAAGACAAATTTCCTTCATGGTGATTTGGAGGAAGATATTTATATGCAACAACCACTTGGTTATGAAGTCAGGGGTAAGGAGAAACTTGTGTGCAGATTGAAAAAGAGCCTATATGGGCTCAAACAAGCTCCAAGGAAATGGTATTTGAGATTTAACATTTTTATGCATGAGCATGGTTATATGAGATGTGAATTTGACCATTGTGTTTATTTCAAGAAGCTTTAAAATGGGAGCTATGTTATTTTTTTATTCTATGTGGGTGATATGTTGATTGCAGGATCTAGTATGCAGGACATTGGTGAGCTTAAAGAAAAGCTAGTACACATATTTACAATGAAGGATTTAGGAGCTGAAAGAAGAATCCTTCTTGAAATTGAGTAAAGATCGGTTTCCTACATCACACGAGGTGGTTGAGTACATGTCACGAGTTCCTTATGCTTCAGCGGTAGGAAGTCTTATGTATGCCATGATTTGTACTAGACCAGACATTGGACAGTAGTGGGAGTTGTGAGCAAGTTTATGGCTAATCCGGTGTAAAGAACATGGGAGATCAAAGCCAATGGATCCTCGGGTATTTGAGAGGGACATCCAACATGGAGTTATGTTATGAAGGATCAAATACTTCTTTATGCGGCTATGTTGATTCCGATATGGCTGGATATTTGGATGGCAGGAGGAGCATTCTTTGGATATGTTTTCATAGTAAGTGGAATGAAAGTTAATTTGGATTTCGAGATTACGTAAGGTTGTGGATTTTTCCACTACATAGGCATAATATATTGAACGCATAAGCTAGAAAGGAGATGATATAGATGAGTAGGTTCATGGAATATTTGGGAAGGAGCAAGAAGATTGCAAATTATACAGTTGAGTGATTGTTAGAGCGTGATTCATCCGGCAAAGAACTCGTGGTTTCATTCGAGAACAAAACACATTCGGTTAAGATATCACTTCATATGGCAGAGTAGTAGAGGAGGGGAAACTGAAGTTGAACAAAATCCATATAGATTAGAACCCGCAAATATGCCGACAAAGTCATGGGCAAAGGAGAAGTTGGAGCTTCACTCTACTACGTTGATCTTTGATTTTGAGACTTGAAGAGGAAGAAACGGGCCAAGAAAAAGGATCCAAGGATGGTGTTTTACAAGAGAAAGGCAACAATTGATCTCCAAGTGGGATATTGTTGAGTGTGGAGCTTAATTACTTCACAAAAGGGTTGATTTTACATGTTCTTGAATTTGTGATGGATCGATATTGATCGGGAGAAACCGGCATTGGTCGGGGTCGCAGACAGAACTCAAGCGCCGCTGATCGACCTATGCAGTGACGTTTTGTTTTTGGATGAGAATTAGAATAAATATTTTGCTTTAAAGTTGATTTCTTGATTGTAAAAGCATAGTTAGTTTCCCAGAATAGTTATAAATGCATGTAAGCATTGTATGAAGTAAGTGAGTAAGAAGCAATTCTTTGTATGAGAGTTTCATTGGTGAGAAAGAAAGAGTGGATGCGTGAGGGAAAACATTGAACATCATGTGAGGTGTTGGAAGATGGAATAACTTCATTGTATTTCCTCTATAAAGCACTTAATAGTAATATTGGTTGTTTCTTGGTGTACATAACCACACTTTGGGTGAACCATGTTAAATCTAGTGTTATCTTTCTCTTGTTTATTTTATCTTCTAGTTCATTTCCGCATTCATTGCTTGTATGTTTTATCTAATTTCAGATTTGTGTAACATTGTTATATGGTTAACCCCGACAATTTTTACAAGTTCTCAAGCAAAGGAAGAATTTGTGGTTTGGTGAAGAAGAATCCCTAAACCAATTATAGTTGTGATATCATGGACATCTAAATATATTGTTTCCAAAATAAGCACCGCTTTTTTCAGCAATCGGTTACAAAAATTGATTAGTGTGGATAATTCATTTTGGACCTTTAAGTCTAATTTTTTTCTCAAATTACTTGTGTGGATCAGATCCAAGGTTCCACGGTTCAAAACGGTGAAAGACAACCATTTTGTGTTAATTTCACGACAAAGTATTTTCCCAATTTTGACTAGAATCTTCAAAATGACATAACTTTTGATAGGGATAGCAAAATTGAGAAAACAATGGCAACATTAGAAAGGTATTGAAATTAAATACACATTAGATGTGGTTTGGGGTCATGATAAAATAATGGAAAGAAGCACAAAGGGAAAAACTCACAGGATTCCAAAAGTCGCACAAAGGGTAAAATTCGTGAAGGAATTGAAGATCGCACTATAAAGAACAATGCGTTCAAAAATGAAGGATATGAACATCCACACTTCAAATATTTCAAAATATACACTTTTAAGGATTTAAAAATCCACACAATGAATGATTGCGAAATTCGCACTATGAAGGGATCAAAAATCTAGACTAAAAATATTTTCCCAATTTTGACTAGAATCTTCAAAATGCCATAACTTTTGATGGGGACTACAAAATTGAGAAAAATTAATATCGTTGGAAAGGTATTGAAATTAAGTATATATTGGTGGTGGTTTGTGGTCATGATAAAGCAATGTATAGAATTTCAAAGATAAAAATCCATAAGAGTCCAAAAGTCGATAAAGGGAAAAATTCTTGAAGGAATCAAGATCCACACTATAAAGAATAACAGTCTACATAATGAAGGATTTGAAAATCTAACTTCAAATATATCAAAATATACACTATGAAGGAATTGAAAATCTACACTACAAAATATTTTCCAAATATTAACCAGAATCTTCAAAATGCCATAACTTTTAATGGGACCACGAAATTGAGAAAAAATGGTACCATTGGGAAGGTATTAAAATGAACTAAACATTGGAGGTGGTTTAGGGTCATGAGAAATTGATGGAAATAAGTACAAATGGAAAAATATACAAGATTCCAAAATCCACACAAAGGGTAAAATTCATGAAGGAATCAAAGATCATGCACTATAAAGAATACTGGGTCCACATAATGAAGGATTTAAAAATTTGTACTTCAAAGATTTCAAAATATGCACTATGAAGGATTTTAAAATCTGTACAATGAAGGATAACAAAATCCACACTATGAAGGAATTGAAAATCCGCACTACAAAGTATTTTCCCAATTTTGACCAAAATCTTCAAAATGTCATAACTTTTGATGGGGACCACGAAATTGAGAAAATTGATACCGTTGGGAATGTATTGAAATGAAATACACATTGAAGGTAGTTTTGGATAATGATAAATTCATATTTTGATCAAATAACTAAATTAGGGGCCTAGATCCATTTTTAGATATGAGTTTGTGACTCAACACGAGATTGGTGTTTCACTCATATATTTTGATCCAAAGCTCCATTTTACATGAGATTGGTCTCATTGGAAGCATTTTTCAGAGAAATTCACTAAAAGATATTTTTAGGTGAATGATGGAGATACTTGGGATACTTTAATGACCAAGTTGTGGGTCATTTTGATTCATTTTCTTAATCAATTGATGCCTAAATCAATTACAGATGTTTTTGTTTGATTCCTTTCATATCATGATGATCCTTAGATGCTATATTCTCCTCACACCCCCAAAAAAGTGAAGATAATGGGTTGAATGGTTTGTGTAACAAGAAATGATCCATTATTAGTGGTCTAAAACATGATTATGACCAAAAATAAATGTGTACATGTAAAACTAACTATGTTAATTGAAATGAAACTAACACCTAGTAGCTTCAAAGAAAAGTTAATAAAACAAGAACATTATGATAAGATCTTAAGGTTAAACAACTTCTTCAATGCATACATATGATAAAACCATTAAATGCTAAGCCATTCCTACTCTTTGTGATTGATACCTAAAGAATGAACCTAATTAGATCACCTAGCAATCAAATTGGTGTTGTTTGCCTCAAGAATTGAGGATGAGATCTCACCAAGAAATGGCTATAACGCCATCTTTGGATCTTCTCATGCTCCTCAATTTGAGAGAATGGATACAATATGGAGAAGCTATTTCCAAAAATGGAGAATGGCTCAAATCAAAATGCCTATAGTTTTGACTACTACAAATAAGGTGTAAGAAGAAAGGGAAGGAGGAGGATTCCTTATATAGCTTGCCTGTTTGGGATAGGCTAGCAATTTGGTGGATGTGGGAGAAACCCCAAAGAGGAAATGCAAAGGACATTCATGTTTAATAAAGGACGTAGATTTTATGGGAGTTGAGAGGGGTTTAATTAATCAAATGTGATTAATTAATAGGTAGGAATAATCTTGTAGAAGTGTTTTTAGAGGGGATTTAGAGGAAAATTAGCATGATTCAGGGGTGTGAGAGGGTAATTTAACCAATAAAAGGGGCTTATTGATTAAAATAGAAGGTGTAATTAACTAATAATGTTTAATTAATCACTTAGAAGTGGATTATAACTAATGAAAGGTCGTTAATTGGCATCCAGAGTGATAGGAAGGATAATTAATTAACGAAATGTAATTAATTAATAGAAATGAAGGGGAATGTTAGATAATTAGTGAAAAAGCGCTAATTATTACGGAAATGATGGGAAAATGGGTAATTAGTGCAATTTTAGTATTAAAACTGCGTAAGTGGATTTTAGGTGTCTACATTTGCCCCTCTTTGGGGTGGTGTAAGTGATGCCACTTCAAAGATAGTAGACAATTATAGAAAAGTAAATTTTTGAAGGGATAGAAGAAAAATTAGTATAATGAAGGATGCCCCCTCAAGTGTCGATGGGGTGAGGAAAGAGGTTGATCGACGCTCGAAAAGATGAAGGAAATGGATAGAAGAAACAAGGATGGGGAGGGGGGATAAATATAATCCTTATTGCCTAGGTGTTGTTGAAGAAAATGATAATGAAGAACATGATAAGGAATACAAATGAAGTGTGAAGAGAATAGACATAGCATGCATCCGGTGACATAAAAACAACTTTATTTCATCATTTTGCTTAATGATCTACATCATCGACTCTTTATTATATATATATACATGCAAGGACTAACTCAAAGCAACATACATAATGTAATGCTTTATGTGAAAGTAAATAAGAATACAAACAACCAAACAAGTACATACATAAATACACTCAAACAAACAACATTCAAGATAGTTGTACCAATGATTTTTTTAGCTTGATTCCACCTATTTGAGTTATACAACAAGGGTTAAAGATGACACCCCAAGCAACAATACATTGCAAGGTGAATAAACAAAGGACAGGGAAGTCCCATGAAAAAGTAGATGTTCCCTATGAAATAGTACCATGCAACTCATTTGTGTAAGGAAGTACAGACATAGCAGGCGAATCAACTTTTGTTAATGGAGGTAGACCAAAATGACCCACAAGTCACACGCAAGAACAAGCAAGAATCAAAGAGAGATGTTTTGTAGGATAATTTTTTTATGTTTGAGGATATTGTGTTCAAAAAATTTGATTGAGTAAATGTTGTATTTACCAAATTTTAGTGAATTTTCAGATTTTTTGGAATTTTTAGGTTATTTGAAAATTTGACCAATTTTAGGATTTTTTGAAATTTTACCAATTTTTTTAGGTTTTTGATTTTTAGGAAGAAAATTAGTTAGAAGAATGACAATATATGTGGTTATTGCCAAAAATGTTGGGAAACAAAAATATGCCCCAAGTAGCAAAAAGGGTTATTGGGAAGTAAAAACATGTCCCAACGTAGCGAAAATGGATGAAAAATGATTATTTAATAAAAATAATCATTGCATGGCGAGTGTTGGAAGAAGATAGAAGAAACATGGTGGTCTCATAGCGCTTCGGGGGCGAGAGACATGAAAAATTAGGGGAAAACGACTATAAATAGCAAGGTGGGAGGGTAAAAATCCATCGCGGCTAGTTCATTTGCTATTTACCCTTATTGAGTTTTGAGAGTATTTTATTCGATTTACGAGAGGAATGACGTGAGTTCGAACCACGTAAACCATGCAAACAAGGTGAAGGAGTACATGATGCTTCTCGTAGATGGCCCACTCAAAGATGCAACCAAAAAATTTGATTGTTGAGTGTATTTAATGCTTTTTTAGGGTAGAAGAAATTGGCACGATGACAAGAGCGCAACCCTTAAGGCATGCAAGCGTGAAGAGGCGCACTAGTTTAAAACTAGGCACACCACTATTAAACTAAGAACAAGAGTTAGCAGGGGGCATGCTAGTGTTAAAACATGCGCATTGGTGTTAAACTAAGGGCGTTAGTGCTAGGCGCTCTAGTGCCAAAATGGGCTACTATTTGGTGCTAAAAGACAAGTGCTAATGTAGATGGTTAGTTTTGGATAACTTTAGAAGAATTTAGGAGATTTGTAGAAGAACTTAGTGATAAGAAGAGGAAATTAGATGATCTTTTTAAGAATAAATGATGTTAATGAAGTGGTTTGCATGCTCTTACAGATGAAATTACACAACTTGGAGACACGCGAGTGACATGGTCGCTTCAAGCCTACACAAATACATTCTCGCGTCGGGAACAAATTTATATTGCCATCATTATAGATGTTACGGGCCTTACCTACGTGGCCCATATGCCATATATTACTCTAGACCATAGCCTCCTTACGCCTTAGCAGAGAGGTGGCGTAACGAGAGTCAAACGTTCGAGACTCCCTACATGCGAGATGAACGTCACTTTAGAGGATATCCGGAGGATACTCAAATTTCCCATTCAGTAAGGGTTGGTGACATACGATGGTGATCATGCCCGGATCCCGGAGTGTATTCGAGATATGTTTTTCCTACCCAACATACCTTGTTGAGGCATGGTAGTGGAATTTTACGGATGCTTCATTGATCGCCGACTCTCGAGATACTAGTATACTTAATGGCTCTTATCAAAGGCATTTTTTTGCCTAATAAGACTAGTGCATGCTTTCCACTAGGTCTCACGGGAGTAGTGCATGGTCTTGTGAGTGGAGAGGTCCACTTTGTTGGGGCCAAAGTGTGTATTAGCTCACTTATACTTGGGATCTTCATTTGATAGCTTACTATGGTCTCGAAGACCGTGGGTCTAGCCACATTATTACTGAGATATGGGCATGGAATCACTTTGTTATAGGGTGCCCACTAGGAGTGCTATAAGCCGGTGCTCCGATGAGCCATTTGTGATGGGTTGGGTGCTAGTGGGTGATGACATTCACTCACATATTAGAGACACAACATATTATCGGTGAGTATTTGATGATTTACAACTTTGTATGGTAACTCGGTGCCCTTAAAGACTATATCGGTGGCGAGAGGACATTTTAGAGCTTAGCACAACAGAGGTGGACCACTTTATCATTAACACCATGAGCTATATTACTGAGTGGTACAAAGTTGATAGAATATAGATACTGTCGAAGGCCACATCCAGGGGATTTGTAGAGATGAGATGTGGTATGGATGCAGGGCTAGAGAGACCTTCGACATTGGCCCATGGATTAGAATACGATGAGATTGAGATAGCTTTTGACAGGTGGTTCCACAGCCATGGGTTGTGTAGCTACAGGTGGTAGATCTTAGGACTACTATAGATTATGGAGCATGGTACACTATAGTGCTATCGGGGTGGATCACTATACCACACGCTGCCATAGATGCAGGGATTACCGCCACAACACAAGGGTTACCGATTAACTAAAAATATAGCGTTTTGTAGTTTTTCAAATATTTTATAAGTTAATCTAAATAGAAACTAAGTGTTATATTGAAAGTGCTAGATCTAAATATTTTAATTTTATATTTGAATGGATTGAAATAATAGAAATAAGAGGGATATGTTACTAACCTGTAAATAACTTACCTCATTGTGTCGTTGGACTATAGCAGACTGGTGTGTGGATTATGACCGAATGACTTCAGGAAGGACAAAAGCTGACTTTTTTACACCGAGGAACCCGAGAGTGTCTTGGGGCACCTTGGGGTGCCTTGGTCTAAATTCTGGGCATTGGGAACTATGAAAAAACTTAGGATCTGTGTTTGGCAGTGTCGCAAGGAGATCTGAAACCCTACCTATCTATTGTGTTGGATTTTCCAAATGGATTGAATAATGACCTGAAAAACAAAGGTTAGTGAGGTCAGACTATCCTCAATTGCCAAACTAGTGGACTTATCATTGAGCATTACACTACATTATGGACCCTGATGTAGTTCTGGTGCGTGTGTGTGTAATTTTGTGCCTAGGATGCCCTAGCGCCAATGACACAATAATAAGGGGCAATAACTAGATGTAAAATGCAAAATAATGGATGGAATGGAAATAATACAACCCTTCCCCTTGTGCTTGTGTGATGCTAGATGTAGAAGAATCCCAAATGCAGTCCCTTGCCTTAGTAGATAGCTTCCCTTGATGTGTGAGATGTCCACCCATAATGTAGTGAGTATGCTTTGTTTATATAGGGATCTCTTGCTCAAATTTTGACACTAGTGACCCGAAACTACCGACTATGACCTAGGGGAATACACGGGGTAACCGTTAGGACCGACCTCAAATAAAGAAATTAAGACCACAAATTACGATGACACAGGCACCTAAAATCACATACTAGGGAACCTCATGGTGCCCCAGTGCAACCCTAGGCACCCCAGTGTAGACCTAAAGATGACAAATGAACAAATTACGACATCTAAGACACCCTGAAAGATGGCCAAAACTATAGAGACAATTGACGACCGAACCAAGAAAAATGCAATGACAATTGACTAGCTGACCACAAGACCTAGAAATGGGTCACTAGTGAATACTTTTATCACACAAGATCCATATATAAATTAACATACCCAACGATATAAATGTAATAGTAAGTGTGTTATTTTGTGAATACGATTACAAGGTCATGCTCTCAGAGATAGAGCCAGACTAGGGAAGCAAGAGGCTAAAGCCAATGCCCAGTGCCACCACAGTTGTTCCCACACAACATCCCTTACAAGTGCCGCTTGCAGCCACAACAACCCTTATAACCATCGCAACAACCAAAACCACATATAAAAATTTAGATTACTATGGTCTAGCATGTGGTACAACAAATGGCCATATAACCACCACTATCACCACCTCATGTAGTGATTCTACTAAGGGGAGCAAGCGGGGATGGAGGAGATGGATGGGATGAAGGAGATGGAGGAGATCGATGGGGTCCCCACCTCATAGTCCAAAGAGTAGGTGGGGGATGGAGACTACCATACAAGTAACCACAAGGATAAAGGCCCGTGGATACGGGTGCAGTGGACCATCCATGGCCACATTACAGTGTAAAGGGCCCTAGATATTACTTCCATTATGGTTCAAGTATTTGCATACAGCAACTATAGTAGGCCACAACAGAGAGGAATCATGCCATTACTTCATGATATCAGCTTGCGGGGAGAGAACACAAAGTGGGATGATAAGAGGATATAGTTACTGAGTTGAGATGTTGAGTTTGAGGCGAACACGATGCACTCACGAGCAATGGTAGGGGCAGCAATAGGAGCCGGTGGTTTGGTTTAGGATTTTGCTTGATCACTCACGAGGCCAATTATTATAGGATGTTATATCACGAGGCCATTCTAGTGGGTCAAATGGTGTGGATTATAGTCACCTAGCCAACATCTGTCCGGATCGAGATCACACTGGTGCTATCTCGATCAACAATATCAGTCCAAATGCCTTCAACACAACAGGGGCCACCACCACATAGCTCACAGATGCCACCACTTGGAACTAGGCCGATACGGTCAAGGTAGGCGAGAGTCATGGTTGACTCTTTTTATGATGACATATTTATAGATGTACCTATTTTTGATGTACGCCTCGATATGAAGGCACATTTTTGAGATGATGTATATGTACTATTTTTTACTATGCCTTAATATGAAGGCACATTTTTACCCATGCCCATGATGGTATACTTTGTATCTTATGATTATGTATTGAGACACATTGTATATGGACATTGATACATTTGACATATTTACATGATGATGATGGACTTTATTATGATTTATGATTGTATCACATGTGTTTGATTTATGAGATAGTGATTAACTAAAATTAGCTAGAACATGGATAATGTAATAATAGTTAATTTAATCTAGGAGGACTACATTTTGTGATTTTGTGACTACATTTTCCCCCACTTTATGTTGGTGAGTGGAAAGCTCAGTAACATAAAGTAGATAGAGATGCGTACCTGATATCCATGTAGATTGTAGTATAAAATGTGTCAAAGGAATAAAAAGATGGAGAAGCGTGGAAACTATAGATAAAAAATACACATAGAAAAAGTGATGAAAGTGAACCTAGGGTGGAACACGTGTGTAGCTATTGAGGTGTGTAGTGTACCTACATGGTTAGTAAGGCGTGTGTTGTCACTGAATGTTGTTGTCATTTTCATCCACATCGTTTTGTTGTTGTTGTTGGCCCCAATTTGACTGTTTGTTTCTCATACGGTTGGACATGCAAGGAGAAAATGATCAAATAGTCAAATATGTATGTATGTAAAAATGTTGTGTAAAATACGCATGTGTATAGAAATGGGTAAAATGCACAAATGTAAAAATACGTGAAAAGGAAAGTGTAAGTGGAACATGTGCACCTGATCCATGTTGAGAGAAATGGTATAGAAGGATATCTTTGTGATCACGAGAGTTTTGGGTGATCTCATGCCACCATGGCTGAAGAAATATATGGAGGAAATGCTTTGTCCTCCAACCTTTGATTGCTTCTACTAAAATGTGTGTGTAAAGAGATCTCTCAGTATTGTCCTATTTTTTTGGGAAATCCGATGCCACTGGCTGAAGTAGTGTAGAGAGGCACGCCCACTGTAACCTCCAAGCATGTAACTGCTTCCCAAAAATTCTAAGGACACCATGTCCTATAAAATTCGTTGTGTATGGGGTTCGTAGACTGATCTGAACCCACTCGCTGTATATAACCCAAAATTCCAAGGGTGGAAAGTACATTTTACTAAACCGGTGTAAGTACGCTATGCTAGTGTGTAAAACCTCAATGATGTCCCCCTCTTTGGGGGTGCATGCGACGTCGTTGATAGGAGAATGCAGCCCCAAAAGAGGACCTACCACACTCTGAACTCTATAACTCTTCCCTGCAAGGGGAAAGGGGGTGTGCTTGGTAGAAACCAAGGCATGCACAAACAAGGATGGCTAGCCAAATACAAGTGTTAGTACAAAAACACATGCATGCAATAAGACAAGTGTAAAATACGCAGACAATGTAGAAACTACCAAACACAGTAGTGTAAAAATGTAAGAAACAAGTAAAGCCACACAAAGCGGGTTAAAAACATGGGACATCACTCACGATGTCACAAGACATGCAAGGTTGTCATGGCTGCAAACAACAAACAAGTGTGCACACAAACATAGGTCAAATCCCACATATAATGGAAAATAATAGAAGACAAGTAGAGACAAACAAACAAGTAGTCATGGAAACATGTAATCCTACAAAACAAGTGTTGCACATGGAACACCCAGTTAGCATGTTAGAGAAATATTCAATATGTCAAAGCATGTATGGTTAAGTAATATAAGATTTTAAGTACAAGATGAAACAATAGCACCTAGATGAGATGAATGTGGATGCCCCCAAGAACTCAAAGACACGGGAAGGGTAGAAGGTGAGCATCCATGCCACGTGTAAGAGTCATGTATCTACGATCACACTAAACAAAGGTGTGAACACGCATGTGTGTATGATATAGATAATGACATATAAGAGATCAATATAACATATGTAGTAAAGTTAACGTGCAATACACTAGCCAACAAAAGTAAATGCCCTAAGACAATGCAAGTATGCATTAAATGGATGGAATGGAATGTAAAATTAAATGATAGAATCCACGTGACCCCGAGTGAATGGAAATGTATGTAATGAGGCTCATTTTGTTTTCCTCCTCAGTAGTCAAGAATGAATCGTAAATGAGAATGCCTCATCGGGAAATGGTTGAGTAGTTTTTTGTTGTTTCTAGCGTGTTGCGATGAATTTGCATGTGTAGTGGTGATGAGATGCGACATGTGGAGATATGTGCATAAACCCTATAGCCGAATTGTATATCATGACTTGTTGAATGAATGAGTGATGATTTACCCCTAAGCGTATATCACTATATGATGATAGGATGAGTGATGATTTATCCCTAAGCGTATATCACTATCTGATGATAAGATAAGTGATGATTTAGCCCTAAGCGTATATCACTACAAGATGAACAAATTAGGTAGAGTGATGATTTAGCACTAAGTGTGTATCACTAAATTATGATAGAAATGGATGACGATTTAGCGTAATGAGTATGTCACTATATGATAAAAGAGGGGAGTGGTGATATAACCTACGGTGTATACCACTACTAAATAATAGAATAGGTGTCGATTTAGCCTAAAGCGTATGTCACTAGGTTGGAAATATCACATGGTGAGTGCAAGGTCCATTTGATTGGTAAACCCTTGTAATCGAGTATGGACCGAGGAACTAAAGTGCGTCATAAGGTGGTGAGTGTAGCGCGTAGAAAACAATGTAGCATGTATAGTGAAATTAGGTGATCATATGATGAGTAGGATTTGTAAATGTGCGGTGTGGGAAATGCAACGTAGGATGTGTAGGGTGTGTAAAATGTATAATGTGTAAAGTGCAATAATATGTGTAGATAGAAATGTAATATGTAATGATAAACTATAAAGCTAGACTCATATATAATGTAACCTAGTGTGGTATATAAAATATGTGTATAAACACAGAATGTAGGATGTGATAATGTATAGGTTACACGTGGATAGCCTAATTATGTATTTAATGTATAGAATGACTAGGATATAAGGTACATAGAAGGACCTAGGTATGATGCAAGATGCATGTAGAAGAAAGGTAAAATTTAGACTAAGTGTAGTATGTAGTGGTGTATAGCATGTGATGTGTGATGAAATGTAATGTGTACTACCTATAGTACAATGTGTGGGGTTATGTGTAGTGGTAATCCCTTAATAGTCAAGTATGAACTGAAGCACAAGAATGTGTCATCGGGTAGTGAGCATATCATGTTAATCTAAGTGTATTATTTCTTAAGATGCATAACCTTTAATGGTTTTTTGAGTGGTTTCCCTAAAAGAGTGGCGAGGTGATATACGCCACCACCAAGCTTATCTCGTGACAATGTAAGGACCAATTCAATTGGGCTTAAATTTTCCTTTAAGAGATGCCTCAACATTTGTATTTTTTTATTTTCTTTCAAGATGAGGTCACCAATATTGAATTATCGAGAGCGAGTCTTTCAATTGTAGGCATGAGAAATGTGAGATTGATACATGCGGAGATGTTCGAGTGCTTGGACACGACGCGATTCTAGCATTTCTAGTTCATGTAATTAGTTTTCATGATATTCATTGTCTTTAAGGATGCCTTTGAGAGAGATTCGCAAGGATGGTATCTTGAGTTCAAGTGGGATAACAACCTTGACACCATAAACTAATGAAAAAGGGGTAGCATTAGTAGGTGTACGAACACTAGTATGATAATCCCATAAAGCATGTAGAAGAGTTGGTTATGCCAATCGGTACCGCTAGAGTCAACGGTCTTGCATAATATTTTAACAATAGTTTTGTTGGTAGCTTCAGCTTGGCCATTTCCTGTGGATAATAAGGTGTAGAAAAGGATTGTTTGATTTTTAACTTAGCACAAAATTTCTTAATGTATTTGTTTTTTAACAAAGTTTCATGTCGATATTAATTATAGCAGAAGGTACACCAAAACATGTGATAATATATGTCGTAAGAAAGTTACAAATGTTTGTATTAGTGGTCATTTTTAGGGGAGCCACTTCGATCCACTTAGTAAAGTATTTGGTAGACATTATGATAAACTTATGTCCATTAGATGACTCGGGATTGATCATAACAATTAAATCTAACCCCCAAAGGGAGAAGGGCCAGGTTGGCGCAATGGGTTGAAGATCGTAAGTAGGTGCATGATAGATATTGCCATGTTTTTGGAATTTTTCACAGTGAGTAGCGTAGTCAAGGAAATCTTGTTCCATTTTTGGCTAATAATACCCTTGATACAATATTTTTGCAACATAGCTTTGCCCAAGAAATGTCCACCACATATGCTATTATGAATATTCGAGATGGCAATGGGAATATTTTCGAGCGAAAGGCATATAATAATGTGACCATCAATAACACGTTTGAATAGTTTAGTCTTGATGATGATATAACGAGTATCCGTGGGATTTGTGAGGTTGTAAGGTATCGGGATAGTTTGTTTATATAGATACTTATAAATATGCGTGAACCATTCAGTGGTGTCTTGGTGTGTATGATGACACAAGATGCAATAGGTAATGTAGAGATTGAAGAATGACGTAAGTGCATAATGATGAAAGTCACTTGTTCTTCAATGATGTCTTGTAGGATTAGGGATGCGACACTTTCCATAGCATCTGCATGGTAATTATCTTTGCGAGGAATAGTAGTAATGGAATAAGACTCAAAGGTAGCTAAAAGGTCTTTTACTAGGGTATTGTATGGAATAAGATGTTCCTCCTTGGTATTATATGTATCATTGACCTGATTGATGACTAGTTGAGAGTCGCCATGGATAGACAAGTTGCAAATGAGAAGATTTTGAGCAGAAGAAAGCCCAAAATGAGAGACTCACATGCCGAAACATTGTTCATGAAAGAAAACCTAATCGATATGTGAAGGGGAGTGGATCACCATGTGGGGTAATAAAGAAAATCCCAGCTCAAAGTGCAGAGCAACAACGATAACCATCAAAGCCCATATATGGGATTCAATGGTATAAGAAGTGAAATCATCATGAAAGGAATCAGAAATAGGTGATGTATCCGAGAGGGGTGTTGTGGCTAATTGATCAGCGATGACCTATCCTTTGATTGCTTTTTGTGGGATAAACTTAAAATAAAATTCAATGAGGAGCATGACCCAACGTACCAAACGTCCTGAGAGGTGTGTGCAGGATAAGAGATAACACAGGGGATTAACTTTGGTGATGATATGGACCTCATTGTTAAGGAGATAATGGTGTAATTTTTCCCAACAAAGATAAGACCGAGGCACATTTTTTCAATGTAGCTATAGTTGTATTCATAAGAGAGGAGAGTACGACTCATATAATATATGGATTTTTCACGTTGAGTATCATCATGTTGTGCTAATAATGTGCCTAATATATGAAACGTAATAGAGATATATAACAAAAAGGCCACGGCGATAGCGAGGACTAGAATGGGTGGATTTAACAAGTAAGCTTTGATATGAACGAATGCTTCTTGGCATTGTTCATCCCAAAGGAACTTAGTATCTTCTTCATGAGTCATGTGAACAGTTGCGTCTTATTAAAAAGTTGTGCAATTGAAGTTAGTGGAGGTTCTTGGGTGGAGGCATGTCGACAATAACTTTAATTTTATTAGGGTCAATCTATATGCCACCTTGGGAGATAATATATCCAAGGAGCTTTCCTGTTGTCACCCCAAAAATATTTTTTTAGGATTTAGACGTACACGATATTGGCGTAGTCATTCAAATAGTATGCGTATACCCTTTGCATGGGAAGAACACCACCTAGATTTTTCTAGAATATCATCTACATAATCCTCGAGGATCTTATGGATGTAGTCATGGAATATATGATTCATTACGCGTTGATAGGTAGCCCCTGCATTTTAAGGCCAAAGGGCATAACTGTATAGCAGAATATACCCCATGGCGTGGTGAAAGAGGTTTTTTATTTGATAGCTAGATTGATCTTGATTTGATTGTAACCCACAAATCCATCCATAAAGGAAAGGATGTTGTAACCGGAGGTAGAATCGGCAATGGCATCAATATGTAGAAGAGGGAAACTATCCTTATGGAAAGCTTTATTTAGATCATGAAAATCAATGCAACAACAAACATAACCTTCTGGTTTCATTACAGGGAAAATGTTAGACACCCATTCAGGATAGTTGATAGTACAAATAAATCCTACATCTAAAAGTTGTTGAATTTCTTCTTTAACTAAGAGGGCCACTTTGGGATGCAACTTACAGATTTTATATTAGACAGGTTTGGCATCAAGGTTAAGAACAATGTTATGCATTGCAATAGAAGTGTCAATGTCTAACATATCACTATAATCCCATGCAAAAATATCCGAGAAGTCATGAAGGACTTGCTTGATATCCTTTTTTCAAAGGGGTGAGAGAGGCGGCTAGCAAAACTATGCATGGATTTTCAGATGTGCCCAAATTGTATTGTATTGTTTCTTCATTAAGAAGGGCAGAACGGTCCTCAATATATGGATCAGTTGGAATAGTATCAAGTGGATTAACATTGTCAGTGGGGATATCAGACTCTCCAAAGAAAATCGTATCAACGTGTGGGGAAGGATGGTGTCGTTTATGGTGGAAAGAGGGAAGATGATCATAAGCGCCCATATAATCAAGTAACACATTATCAGTAGTAAAAGTATTGATTTCATCCCAAAAGATGAAGGTGTCATTAGTAATAAGTTGGGTGTAACAATGGAGGTGATGTAATGTGACATGCGGTATAAGTATCTAAAGGGGATGTAGAAGGAGGTTGGTACCCCAACCCAAACTTGTGGGTCCATGCGGGAATATACCAAAGCTCTCTGTGTATTTATGCTCTTTATGACTAGAGAAGCCAAAATGACGTAAATATGTGTACCCTAACTCATATCTAGAGAGATCCTGGACTAACACCAAAGGGAACATGTAAATCTAGCCAATATGAACCATTGTATTAAATATTGTAAAACACAAAAGCTTCTTACATTACATAAGTATCTCCATGAGTCATGCGCGCGACAAAACCAACAACATAACTCTAAAACACACACACACACACACACACACCACAAACACACACAAAACAATATATATATATATATATATGGGGTGGGGACTTTCCCTTCACCACCCATGCACTTCTCAAAATAGGTCACATGCTAATAATAGCCATGCACCTTTACAATAGGATGCACAACATGTAAGTGCTCTAACAATAGACTTCATATAGTTAACTCTGAGTAGAAATCCTATTATTAGCCTAAACTATGCATGACGCTCAATTATCGCTTGTTCCCAAAATACCATTACATGGACCATGCAAGTCTTCATGTCTTTGTGTGCTCAGCATGCTAACTCCAAAAATAGCCCTTATAAAAAAATGGCTAAGTCTTGATCTGGGTGCTTCAACCTATCATAGCCGTGCGCTCTTCCAAGTGCCCTACATTCGTGTGCCCAATACTTAGGCCATTTTTTTCCTTTCAACATTACCCCACACTAGAGTACATTTCACCACCCGAAAATGGGTAATCACCTTATCACTCCAAAGAATATAGGATAAATGAATGAAAGAATAAGGAATAAAGAATATGGTGAGTCATTTTATTGTGTACCCTTTTCATCTTAGAATGAATTCTGGATATTCACTTTGTATTTCTCCCTCAAACTCATACCAGTCCTTAAGTGTTGCATTGGTCTTGTCAGGGATGTCCACAATGATGCCATCTAACTCATCCATAGTCATGTTTCCACCCTCACTTTTCAAAATTCTAAGGATGTTGGCCATACCTGAGACCATCCCTTCCATGACATCCACCTTCACGGAAATGAGCTTCGATGCCCTTGATCGATCCATATGTTGTTTCTTCACAACATCCAGTGTCACACTTTTTTTCTACCAAGGTAACTCATTTGTGTGCCTGAGTGTTTCATCCTTTTCTTACCTGTAGAACTTCATTCTCCTCTGCCTTTTTCCTTTTGTATTAAGTTATCAGGCATTGTACACATGGCCAATATTGTATCTACCTTCTTCATTTCATCTTTTAAGGCTTGTAAAATTACCTCATAGTTGGATATATTTCTTGCAATTGAAGCCTTGACCCTTGATGCTTCTTCCACAACATCCTTTTTTCTTAGGGAGGTGCGTTGGTCCTTCCTCTAGAAGTAGGTAAATTGTCATGCATAGATAGTGTAATTCAGACTTGAAGTCTGAGGCACCTTCTCTGAAAATCGGGGCCTCTTTCTACAAAATCTCATCTATGATCTGCTCACCATATTTTTAACATTTGGGCCTCACTACTACATTATCTCACTCCTGAGTGAGGCACTTGATCTCTGTGTCTTTTCCTTCTTATCATCTAATAGCACCCATATTTTTCCACCTTATCAATATTTCAGCATGCTACTTCTATTGACACTTTGACCAATGTGTTACCCACCTATTCATCTGAAAACTATGTGTTGGCTTAATAGTCACATGGTGTGTGTAAGGCACCTTCCTCATCTTCTTTGAAACTGCATGCCTCCTTGTAGACATCAAAATCAGGCTCATCCATGTGAGTTTACGCATACTCTAGGATAGTTTTTTTGTGAGTGTGTGTGTTGGCCATTTGGGTCCATCCAATCCCACCATATAATTGCTTGTTGGGAAGAGTACTCTGGAAGTGGGCATGAATAATTTTTGAAGGGTCATCCATATAACCCAAGTTTTGAGTACTGTTGCCTCTTCCTCATCATGCCCACTGCATGCTCACCAACATCCTCATGAGAAGATGCCCCTCTTCTTGTTGTATTTCCATGCCTACATCCTGTTGTATAGTGCCTCGATATCTGATTCACTTCTCCTTCATCCTCTCCTTCCTTTCTACGTGGGGCATACTATGAATTTTGTGTCTCCACCGATGTTTCTCTCTCTCCTTCACCAGAGTGTTGTTCATGAATACTTATGCTTGGGTCTATAGTCTCATAGACTACGTGCTCACCAATATCTTCATCTTCCTGCATTTCCACATTGGGGTGGCCTCTGCTCTATGCCCACCCATACTTGGAGTTTCCTCCTCTTCTATGCATGCTTGGCTTGTGGGGACTCCTCCTCACTATCTTTAATAGGAACATATTTCTTGTGCTTTCTCCTTTCTTCCTCCTCGTCCTTCACAGGAGTCATGTGTGGTGATCTCCTTACTGGCTGTGAAGTCCCTATGCTAGTGTCTCTTGATGTGCACCTTTTCCAAAACTCTCTGGTATGCACAAGTCTAGCGTTGTCTTCTAGTTCTTCCTGCTCTAGGACATTTTCTAGTCCTATAGGCACTAGATCCTCTTGAGAAGGGGGGGCATGAGATGCAACATGCCTTGAAGTCCCTACTATCTGCCCCTTCTTGGAGGTCTGGAAGTGCCATATCTATGCCCTTCACCACTTTTCCATCCTTGAACCTTGGCCTCAGATATATATATATATATATATGTGTGTGTGTTGGTTCAATCTGCCCTATGACCAAACTCTCGGTGTGATGTCCACATTGCCTGATTCCATGGTTTCCACATAGGCCTCTTTCCCTGGCCATACATATGTTTTTTTGCATGAGAATGTGAATATACGTCCACCTTTGTCTTGTCAAATGAAGCTTTGCACGCATCATGGAATCATGAAATTATTTTTAAATCTTTAAAATATCTTGCGGTAAAAGCAAAGGGAAACTTACACCATGGGCTCTTCTCTCCAGACTTCATATGGAAGCACCCCAAGCTGAAATGCTGGTAAACCAAAATTCAGCTTCTCCTTCCAACACCTTTGGTAAATAACTCACATGGAATACACCATTCTCCTTCAAATGCCTCACTGCAGATCTCTGAACCACTTGTCTAGTGCTCTTATATGTATTAGAAGTAGTCCCATAGAGTGTATTTGGCATATTTCTTTTTTGGGGATTTATTCTCCAATGGAAACTCCTAGATGTTCTCCCTAGGTCCGTTGGGTACTCCAATTTCACTAAATACAATCAATAATAATTTGCCCCAGGTAATCTTCTCACCTTTATCTACTTGGACATGTGCCTCATTCACCACATTTTTATGTGATGTACCCAGTAATGTTGTAGTATGTCTTGTTGACCATTTTTTGTGCACTATATGTAACAACATGTGCATATTCACCTCATTTCCATCGCTCAGTGGCACCCAACTTGCTCCCCGCTAAGCATGTTACAACTCTGGTGGCCATGTCTATAATATTGGTGACTTTGAAGGCTCGGCCCCCTTCTTATATATTGATGTAGGGATGTTGTGGCATCAATTCCCTCATCATCTGATAGTCTCAGTGATCTCTGAGCCCGAGTCACGCAACCCTGTCACCTTCCCAATCAACTTGGTGGTGATCCTCATTCTCCTGCCCGTGAAGTAGAAAAAAAGTCTTCATGGATGCGTGACATGAGCCTGATACAACTTCTCGGGCTTCCCAAAATAGGGAAACTCCAGAATTTTCATGACCCCCATGTTTTCAAGTAATTTCTTCACGAGAGTGTCCAAGACCCTAGTGTCATCCACCAATCCACCGATTTGTCTTCTGTAAACTTCTGTTGTGACGTCCTTCAGGAATTTCTCAGTGTGGTGGTTGATCTCTAAAACCCTACATTGTGTAATTTTTTTGTCCAAGGCCCCCTCAATAACTTCTTCGGATATAACATCTCAACCAACCACTCCTCTGTTGGGTCATCAACCTCCTTCTCTACTACTGGGAGCCCTCCGTGGTGCCATTTCTCCTTTGATTCTGTGAGTGTGAAATGAAAACCCTAGCTATCATGCAAATGAAACCAAAGTCACCCTCCCATCACACACACACACACTACTTGAATCCTTCTTCCATACTTGAGATGCTCAACAACGTGCTTCAAAAATGTGACAGGTTTACTCTCTCATAGAGTGCTCATCATCTCCAGCTCTTCTTCACACTTCTCAATTTTTCTTCAATTTCAAGGTAACAAATGACGTTGAAAAACATTGACTTTAAACCAAGTTTCAAAAATTCCCTTCATTAATTTCTCCACCTACCACCATACATGGCATTAATTCCCTTTGAGTGTTTTGCACCTCTTTATCCCACGCCCCAATCTCTCGCGCCTCAAACTTTTGTGCCTCAGTCATAAATTTTTGGTGCGCCACTACTTATCTATCACAGATCTCCTCTACCCATGCTTCCTTATGCCGAAGTATTTATCCAATGTGACCCAAACATACGTAGTCTCAAATGTTATAGCCTCCTTGAGTTATATTGAGCTCACCACCTTACGCGTGGTCTTTAACTTTGAGCAATCCTCTTGAAGTTTTCATCACTTTTCAAAACATGTTCCCTTTATGGACACCTGTGAGTTTATTTATTTTTTTTGTACCAGACTAACCTTCTTTATCCACCCCACACTAAGGGTATGTGTAGTCCTCTACACATAAAAACACTTGAGATTGTAATCAACTTTCGACAGCATGCAAACATGCTTATTACACATAACACTGAACTAAATTGACAAAGCATAGCGATGAGGAAGGAAACACATTAAAGGAAATAATAAAGTAAGGAAATCTAATCTAAATGGAAATATTGCCTTATTACAAACACCAAGAAGGCTTATTTATAGTAGGGCTTCACCTACTCCCGTTGAAGTAATTGGGTAACTGTGTTCCATCAAGCGCCTCTAACTAGAAAGTGCTGATTCAAGTATATGAGTGATAACATACGGTCCCAACCAATGCACCTTAAGCTTTCTGGGTGGTGCAAAAACTTTGAATCATAAAGAAGTACCATCTACCCAACCTCAAGCTTCTTGTCCTTGATGTGCCTATCGTGTCATGCCTTTTTCCTAGATTTTTTTCTTGCTTTGACTCCAACGTGTTATGTGTGCCTCCTCTCATCTAGTTGTATCAACTTGTCAATTCTTTCTTCCAATGCTTTCTCATCAGCTAGACCTCTCCTGCACACAATACACAAAGAAGGTAACATGAATTCCATGGGAAGAACTACTTTTGTGCCATACACCAACTGAAAGGGTGTGGCCTTATTTAACTTTTTGTAGGTTGTTTCTATATGCCCAAAGTACAACATAAACTTTATCATCCCAATCTTTCCTTCCAACATCACAAATTTTTGTCAAAGTCTGGCTCAATATCTTGTTGAAAGCCTCAGTAGTCCCATTTTCTTGAGGGTGATAGGTGTTGTCTTGTGGTGTGTGACCATAAATTCATCAATAATATCTGATTGTCACATTCAGGAAATGAGTGCCCCTATCACTTGTCAAACTCAAAGGACATCCATACTGGTAAGAATATTTTCCCACAAGAACCTTTTTGGTAGTCATTGTACAATCCTTTGTAGTGTGTTCACTTTCCACCCACCTTGTAAGATAATATATACAGTGATGATGATGTAACGTGATCCATTTCTGCACGTGGCTGGGAAATAGGACCCACAAAGTCTATTTCCCATTTTTCAAAAGGCTCTGCACTAGTAATAGGCCTCAAAGGCATTTCATCTCTCTGCCCAGGTTTTCCAAGGCACTTGACAGTGATCACATGCCTTACAATACTCCTTGTAATCCTTGTACAAGGTTTCCCACCATAAAGCTAGTAGAATCTTGTGTGTGGTGGCATCACCTACATAGTGTCCACCTGCAATACCACCATGAGCCTCCTCCATGATTTTCATGTGCTCATGCTCCAGTACACACCGGTGCAATACTTCATCTGGCCTAGTTTGTATAAGTCACCATTGATCAACATGAAAGGTGTGGTGTGAATTGCAAGTTTTTTTTTTCAAGGCCTTCATTCCTTTTGGGGCACATATATGTGTAAAAAGACAACAATATCCTCTAATTCTGAGGGTGTGTGGTTAACCTATATAATTGTGCATCTAACATTGTATCTTCAATACTTTGTGTCCTCTCTGATTGAATCCTTGATAAGTGGTCTGGGCTAGAATTACTTTTACTTGGCTTTACCACAACTGTAAAGTCAAACTCTTGGAATAATAGAACCCATCGGCATATGTGCCCCTGTATAAAATGGGCTTATTTACCAAGTATTTTCAATGCCATGTGATCTATATAGAACAAAAAGGTGTTTGCTAGAAAGTACTATTTGAACTTATGTAGTGTACGTAGATCATTGACAAAGCTTCGCGCTCCGTAGTTGTATAATTTTTTTTACATGAGTCAACTTTCTACTAGCAAAAAATAGGATGATCTATAATACCTTCTCAGGATGAGCTAGAACTATGCCAATGGCCATGCAGAGGCATCCACATGTACACGTGAAAGGGTAGATTCCATGAAGGAAAATGTAAAATAGGCATCGTAGTAAGCCTTTCCTTCAATGCTTGAATGTGTTGTTGTGGTTCTCCCCAATAGAACTTCCCTTTACCTTTTAATAACTCCTCCAAGGGTGAAAATCTTAGCATATCCTTTGATAATTTTTTTGTAATACCCTGTGTGGCCCAAGAATCCATGCACCTCACTGACTATTGGTGGGTTCCTCCAAGCCTAAAATGACTACAATCTTAGTTGGATCTACTAAAAAACCCTCCTTGTAGATGATATGCCCTAGTAGAGTTCCAAAAGGTGTAGAAAATACACACTTCTTGATATTTAAAGAGATGTCTTAACTATCTACACCTCTCAAACATTAACCACAAATTGTCACAATGATCCTTGATAAGCCCATACATGGTCCAATCATCAAGTAAACTGTAAGAATTTGTGAATAAAATCTGGAATGCTTGAACCACAATGCATGAAAATACTACGTAGTGCATGTTCTTCAATCCAAAGGGCATCATTGTGTATGCAAAACTTCCCCATTCAGTGGTGAAAGTTGTCTTCTCTTGATCCTCCTTAGCAATTCTTACTTGATGATACCAGAGAATCCATCTGTAAAAGAGTAAATTTCACACCCTGTAATGCCTTCCAATATTTCCTCAGTGAATGGTGTAGGGAAAGGATCAATCACACATGCAACATTCAACTCCATGTAGTCCACACAAATCTGATTCTTCCATCTTTCTTTATGTTGATTACCATAGGGCTAACCCACTTTGATTCCTCTATGGGCTCAATAATGCCAGATTCCAACATCTTGTCAATTTCTTCTTTAACTTTTTATGTAGGTTAGGGTTCATCCTATAAGGTCTCTTCCTAACTGGGTGTGCACCTTCCTTTAACTTAATTTTCATCTCACCCAAAGATTCATGCACTCCTTTCAACTCATGGTAGCCCCTAGGAAACAAGTCTGGAAATCATGTAGTAACTCAATTATCTTAGCCACTTTAGAGTTAGACCAATAATCTCCAATTATGGCCTCCTTAGGTTCAACATCCATGCCAATGTTCACTTTCTTCATCTTCATAGGTTCATGGTAGGCATGTGCCTTCTCATCCACACTATCTAAGACCTCGTGCGTACCCTGAATGATCTATGTCCAAATTTTCCACTTCTTCATCATCCACCATATAGACCATCTTTCCTTTCTCCTTCTCTAGGCAAGGAAAGCACATGCAAAAATTTTGCACTCATCTCATCTACTTCATCAAAACATGCTTCTAGGTTTGACTCACCAAATAACTCTTGAATGAGTTCTTCAGCCTTTGCACTATCTCCCATAGTCAATCACTTCATAACCTGTAATGCCTCTTTCACCGGAGGTTTAGTGGAGAAGTAGTCAAAAGTTTGGATCATTCCTGTAGTCAAGTCTTGCCAATTTCTAGTCTCTCTATGCAACTCGCATAAACATACCAAGTGCGCATGTAACCTCACAAGGTGAAATAAAGTTTGTGCACCCACAATGAAGGTGGTAAAGCTTCCTACCCCTCTATCAGAGTCTCTCACACTATTGAATGTGGTGTTGAACAAGATTATTACCATGATATTCACATATTTGAGTAGGTGCATTACTCTGAGAAACCAGGGATGATAGAGAAATTCTCACTTCTCTCCATTCTATGAGATTATCCCTATGAACCATCCACCAAAGTGCGTTGTTGTCCCATGTAGGGTATACACTAACATATTCCTTTTATCCACTTGATCCTTCCACTTGTACTTCCATGGCTCACAGGAATACCTCAGGGTTTTTCCTTTGCCAGTGTACGGGGTACCAAGTGTTGTTGCCTAACCTCCTAACACAATGTGCCTACTTACTTACATGTTGCTTCTTGCTTCTTACCTCACCTAACCATCTCGTAAGTTCCATGTGCCCAATTATCATAGGAAATACTTGTAGTATCATTGATGGATTGTATGCATCATCCCATTGGAGAATTCCTTCCTTAGATGGCTCAAGCGCTTCGGATCTCGAATGGTGTGCACATAAATTTTGTTCAGGTCTTCTTCACTTAAGGGCTCAACATAAGGTGTAGATTTCCCATTTGTCAAAGGGATAATAACTCATTCTTCCTTGTTCTCAAAACTGATATATCCCTTATTGAACCGTAGATCAACATTATTTGCATAGCACCAAGGGCACCCAAGTAGAGTTGGGAAGTTTTTTCTTCTACAAGTGCTAAGACCTCAAAGTCCCCAGTGAACTTGGCCCCCTTGTATAGTAATGGATGCATCCTTCAATACTCAATTGGTGTGGCCTTAGTCTGATTTTCCATATACAACACATTGGAAGATGGTTGCAATGGAGGTCTTCCCATCTGAACCCATGCATCTAAGGTAAGCACATTCACTTCCATGCTTGTGTCAATCAAAATATTGCTCAAAATCCATCCATCCACAACAACATTAGAGTGATCTCCTTGTCATAATCCAAGCTATGGGGAGGGAGATTAGCATGCAAAATATGTCATCCATTCTCAATACTAGCGTGTGGAGTGTTTCCTTTCAACCAACTCCCTAGTAATGGAATAATGTTCTCTGATGCAACATCTTGCATACTTCCTTAGATCATCAACATCTGATTGGAAAGTCTCAGCTTGCCTTCTTTTATTCCAACTTCCATGACTATTCCTTTAAACATTGTATTTCACCCTGTAGATTTTTAAGTACCTCCATGGTTTCTGATAAACCTCCTTTTGATGTGTAGGGTCTGGATATTTTGCATGTAAAACCTCCTCCTTAGTGATGGTAGGATTTTTGTTGCAACATTTCTCTAGTGTGTACGAAGCCTCAGTGCGTGTAGTAATCTTCACAGGTACTACCTCTAAGGATCTAGTGCTAACTTTGGCATCCATTGGTTTTCCATGTGCATTGTATCTAACCATCCCTATGCCCTTGTTCTCTTGTTTGTGCTTCTTTCTCAGATGTTCATATAAGTCAGGAACTCTTCATAGTTATGATTCTTTCCACAAAAAAGAACAAGTAATGTTTTGAGGACATTCACACCTGTAATGGTCAGGGGATCCACATGTATAACATGTTCCATGAGGGAACTCACTTCATCCCACTGTGGCCTCGGCCTCTGAATCCACCACCATGGTATCCTCGACCTCTACCATGGCCTCCCTCAAAGTGCCCTTCATTTTGATCATAACACCCTTGAGTGTGATCATGATCATGTTGCTCACCTTTATCCTTAGAGTTATTTGAAACTCCATGTCTATCATGTACACCAATATCAATGGCATCATGGATCTGATCAATCAACCTATAATCTTCAGTATTGTGAGTTGTGGACTAGAAAATTTTATAGTAGTAAGACATGTTCTTTCTTATCACGTGCGTTACAATAATGGACAATGGCTTACATCATGGTCTAAATGACATATCTCACATTCCAGTAACAAGGAGTGCACCGATCTGTGAGGAAACTATCCTTAGTATGCCCCTCTACTTCACAATCTATGCACCAAATTCCTTTGTGTCTCATGTGTTGTATTGGTTGATAGTTTCTCCAACTACTTTTCCATTTGTAATCTGAGCTTCCAAGAATGGGCTCACTCTAGTGTCTATATCTCTGACTACCTCAGTGCATGTAAAGCTACTTCAAGTGCCTCGTGTGGGTCTGTATAAGTCTTATGTGAGAGAGCACCCTCCTAAAAGGTGGCATAATCAGGCCTCTGATGAACCATTGTGTGCATGTTGACTTGCATGGATATCATATGATAGTTTAGACAAGAGTGTTTTGAAATGAGCATCATATTCCGGACACTCTCAGTAGTGCCCTGCTTGATATCCTTGAGCAGTGCGCTTATAATTTTTTTGCTCAAACTCGGGATATAAAATTCCTTAATGAAAGCATCTCGTAATGTTGTATAATCCACACAAGTCTGATCAGGGTCAAACTTTCTGTACCAATGTGTGCATGCGTCCCCTGTAGACGTAGTTACTAAACTAACTTGCCTTGCACTCTAAAAGTTGTAATTCCTTTCACGTGCCACAATATCTCACACATATGCACATGCTCAACAACATCTTCTATTCCCCTATACTCTGGGAGATGAAGTGACATCTCCATGTAAATATTTTGGGGTTGGTGAGGACCATGCCCACCAGATCAGAACCTCTTGTGTTACCTCCCCCCTAGATCCACCAGATCCACCAGATCTGAGCCACCTGTTCCTCTTGATCCTCCACCTATAATAGGAATTGAACTAGAGGATGCACTTTTCCATGTGTCCCAAATAGTGGTGCTAAACTGAACTCCTATAGTCTGTGAAGTTGTGCTACTCCCGATGTGAGTCCAAAGTTTTTGTGTGCTATGTTTTTGTGTTGATGATGTGCACTGAAAAGGTTCCTCCAACTGGTCCTCAAATAATAGGGAAGATGTCTACCGGCCATAAATGTACTTTTTATTTGATTCACTCCTAAACTTGTTGATAAGTCAACTCTACCTCTTTTACTACTCTACTGCCCAAACTAGCTTGTTGACTATTGGTTGTACTAGAAACTGGAAAACCAAGTGCAAGGGCTAGGTTTTAAGTAGATTCAGATGTGCCCATGGCCCAAGTTGTCTCTATGTTGGTGTGCTCTCATAAGAGGCCGATGAGGGTTCCCTATCATGCTTTCCCAAATGGGGAGTTCAGATGCTTTGGCTCCATGTCCTCTATGTGAGCTCAAATCCTTCATGAGCCATCTCTCTCCTCAATGCCATCCATTGCAATCTCATGTTGCTTCTCTAAATCCCTCTTGTGTGCCTCATTGAACTTAAGCCACCTTTCTTCTCTTTTCCTCTCTCTGCCGCTAGGTCCACCATCCTTCACCACACTACTTCTTCCCCCCATGCGTGGTGGGGTTTAGCTAGCCATCGACTTCTCTTCCAAATTCAAGGTTACCATCAAGATCTTGATGCTAGTGGAATTCCTTGCAGATATGTTCCCCTAGGATAACGTAAAAATTGAAACTCAGCTACCTCTCAGGAAAGAATAAGTGGAAATTGAGTACTCCAAAATATAGCTATTCAGAACACCATAGAACCAAGTATCCACAACACAATCCAAATTAGATCAACATCATAGAGGGCCTGAAATTCTTCTTGCATCAGAAAAGTGTGTGAAACCTCCAATTCCTTTTAGATGTAAGAAACCAGCCACTCATATAGCTCTATTGGGAAGATAAAAAGCTCTCTCATATATAAGTCATCATATAGATTCTGCTCCACCCACTTGCTTGTGCACGTGTGTCAAAACTCAAGATGAGATCTAAAAGTGTTGAATCTTTGAGCGTACTCTTCTTCCAGATCTATTATCCACTCCTCAACACTTTGCCAAGGTCAACTGGTACATCTTCATCACAACATCATGAAAACAACTGAAAAAGAGGTCAAACAATGGAACCAATGATGCGACCTAAATTTTTTTACATTGAATAACCCATGAGCGTTGGCACATCACTCATAACTCTGATTTGAGTGCTCACCCAAAGCGTGCAAAGGCACCAGGTCCCTCTTTAGAGTTTCTTGTACAAAATGTTAGCATGATGGTGCATATAGATATCCATAGATTCATTACCAATAGTAAACAACACACAATGCATAAACTAGATCTAGTTCTTAGAATATATATAAAATGAACTAAACAATGACTATAACAAGATTTTATCAGCCAATATGAACCATTGTATTTCAATGGACCGCAAGTTTTCATTTCTTTGTGTGCTCTACACGCTAACTCCAAAATAGCCCTTACCCACAAAGCGGCTAAGTCTCGATCATAGGCACTTCAACCCTTCCATAGTGTTGCGTGCTCTTCCAATGCCCTACATTCACACACCCAATACTTAGGCCATTTTTTCCTTTCAACGGTCTCCCAAGGAGAAGATTATAGTTAAGATCATTGGGCATGACATGACATGGGATATTTATTGTGCATGGGCGTATAGTGATGGGTAAGTGAATAGTGCCTAAAACTCACTTTGGGATGTTATCAAACCCACGAATAGAGATAGATGAAGGAACTAGAGACACTTTTTACATGCCTATGTGTTGAATAAAAGTGATGTTACAAATGTTGATGCGAACCATTTTCGACTAAGGCCTGCTTGACACCTATTTTATTAATACAAACTTGGATATACACTGGCGGGTCATGTTCTAGAAACGTTGGCGGTGGTAGATCATCAGATGTGAAAATGATTTGATCCTCATTAAGGGAAAGAGTTCAAATGAAATTATGATATACATATTCAGGTGATATATGAGGAGGAATGTAATGGGTAGCTAAGTATTTCCTAAGGTCGTTAATGAAATCCAGATGATTTTGTAGATAAGTGTGAATAGATATGTTCATGGTAAATCAATGCTAATATACGAAGGAAATAAATATGAACAAAATAAAAGGTGAATGTGTGAAGGATCTATCAGTAGGAGGGATACGGTCATAATGGCGTAATATAAATGTAAGCCCTAAAAGGTGCCATGAAAGATGATCGGGTTCACCAAAATGATTAACTAAAATTAGCTAAAATGAGGATAATGTAATAATAGTTAATCTAATCTAAGAAGACTAAAACGATGTAAATAAATTCACTAAAGTAATATGAAATGACTAATATGATTAAAATGATTGAACTAGTAGAAATAAAACCCTAATAAACAAGAGGAAGGTAAGGAATGAACTCAGCTAATTGTAGGTGATTATTGCATAGTGTTGTAGGTCGAAAGGAAAATACGGGGGTGAAAATGGCTACATAGAGGTCCCGAAAAGAGTTGATCGGGAGATTTGAGCTGATTGGAGTGCCCTGGGGAGGTGCAAGGGCACCACTGGTATGAAAGAATAGATGTCCTAGTCTTGAAAAATCTTAGAATCGATTCTTTAAGGTGGAAGATATGTCATAACATTCAAGTACTGTCGTATTGGATTTGCTAAACTATGTTGAATGCTCTGAGTATAGAAAAATGATAAATGAATTTTAAAAGACTAAAAGGGAGTATCAAAACCCTAAAAAATAAAGATGCGGAATGAATGGGTTGGACTAACCTCAGTTGCCACAACAGTGGGCTTACTAAACTAAGCGTTGCACTACATTTCGAGACCCAAATGTAGTTTTGGTGTGTGTGTTCATGTTGTGCCCTAGGTGCTCTTATGCCAGTCACACTTTGTAAAGTAGTGCACAATAACTAAATGTAGAAAATGTAATCGAATGTGTACATGGAATATAATAGAATCCCTCCCCCTATGAAGTGTGTGTTGATGCAAATCTCCTAGCCTTAATGCATGGAAGTATGTTGATGCAAGTGATGCGATGGATGTAACTCTAGATGGAGTGATAGTAGTAAGTGACGTTAGGGCCCTCATTATGGTCTCATAACTTTATATTTGGAGGGTTATCTTACTCCAATTTAATAATTAATCGACATGGCCACTAGGAAAAGATAACGATGAAAATGACTAGAAACAGCCCAAAAAGAGGTGAGAAAGTAAAACAAGTTGAAGCACCCCAAGTGGGACCGGGGTGCCCTAGTACGAGAACGAGCGCCCGGTTTAGGCTAAAATGACAGGAAAGTGCCAAAATGGATGGACATGTATATAAAAATGTGTGGGAATGACGAAATAAAAGGTAAAACAAGATGGCTAAAAGGTGGGATTAATTAGTACTTTCTTCACTTAAGAACCTTCTAAATAGTAGCACAAGACCATGCTAAATAATACCTAAAGTGCATGATTTTGTGACTACAGATAACATATGATGATATCACATTATTTTTGTTATCCATATTTCTCCCCCGTGCTAAATATTGGATCAACCACAATCCCACATAAGAGGAAACATAGTCAAAAGGTAGACAAAAAAGGCTTCAAAATTGGCTAAGTATAAAGGTATAAGCGGAGAATGCCAAGTGTCAGTATGGCATTGATTCAAGGGTTGAATAGAGAAAAGGTTTCTAAACAAGTGCTAGACTACCAAATGTCCCAGGGGAAAGTGGACCGTCATGGAAAAAGTTGGTTTTTCCCCTTATTATCTCAAAAGGGGTAAAAGTTGTAAAATGGCTGCCTGACTCGCCAAGGAAAAAGTCAGCATTTGGGCCCGATTCAAAGCCAAAGTGGGGAATCGAAGGAAAGGAAAAAGATAAATTGTAGACCCGTAGGCCTAATTTTTGTTCCAATCTAGCTGCCACATATCCCATATCAAAAGGGGACCCATTTTTCAAGTTGTTTTCCCACCCTCTTGTACGGACCCAATACAAACTTCGAAGGGGCATATCTTTTGACTCAGGGCTCAAAATATTGCAAATCTGATGTTGCTGGAAAGATCTCAGCCTCACCCATGCCATGGAGGTTTGAAACTTTAATTTTGAGGAGGTTAGATGAAAAAAAATGAAGGAAACATCTTTGGGATTTCAATCTGGATATTCTTGCCTCAACAACCAGATCAGATTTGATCTGTTTCACCATTTCCTCTTCCTTCAAGGCGCCAAACCAAGGATTGATGCAGTAAAGATGGATTTGAGGGTAGATTTTATCTGAAGCATTAACTGAAGTGGTTTAACTTCAACCTACTTTTCTCGCTTCTCTCTCTCTTCTTCTGTCTGATCGAATCTATAAATACGGGGGTAGGATTCATTGTAAAGGGTTGGACATTCTTTGTTTTGCAGGCTCCCTTCTCCTCTTAGCAAAGGGATTTGTGGGGTTCAGGCCTTCCATCAAAAAATTCATTACGTTTCTGCCTCTTGGCTACTTTGTAATGGACTGTATCAATCTACATAGCAATAAAACACATATGTGATCAATTTTAGATCCTTTCTTGTCTCTTTTGCTTTCATCTGGTCTCCTATTATATATTTGGCTATTTGTGCTTGTTTATTGTATGCATTTTGTTGGTTTGTGTCTATTAGCAAAATAAGTGTTCATCATTCCTTTGGTGCATCACCTGGTAGTTTAGTCATTTCTTATTTCTTATACTCTTTTATCCTGTCTCCTTGGTAAGTTTTAGATTAGGTATAGAGATAGATCCTCTACGAATCCTTACATATGCACCTAAACAGAGGGATAAGGAACCAACCTTTGATCTGGAGAGATTTTCCATTTTTGCAAGGTCCCACGCCTTGGGAAAAGTTCAATGTTATGTAATCACACCAAATGACTTTGCCTTAGAAAAGCAGACCTGTAGAACTCATTTAGGCATCTTTGTGATTTCACACTAATAGTTTTGGCATGCCCGGTGGGACTAAGAAGTCTCCATCTTATTATAGTAGGGATTGATGTACACTTGTTGTGATTCTAGTTTTAAGAAGCCTTAAAATTGTACATCTGGCGACTCCAAAAGAAACAAATCTACTGGTTTTAATAGCCCAAGCTTGGGAGATTCATGAGAAAAACCCAGTCTAGAGCAAGGAAAGAAGGTATATTTGAATACTTGCGTCTATCCCCAGGTAGAGAAAGGAGAGGAAGAAGAGTTTAGAGGTCTCCATCTCCACCAAGTAGAACCTTGTCAACACCTCCACCTGTAAGGCCTTTCTTTTAGTCTGCAAGGATTCTTAGGCCAATCAGAATGGCACAACCAAATCCATATGTCAACTTCACTGGTAGTAGTCCACTTGCCTTAAATGCACAAAACCTAGTTCCGATTGCAACATTAAAGAGCATCCCATATTTCACTGGGAAAAGTGAACTTCTCATGGTGACCATGTCCAAGATATTGCAAATGTGCATGTAACTCGATCCACGAGATCCATGAGATGGACATTGCATTCAAGATTCTTGCCTCTTCATTCAAAGGGAAAGCTTCACAATGGTTCAGGAGTCTTGAAGCAGGCTCTATCTAGAACTAGAACCAGCTGTGCACAGCTCTTCACAATCAGTTTGGGGAAAAAGGTGATAACTTGTCTTTGTTGGAGAAACTAAAAACAATCAAGAGAGCCCCGAATGAGCGGTGACAGAGACTTCAACCTCATATTTAAGTGAACTAGGATAGGATTCCAATAGCATTAAAGCCCACTAATGAAGGTTCCTTCTTATACTTTCTTAGGGCTCTTAAATTTGATATTTCTCTAATGATTCAATCAATGGGGGCACTACATTACCTGCAGCCTATAGCCTCTCCATAGGGGCTGAGAACCATTTGATTCAAGTTGGAAAAATCACTCCTAGGCCATCCATACCTTTGTACCCTGAGTTAGGAAGCCCAGATACTAGCCAAGCACCTACATTAGCTCCTATACCCACCCTAGGAGTCAAAGCTCAGTTGAAGCTTCCACTTCATCATATAATACCTCTAAAGAGCTTTAAGAAGTGATGAAGCAACTTCAGAACTTTGTGAATGAGCTAGTGACCATCAAAAGACAACAAGCTCAGAGTTCCAAGTCATACCAGCCTCATGCTCAATATCAAGCTAGACCCTAGTATCAACACAATAGGCCACCACCTTAGACTGTGAATCAGAGCTAGAACCAAGAACAACCCCAAGCTGCTAGACCTTTCAGGCCGTATGATCCTAATATAGCTTCAACATCAAGAGCATTGGTCCCAACACAGAACAATATGGCACAGGAATATGATTGGTGCTTTCCATGCGATCAACCACATAACCAATCAACGTGCTTTAATGGTGCTCTAAACTAGGCCTTGATAGTGTCACAAGAATGGTGCCAAGAGAACTGGCGAGAGGAAGGTCAGCAATAAGGAGCTCAACAAGGTGGCCCCCAAACGAGACTATGCTTGTCAATTGGTAGGTTGAAGACTTCTGTGGGATGAATCAGTCCCCTCCTCAAGGTGTGGCTGCCAACACACGTTCAAAAGGAGAAATATTGGAGAAGGCCAACCACTGAACTCAGGTGACCCTCAAACTTCCATTGCTCCACAAAGGTCCCTGGCACTCCAAGTATAACTCCCAACATGCTGAACCAATCTAGACCACCTTCCAAACATAGTTAGGCACCGGTTGTAACAACCCATGTACAAGAAAAAAATGTGTCTAGGAAGGGGAAGCAAAAAAGATAGCTCATTCAATATTATTGAGAAGATGAAAAGGAAAAGTGTGAAAATTTCACTATGGGAGTCATTTGGCCATTCTAGGTCGGAGGGATCATTGCGAGATGCCATGCAGGGGTGGTCATGTTCAAATCACCCCCTAACTAGCAAGAGAGAGTGCTTGTTAATGCGGTTCAACCGAGGAGAAACCATGGGAAAAACAAGGTAAAAACCTGATACCTCATCCCTTCATGTCTCATTGATTATTGGAGACAAATTGGTGCACAATTGTATGATTGATTTTGGGGCTAGTAGTTTTGTGATGCCCAAACAAATAGTTGATCGAGTTAGGTCTCGATATGAATTCATTTCTAGAGGAGTAGTCCAATTAGATGGGGACGAAGTGAATACTATGGGAATAATCAAAGATTTGAGTCTCACCCTACACGCTTGCCCTAATGTGATTATTTTGTAAAACATGTCAATCATAGATTTGCCACCGCATTTTGCTTTGTGTCTATCTAGGGATTTCAATGCCAAAATTGGGGCTACCTATCTGCTGATTGGTCACATATGATCTTTAGGACAAGGTATGGAGTGAAGGCCACAATCAGATATGAACCTATTGCTGATTATCATATTGAATCCTATGTGCCTAGCCCAATCAATGCCAATTGCTCAGCTTTTGATCAAGAGGACCTCCTAAGCACTTCTGAAGCAAATACCAAGGTGGGATGTATCCTAGACTTGACTCTTGATGATTGGGCCAAAAAAGCCATGCTTTTGATCCCTATAGGGAGATGGAAGAATTCAAGCTAGGTGTCTACTACCTACATGAAGAGAATCAACCTCTTCCTGACTTAATCAAGCTAGAATACAAGGATGACAATGAGGTATGGCAATTGTTCTTTGATGGCTCAAGGAGTAGACAAGGAGCTGGAGGAGGAGCCATGATTGTGTCCCCAGAGGTATGAGATATTATTCAGCCTTCAAATTCTAGTTTGCTTGCTCAAATAACACTGTTGAATATGAGGCTTTAGTCTAAGGTCTTCATTGGGAAAGGAAGCTAGGAATCAAGAACTTGCAAGTATTCGGTGACAGTGAGCTGGTTGCCAATCAAGTCAGAGGACTAAATGCTGTCAAAAATGACCTGCTCAAGAACTACAAGAGTAGGGTATGGGATCTCATGGAGGATTTCGAGGCCTTCAGTATTGTGTCCATACCTAGGAAGGAGAATGAAGCTGTTGATCAGACTTACAGTAATGGGAAATGTTTGATGTGGTTGACAACATCAAAAGAGATAGAGAACAACCACATATCCATGTGGTTGTGAGGCCAATGAGTGCTAGATAATAATACATGCTAGCAGGTGTTTGAGAATGATCAACAGATCATTAACTTTCTACAAGAAGAAGCTGAATTCTTAGCTATAAACCAGAGCAGACTAGAGTAGCAGTATGGGAATCAGATAGTACAGCTGCATACAAACAAGCTTCCCAAAGGCTTAGTGACACTGGAATCTATTTTCAATCCTAATGATCGTTCCAGAAAGGAGAAGGCTAACATTCAAATCAAAGGAGAAGATTCAGATTCAACCCCGGTTGAGAAGACAAAACACTTCAAATTAGCAAGGTGGCCACTTTGAAGCAAGAAAGGTATGAATTCATACAACTTTTCAAGAATTTCTGATGTGTTTGCTTGGAGTTATGAATACCTAAGAGGGTTCAATCTAAAGCTAGCAACACACAATCAAAGCTGGATCCATTACTCGGCCCATCGGGTAGAAGAGAGACCGAGTCAACCCACATATAGAGCCCCTGATGAAGAAGGAGATGAACAAGCTGATAGAGGCAAGCATCATATTTCCAATCAAACACTCAAGTTGGGTTACAAATCTGGTCCCAGTTAAAAAGAAAAATGGAGAAATCAGGCTGTGTGTTGACTTCAGGGATTTGAATAGAGCCTCCCTCAAAGACCACTACCCACTCCCTTTAATGGAGCAGATCTTGCAAATAGTGTCTAGGTCAGAAAGGTTCTCCCTCCTAGATGGCTACTCAAGGTACAACCAGATCATGGTGAAAGAAGATGATCAATTCAAAACAGATTTCACTACGAATGGGGCACTATGCATACAGGAAAATGCCATTTGGATTATCCAACGCCGAAGCCACTTTTCAAAGGGCAATGGATATGGCATTCAAGGGGCTAATCAACAAAATAGTGTTGATCTATCTAGATGACATTACGATGTTTTCCAAGAATGCAACAGAACACCTTTCCCATCTAAGGTAGGTGTTCCAATGATGCAGGATTTTTGGGGTGTCACTGAACCCCAAAAAATGCATATTCTTGGCCCATGAAGGAAAGCTTCTAGGCCATATCGTATCAAAGGAAGGATTGGCAATTGACCTGGAAAGAGTTCAAGCAATAAGAGCATTGTCACTAGCAAGTCACAAGAAGGCTCTTCAAAGCTTCTTGGGTAAAACCAATTTTTTCGCGAGGTTTGTTTAAACTTTTCTTTACCCTTGTTAAGACAATAACGTTGATGCTGAAGAAGAGCTTAGCATTCAAGTGGACAGTTGAAGGAAAAGCAAGTTTTGAGGCTATCAAAGAAGACAAATCACAAGCCCCAACTCTTGTGAACCCATATTTTTCCAAAGACTTCATACTATATGCCTTTGGTGGTAGCGACACAATTTCTCCAATCTTGGTGCAGCAGAACAAAGAAAGTACAGAACAACCAATTGTTTTCTTCAGCCAGAGTCTGGAAGATTATGAGGTGAGGTACTCCTTCATTGAGAAGCAAGTCCTGGTAGTAATCAGAGGATTGAAGAAGTTTAAGCATTTGGTTTCAAACAAAAAAATCCAACTATTGGTCTCCCATGCAAGAGTTAAAGAATTCCTTCTCAGCAAGGACTGAATGAAAAGCATGTAGGATGGATCACCTGTGTCATGGAATATGACATTGAGATCAAGGTCACCAAGCTGGTCCATGGGAAGGGGTTGTGTGAACAACTAGCCTCAGGTCAGCAAGATGAAACAAACAGTGAAAAGGAGGTTGTTCTTGTTCTACAAGATGATCAAGAAGAAGGGAGAGATGATGTACTGCTCCTTGTTGGACCCAAGACATGGTGCACTTCCTTCGAACATGCATGTGTCCTCATGGGATGGGTAAAGAAAAAAGGATACATTTTAGGTTACATGCCATCCCATATGTTCTTATCGATGGTGTCTTGTTCAAAAGAGACATCAATGGCATTCTGCTGAGATGCATTGAGACAGATCGGTGTAGAGAGAGTCTGAAGCATTCCATGTTGAAGCAGCTGGAGGCCATTTTGCTCCAAGAGTGACAACACTCAAAATCATGAAAGCAGGATATTATTGGCCCAGAGTGTTTAGTGACTACTACACATGGATCAAAAGGTGCAAGAATTGTGCATTCTTCAAAGGCAAGGAAAGGCTAGTAGCACTTCCATTGCACCCAATCTCAGTCGACCAACCTTTCATGTAATGGGGATTGGACTTCATTGGAGTCATCAATCCAAACTCAAGCCAAGGTCACAAATGGATCCTGACAGTGATAGATTATTTTACCAAATGGACCGAGGCAGTGGCACTCAAGGAAGAAAATGAGTTTAGTATCTGGATTTCTAAGGGATAATGACCAGATTTGGAGTGTCAGCTACCATCATGTCAAACAATGCATTAGCATTCATAGGTTCCAAAATCACGGGATGGGCTATTAATAATGGAACTTATTTGAGTACTTCATCAAGGTATTACCCTTAAGGTAATATTTAAGGTGATCCACAAACAAAAACCTGCTAAAGATCATCGAGAAGAACTCTTGATGATAATTAGAGGACTGGCACACAAATCTCAAAATGGCCTTATGGGTGATAGAATAACGTCTAAGAGATCTATAGGAAGCTCTCCATTCAAGCTTGTCTATGGGAAAGAGCGAGTGTTGCCTATATCACTTGATTTTCCAGCATTGGAGCTCGTGAAGCAACATGAGATGTACGAATTTGGACAATGGAGGCTAGGTATGTGGAGTTGATATAATTAGAAGAAACCGAGAGAGCATGCTCTCAAGTAATAGAGAAGAATCGGGCTTCATAAAGAAATGCTTTGACAAGAAGACAAAAGCAAGGACCTTCTAGGAAGGAGACCTGGTTTTGAAATGGGATGCAGATCAAGCAAAACCAGGAAGGCATTCCAAATTTGACACCATCTGGAGTGGCCCCTATATGATCACAAGATGCAAAAGTAGCAATGCTTTCCAATTGTCTACATTGGAGGGTGAAGAGTTGCAGATTCCAATAAATGGGATCTATCTTAAACACTACTACTAAAAGGGAGTTCTCACCCTGTACATATTATTTTAGTTTTCTCTTTCCTCTAAGTGCTTATGCACATTGTCTTGATGTAGTGTAGATTGCTTTTCTCCTAAGTGCTTTGCACACTCTGCATGTTCCATTTGGAGCATGTATGATTTCAAATTTTATATATAGTGTGGTGTTGTTTTGTGGCTCTTGTGTAGTCCATTTGGAAAGACAGATGAAACCCCGGGTTAAAACAATTTTCTACTCTCAGAAACCTTCATTTCGAGATTTCTTATGAAAATTGAGAGTCAAGTAATCGGGCTTGTGAATCAGAGGCAAAATTAATACCAGACTGTCTTTCTCAACTCCATGCCCAATGGATACGACAAGGCAATTGGTATTTTCATCTTGTAGGTAGATACCCCTGTGAATCACCAAATTGTTATCCATATTTCACCCCCGTGCCAAACATTGGATCGACCATGATCCACATAAGAGGAAACAGAGTCAAAAGGTGGACAGAAAAGGCTTCAATATTGGCTAAGTATAAAGGTATAAGCGGAGAATTCCAAGTGTTAGTATGGCACTGATTCAAGGGGTGAATAGAGAAAAGGTTTCTAAATGAGTGCCAAACTGCTGCATGTCCTAGGGAAAAGTGGACCATCGGGGAAAAAGTTGGTTCTTTGCCTCTTGTTATCTCAAAAGTGGTAAAAGTTACAAAATGGCCCGTAACTCCGCCCAAGGAAAAAGTCAGCATTTGGGCCCAAGTCAAAGCCAAAGCGGGGAATCAAAGGAAAGGGAAAAAGATAAATTACAGACATGTAGGCTCGATTTTAGTTCTAATCTGGCTGCCACGTATCCCATATCAAAAGGGGGCCCATTTTTCAAGTTGTTTTCCCACCCTCCTATACGGACCCGATACAAACTTTGAAGGGGCATATCTTTCGACTCAGGGCTCGAAATATTGCAAATCTAATGCTGTTGGAAAGATCTCGGCCTCACCCATGCCATGGAGGTCTGAAAATTTAATTTTGAGGAGGTTAGGTGAAGAAAAATGGAGGAAACATCTTCGGGCTTTCAATGCAGGATCTTCTTACCTCAACAACCAGATCAGATTTGATCTGTTTCATTGTTTCCTCTTCCTTCAAGGTGTCAAACCAAGGATTGATGCAGTAAAGATGGATTTGGGGGTAGATTTTATCTGAAGCATTAATAGCAGTGGTTGAACTTCAACCTACTTTTCCCACTTCTCTCTCTCTTCCTTCTATCTGATCGAATCTATAAATACGGGGTAGGATTCATTGTAAAGGGTTGGACATTCTTTGTTTTACATGCTCCCTTCTCCTCTTAGCAAAGGGATTTGTGGGGTTCAGGCCTTCCATCAAAAATTACATTACATTTCTACCTCTTGGCTACTTTGTAATGGATTGTATCAATCTACAGAGCAATAAAACATGTATGTGATCGATTTTAGATCCTTTCTTGTCTCTTTTGCTTTCATCTAGTCTCCCATTATATATCTAGCTATTTGTGCTTGTTTATTGTATGCATTTTTTTGGTTTGTGTCTATTAGCAAAATAAGTGTTCATCATTCCTTTGGTGCATCACCTAGTAGTTTAGTCATTTCTTATTTCTTATACTCTTTTATCCATGTCTCCTTGGCAAGTTTTAGATTAGGTATAGAGATAGATCCTCTGTGAATCCTTACGTATGCACCTAAATAGAGGGATAAGGAACCAACCTTTGATATGGAGAGCTTTTCCATTTTTGTAAGGTCCCACACCTTGGGAAAAGTTCAATGTTATGCAATCACATGAAATGACTCTGCCTTAGAAAAGCATACCTATAGAACTCATTTGGTGGTGTTGTGATTTCGCACTAACAGATTTTTTTATGAGATACTTATGATTGTCCATATTTTTAATTTTTGATATTGGTGAGGGGGATAGAAGGTGATCCATATTTCCCCATTGATGATATGGTAGGATGATAATAGCTTAGCATACATGTTGGATGTTTATTTTCATGATGATGTAGCTTAGCAATTATTGATGATATATGATATATGTGATGTTATATGTGATGATATAGATGATGATGTGATAACAAACAATGTACAAGTAACAAACAAGCACAAGAAAAAGTTAACAAATCTAACAAATATACACACTAAATAACTTGACAACACAACTATGTACAAATATAAACAAGCATGCAAAACACATTGAATATAAACAAGCAAGAATGAATCTAATCAAGGAAAGAATAGACCAATATAAGAAGTATGTTAAGAAACACACTATACAAGATGTACAAGCAAGAAAACAAGAAACAAACAAACAAACAAGTAAGAAAAGCACTACTATGTTTTTGTGGGACAGTTTTGAGACATTTTGCGTTGTTTTGGGAGTTTTATAAGACCATGTTTTACTATTTTTGAGGTTTTCTATGAGACAGGTTTTAATTTTTGGGATTTCTAAACATATTTGAATGTTTTTGGAGTTTTCTAAACATATTTGAATGTTTTTGAAATTTTTGGAATGTTTTTCAAAGCTATGTACAAGAAAACAGAGAAACGTGGATGCCCCAACATTAGATGGGAATGTACAAGGACAAATGCCACGTATATATGTGTAGGATAGCGAAGATGTGAAGATGCCCCCAATGTTAGATGGGAATGTACAAAGGAAAAATATTCACATATACACAAGAGGAGGATTAACCAGATCAAGGCTTACGAAGGATAGGCTCAAAATGAATCTCAAATGTAGATGAAAATTATCTCCTGGATAAAGAAAATGTACCCCCTAGATGTGAGATTCTTGTGAACAATGAATCCTCCCAAGGTGCTAGAAACTAGTTTTCACCAAAGGACTGTCCAAAGTGCCACAATTATGTGGTTTTCACACTTGGATGAATTGATTTCTCTTTACTTTTTCTTTTTTTTTATTTTTATTCTTTTGTATTTTTTTTCTGATATTTCCCCATGCTTAAGCATATAACCACTTGAGATGCATGGTGTTCATAGGTTCATGCAACTCATCTCCATCAGGATAGGCAAGTTTGTAAGCTCTGATCCATATTTTGCTACCACAACATAGGGTCCCAACTAGTTTGGTTGAACTTGCCTTTCTTTTCTCTTCTTTTACGTATTGAACTAGTTTTCTTTAAGGATGAGATCCCTAACTCAAATTAGAGAGGTATGATATGTTTTTATATCCTAAAACACTCGGATTTGATACACTTTTAGGTGGTTGAGTGCATGAAGGCATCTTTCATCTAACAACTCTAGCTCTGCTAGTCTAGCCACACGGTAGTCTTCATATTTGTCTAGATAGTCTCGAGAGATATATTCTGGAAGGAAGCTCAATTTCCAATGGGATGATGGCCTTAGTGCCAAAGACTAGGGAATAGGGTGTAGCACTAGTAGGGGTGCGAATGGAGGTCCTGTAAGCCTAAAGGGTGGGATGGATTTGCATATGCCAGTTATGACCATTTTGCTTACCATTTTCTCCATGATGTGAACAAGGGTTTTATTGGAGGCCTCTACTTGTCCATTACCTTGGGGTAATAGGGAGTAGACCACTTTAGGTATTTGAAAGCATTGCACAATGCTTTCACATGGTCTTTTCTTGAAGGACTTACCATTGTTAGCTATAATGGTGGAAGGGATGTCATAATGACATAGATGAGATGATTCATGATGAACTTGGAGATTTGGGCACCGGTAACATATGTAAGAGGCACAACCTCTACCCATTTGGTAAAGTACTGGTGGTAGTAATGATATGGGTGTGGCCATCTGAGGAATTTGGAGTGAGCTTCCCTATGAGATCTAATCCCCACTTGGAGAATGACCATGGTGTTGTGATCGGTTGTAAGGATTGCGTTGGTGCATGGATGAGATTTCCATATTTTTGGCACAATGAACATTTCTTAACATATTTTTACAATAGTCTAATTCCATGGTAGGCCAATAGTAACCTACTCTTAAAATTTTTTTCTAGCACCATTCCACTTGTATGAGCTCCACAGACACCTTTGTGCACCTCTTTGATTGCTTGGATGGACTCAATTGAATTAAGACAATGCAACAAGTTCCCTGTCATAGCCACGATGATAGAGGGTGCCTCCAAGGAGGGTGTAATGAGCTATTATTTGGATTAGGTTTCATTTATTAGGATGGGAAATATTAGGGGGAAGGTACCATCTTGGAGGTAATTGAAAATGGGTTCATACCAGGGGAAAAGGACCAACAACTTCACAAACTAGACATAACTCTGGCATGTCATATGCAGGCATCCATATATTTTCAACAATGAAGAATGACATATCATTGTTCCTGGTGGAATATGAAGCAAGGATCCTACTATATCCATAACATCTACAAACCGATTTTGTGCTCTTGGGATTTTCTCAAAAGTAAATGCACAAAGTATTCTTTGAGAGTTTCCACCATTTTCTTATATGGGATGAGCTTTTCATCCTTAACCTTGTATTCATCATTGACTTATTTATGATTAATTATGAATATCCAATGAACTTTGAGTTGTCTAATATTCCACTTGATAGTGATTTTCATCCCGTGATGAGTGCCTCATATTCCACTATGTTATTTGTACATGGAAAACCCAAATGGAAAGCTTGAGGAATGAAGTCCCCTGAAGGGGTGATGAGCACAACACCATTGGCTCTGAACCATGAAAGGTGAATGATCCATCAAAATGTACTTCCAAGTGACAGATTCTTCAATATACATCATAGAGGCATCTGGCAGATCTAGACTCAATGGTTTTATTCTAGGTAGAGGGGCTTCAACTAATTGGTCTGCAAGCACTGTCCTTTTATTGATTTTTGATTGACATATTCGATATCAAACTCACTTAATAGGATGATCCAATTATCCATCCTTCCAAGTAAGTGTTAGTTTAGACAAGAGGTACTTTAATGGGTCAAATTTGGATATAAGCTTGGTCTTTTGTTGTTTAAAGTAAGTAATGGTGAAGCTTTTGGAAGGAAAAGACAATAACTAGACAATATTTTTCAATGTGGATAATTAAGCTCATAGTGATCAAAGTGTGACTAAGATAATAGACCACTTTTTCTTTTTGGTTTAGGTCATATTGAGCTAGAAACACACCAATAGAAAATTGAGTGGCTGAGATATATAATAACAAGGGTTCTCCTAGAGTAGGTGGATATAAGGATAGGGGGATTAACCTAGATATTTCTTGAGTAGGTCAAAGGCTTGTTGGCATTTCGGGACCCCAATGAAAGTCAACATATTTTTAAGAAAATGGGTAAATGGGTGACACTTATCCACAAGTTAGGAGATGAAATGGTGGATTGCTTGAATTTTTCCTACAAGCTACACAATTGCTTGAGGTTCTTAGGTGGAGGAATTTTAGTGATAGTTGTAACTTTGGCTGGATCGACTTCAATTCCTCTTCTTGATACAATGAAACCTAACAACTTTCCTGATAATACACCAAAGACACATTTCTTTTGGATTTATCCTAACTTTGTAATCTCGGAGGCATTAAAAGATGTGTCACAATATTTTCAAGTGTTCTTCTCTTGTTTTGGACTTACCTAGAATGTCATCAACATAGTCCTCCATAATGTCATTCAACATATCATGGAAGATCACGATCATAGCCCTTTGATAAGTTACTCAGTGTTTTTGAGACCAAAGGGCATAACTTGGTAATAGAATGTCCCCAAGGGGTTGTAAAGGAAGTCTTGTGTTGATCTTCTTTCTACAATTTTGATCTGGTTGTAGCCAGAAAATCCATCCATGAGGGATAACATTTCATAGCTTGCAGTGAATCGATAATCATGTCGATATTAGGAAGAGGAAAATCATCTTTTGGGCATGCCTTATTTATGTCTCTGAAATTTGTACATATTCTGATACCAATTGGATTTTTCTACACATAGGTACTATGTTGGAGATCCACTCTGAGTAATCAATAGGTCTGATAAAACCTACTACCAACAATTTCTCTAGTTCTTCTTTAACCAGAGAGGTGACACATGTGGATGCATCTTTCTAAGCTTCTATTTGATGGGCTTTGTCTGTGTGCACAACAAGGTTATGCACTACCAAGGATGGATCTAGGCCTCAACATATCTACATAAGACCAAGAAAATATGTCTAAAAATTCTCGTAGAAGCATTACAAAGGTCTTATGTTCTTTTTGAGAGTGAAGCTCCCAACTTGACCATTTTAGGGTTGTTTTGTTCCTATATTGACATCAATGGTCTCCTCCACAAGCATCTTGGATGTATCCTCCATGCATGTAGGATCGGGGAGATTGAGATCTTCTTCCAAGGGTGTCTCAATGAGATTTTCACCCTTGGTGTGGTCACTTTGTATGTCCATTGATTTTTTACTGTTTATCCACTAGTGCCTCAAAGAGGTTTTCACTATGCATCTTGGACTTTCACTTTTTCCGAGGCTTTTAGAAGAACTTTTTCCCTCACTTTATTTTAAATTTTTCTAACACACAACTCAACCTCCTCCTTGAAATACACACATGTGTCTAAGTTGATGGAGAATCCTTTCTTGTGATCACCGATTGGAATGTTATCATGGATACCCAAGAATTCAATGATTTCCTCATCATTTTCAAAGAGGTCAATCGGTATGTGAAGTTGTTGGTCCCAGTCAACAAGAGTGGGATGGACAAGGTTTACTTGGGAACAAAATGTGATAAGGTAAGGACAGTTGTATCAAGGAATAGGTTTATAGAGGCAAGATCCTTATATTGGCTATGACAAGAATTTGTGTCGCTATCTGAATTAGAAGAGTTATCCTCACACTCAGAAGAAGTAGCATCGATGTCGAGGGTTGAGCCCCATAAGGTCTAATGTCGATGTCATATTTTCTTTTTTGAAGTGTGGGGTTGGAATAGGCTCTCTTATGCCTTGTTCATTTATACCACACCATATCCATTATAGCCCATGCATACATCATTTTATTGGGTATGGAATATTTTGGAGCTTGGTAGCAGGAAGCCTTTGTGTCTTCAGGGATCAAGTTGTGGGAGAATCCAACATTTTCTCATCTCTTAGAGGCCACCAGGAAGAAATTTCTCAATAGTACAATTTTCTCATGACCGTTTATATTGGTAACTTGGCCTACCACGTGTCTTGGGTGATAGGGAGAGATTAGAAACATGGAGGGTCTTGTTGAAGGTCATACTCTCCACAACCATTATCAATGACCTTCATCTCCCATGAAGCAAAGGGAGAAATGGATGTGGAAGCATCTTTATCACAGAGAATGTAGTGTGTCTAGATCAACATGAGAAGTGAGAGCTTTAGACTAAAGTGGCACAACAATATCAATAGAAGGACATTCATAGGTTATGCGAGAGAAGCTATGCAAGGCTCTACAATGTGTAAATGGCTCTGGATCTCCTTGAATAGTAATTTTTGTCCTTCATGGTATAACTTGATACATTGATGGAAGGTTGATGGTATGGCCTGCATGGCATGGATCCATGGGTGGCCAAGGAGCATGTTATAGGGAAGTTCCAAGTCTAGGACATGGAACTTGGTATCGTGATATGTAGGCCCCACTTCCATAGGTAATATTATAGTACTAGTTGACTCATGTTTTACATTGTTGTAGGTTGTGATAGTAATGATATGAGACTCTAGGTCTGCCTTTGTGCATCCCAGTTGCTTAACTAGCTTCAAAGTACATATATTCAAACCAGACCCATTGTCCACAAGCACCTTTTTTATCTTTTTGTGAGTAACAAATACCTCAATGTATAGGGGTAAGTTGTGTGTATGATCATCATGTGGAACCTCATTTTGGCTAAAAGTAAGGTGTTCACTAGAGAAAGATGTGACCACCACTTGGAGGTGTGAAGGATCAATATCTGTTGACACTCCTGACCCCTGAAGTGTTTTATAGAGGATGTATTTATGAACATTTGATATCTTAAGAAGATCTAAGATCAAAATCTTAGCAGTGGTCTTCTCAAGTTGTTCTAAGAGATCATATCGACCATCCTGAGGGGTAGGTAGAGGAGGTTCTGGAATCACAAGATGAGTGCATCGTGTTTGCCACAACACAATCGGTTCTTGATTCTTATAGTGTTTACATGCTCATTAGAGGAAAGAACACAACCAATAAGTGAATCAAATGGATTATTGGTTTGGGTGTAAATGTAGTTGGTAGTTTTGTAGTTCTTGGAAGATTGACCTGATCCAACTTCTTTCTCTCCTATTTTTCATGTTTAGGGAAAGGTTCTTTATAGATTCCTAACTTTTGATTAGGTGTTTGGTTAGGTTCAGGTGAATCAACCTCAATTTCTCCATTGTCAATAAGATCTGGATAAAGTGTTTCAACTTTAGACACTTGTCTATTTTGTGACCTTTGATGCGATGATACTCACAAGTATTCATGGTCTTTATACCATGATGGTTTAGGTGCATCATCACCATAGGGTATTGTGTTAGGATACTAGACCATGTTCACTACATCCAACTATTTTAGAATTGTGGACAAAGATTCTGTGAGAGGAGTGAACACTCGACATTTGATTGTGGGTTGAATAGGTCCTTTAGTAAGTTTGAAAGGAGGACCAATTTGAACCACTTGGATATGTTTAGAATCAGTTATACCATCTCCTACGACATTTTTATTTTTTTGAAGAAATTTGGTTTTTTCTATAGGTTTGGATGTGTGGTGGTATTTTGAAAAGGGTTTTAATGTCCCTTTAGCTAACAAATCCTTTTCGATCTGGCTACCTTTTTCTATAACTTCTTCAAAGTTGTTGACACAATGCATTTGTAAATGGAAAGAAATGTCTGGATTTAGATTAGGTACAAAAATGCTAACCAATATTTTCTAGAATTGAACAAGGGAAGTGGCTAGCCAACCCTCACCAGCATTGTAAGAAACTAGAAAAGTTCTCATTAGGTCATTGTTTAGCGCTACACAAGTCCAACATGGTAATGTCACTTTCTACGTTGAACGAGAAATGGCATACAAATATTTCCACTAATTCGGCCATGTAAAGATAGACCCTTTAGGTATGTGAAGAAACCATTCTAAATCTTGACCCCTAGACTACGTGGGAATAAGTGTATAAGGTATTTTTCATTATAGGCTACTTCCTGACATGCCATGTAGAAGTCTTGACATGTGATCATGTGGGTCACCTTTACCTTTATACTTATCAAATTTTGGGCAATCAAAATTTTTAGGGAATGGTGTGCGTAGCATAGCTCTATCAAAGGGGTAAGGACATAGCTCTTCATATTGGTATTTTTTACTATGTCCAACATTACTTTCCTAAAGGCTTGTGAGTATACTTTTCATGGATTGCAACTCTTGTGTGAAGAGTTGATCTTTGGTAGGGGAAGTTGGTATGTATACCCGGCTATACTTTGATGTTTCACCCTCTTGGTTTTAGTATGAAGTTCACTATGTTTGGCCTTAGTTTTTTGATGTGTTTCTTTTTCCATGTCCCTATGCACATGGGAAGCCAAGCTAGCTAATTGTTGACTAAGGACTTGTAGTTGTTGTTGCATAGTGACTTCATCATTTTGGGGTCCTTCTTGGTTGTCATGTGGAAGAGATTGTTCTTTGTGCTCACATTCCACCCTAACTTTGTGAGGTATTTTAAGAGGTGGTAATTGATAACCACTCATGTGTTTAGGTATCTCATTTTCATTATTGTTGTTTTGGGGACCCAAAGTAGAAGCATGTCCTTGGTTTATAATGTCATCCATATTAATAAGAGGAGGATGTTGTACTTCTTCTTCCTCATGGATGTTATTGGTAGGTGCAATAAATTCATTTTCTTGTGGCATCTTGGAACCTAATTCTATAACTCATGTGAGTACTCTATCCCTATTGAGGTAAAGGAAATCATCCAAGTGAGTGGGATCAAACTCAAAATCATCCCGAGGTGAGTCTACTTCATCACCACTATGATCAACTAGGTCTTTTACTTCTTTTTTGTGGAGAAAAGGGGTCCTAAATTATGACCAATGAAAGGATTAGACCCTAATTTCTTGGATGCCATCCTTGTGAGAGGGGGCATAGTGGGGAGTGTTTACAAAGGTTTTTTCAAATGTGATCAAGGACACAACAAACCTAGGTAAAAACCTATAGCGTGATGATTATAAAGGTCACAAAAGAATGTCCAACAATGGTCAAAGAATGAAGGAACCAAAGAACCAAAGGATAAAAAAGGATTTTCCTAAAAACAAGTCTACAAGATGAATGATCACAAGGAACAATCACACAAGTTTGGAAAAACCAATCCAATCTACAAGAAACTACTCCCTATGTAAAATGTGTCTCAATGGTAGTTTGATGCAAGATGATCAACACAATGTCAACACTTAAGTCAAGTTTAAAATAAACAAGGCGTAAGTATTAACAAGGGGTTGAAGTGACTTCAATTCAAAGTATACTATAACCAGTCTAGATACAAACAAGGCCTAAATCCCAAAAAGTGGAAGTTACAAATGCAAGCAATGCAACAATACCACTTAGATACGTTAATCAAACAATTTTGTGGAAAAGCAAGATATTAGTATCAAAATAATATTGATATGATGTGAACAATGTAACAACAACACTTTTCAAGGTTAAGGAAATGTTTGGAAGGAAACAAGGTCAAAGTATACCAAGGAGTTGTTAAGGTGTGAGCAAGCATAATGGTACAATCTAGACACTTAAATCAAGTTTACGAGAAACAAGATGTAAGTATCAAAATTATATCGAGATGATGCAAGAAAGTATAACACCTCAAGGGAAGATCGATGATGAAGCAATCCTAACTATGATGAAACATCTTGACATGGGTATCAAGACAAGGCTACTCAAGATTTGAGGATGTACCAACACACTTTCAATGCTTACTATCACAATCAGCAATAAGGAAGGATGTAAGCGGGTGCAAAAGTGGTGGACACAATCTTGAGTAACACTTTCATATGTATGTTTTCTTTTGTCCCAAAAGGGAAACAAGAAAACAAAGGAGTAGACCAAGTGGTGATGAAAATACTTGGTGTAACTTTGGTAGAGTTTCACCTTGTCTTAGGACAAGTGAAAAACTAGGACAAAGTAACACTTCACAAATTTCATGATGAATAACACTAGGCTCAAACTTCAATGGACTCTCCCTTGTTTGAATAACAAGGTTTTGACTCAAAAAAGTTCTTTCTTCATGAGAGCTCTTTGAAACATGTTGGATAAAGGAAAGGTTGGCCCCTGTGCAAAATGGTTTCCTAGGATTTTGTCACAACACTCACCAATTCCTACCTAAGAGAGGTACACACATCTATAATTTCTTCTAGAGAGGTGGACCATAACCCCACAATCAAATTAATGAATGAGGCCTCATATGGGTAACTTGAAGCTTATCTCACAAGGGTTTTTAACTAGTCAAGTGGGTAAGTGGGGGCACTTCCCATTTCATCCACCAGTTCCCTCAAGGTGTGGACTACTTTGGGGTTCTGGGTAATCCTCACAATGATTTTTATGGCTTATGCCAAGATACTTCCCCAGTTAAAGTGGATGAGCCGTAGCTCTTATCTAAACCTACAAATACAATGTTTTGAATAGTGGTGTGTTTTTTATTTTTCTTAGTTTGGTTTTACACACCATTGTTGACAACCTGCAACAAACTGTATTAGTATTTGTTTAGATCCCGATTCTTTGACAAGTGAGTATTGGTCATGCATGCAAAAAGGTTAATAGTTTTCCATAAGATCTAAAACATCATGAAAGAGGATTAAATGTTGTTTTTGATTCTCAAGATCATCCTAAGATGCAAGAGAAGAGCATACACAACAAGTAACCCAACTATATTGAAAATGGAAAAGCTTGTAAATCAAATGACTAGGAAACTCATTTTAACCAATTGTTGTTCATTCCCTTAACCATGAATTTAATGAAGTGTTTGTAAATGAAAGAAGGCTTAGATTTTTTTGATTCCCAAGATCACCTAAAAGGTGTGAGGGAAGAGCATACACAACTCTATCCTAAGATATGAAAGCATGACATTCATTAAAAATCATTAAACAAGTTAGCAAAAAAAATGATTCAAAACACCCTGCAAACAAAAGTTAGCATTAAAAACCTATAAAATGTTAGAAATATCAAAGACCAAATCCTAAAAACCTCAAAATAGAGCCCAAATTTTAACAAAACACACTAGCATGGGCCTTTCAATAGTAGGCATGGCTGAGAATAAGTAGCACGGCCCTAGTGAATAACAAAACATGGCCAAATAAAAATAAATGGTACGAGACAAAACAAAGACGAAAAAAATAATGACACTAACATGGCCAAAGAAGAGAGTATACACATTCCCAACCTAGTGACACTAACACGGCCTTGAAAAAACAAAGACAAAAAAAAAGTAGAAAAATAAGTGATAAGATAACGTGGAAAGAAAGCAAAGTGGGGGGGGTCACACAAGGGATGTGGGGGTGAATAGAAAAAAAACATGGACAAAAGCATCATAAGTAATATGCAAAAAAGCAAATACAAATAAATGCTAACTAGTGACACTAATGTAACAAGATAATAACAAGCAATGCATAGATAACATAGCATGTGGGTAGCCTAACACTAATGTGGGGCTCTGGAATGACATCATGAACATGTAATTTGACATGGACAAACTCAAAAAGGTCAAAAATTTTTTTCATCTTAACCCAAAATTAGCAACAACCCATCTCCTTTGAACCTACAAGAGAGACTCAACACATGTAAAGTTAACAAAATACATCAAGGAATTCAAGTTATTTAACATGTGCAAAATAAAGGTTAGCCAAAATTGAGACAAAACTAACAAAGCTTGAAATCAAATGCTTAGGACAATGGAGTAAGTCCCACCGGGCATGCCAAATGTGTACATGTAAAACTAACTATGCTAATTGAAATGAAACTAACACCTAGTAGCTTCAAAGAAAAGTTAATCAAACAAGAACATCATGATAAGAGCTTAAGGAAAATAACTTCTTCAATGCATAAACATGATAAAACCATTAAATGCTAAGCCATTCCTACTCTTTATGATTGCTACCTAAAGAATGAACCTAATTAGATCACCTAGCAATCAAATTGGTGTTGTTTTCCTCAAGAATTGAGGATGAGATCTCACCAAGAAATGGCTACAAGGCCATCTTTGGATCTTCCCATGCTCCTCAATTTGAGAGAATGGATGCAAGATGGAGAAGCTATTTCCAACAATGGAGAATGGCTCAAATCAAAATGCCTATAGTTTTCACTAGTGCAAATGAGGTGTAAGAAGAAAGGAAGGAGGAGGGTTCCTTATATAGCTTTTTATGTTTGGGAAAGGCTAGCAATTTGGTGGATGTGGGATAAATCCCAAAGAGGAAATGCAAAGGATATGCATGTTTAATAAAGGATGTGCACTTTATGGGAGTTGAGAGGGGTTTAATTAATCAAATGTGATTAATTAATAGGTAGGGATAAGCTTGTAGAAGCTATTTAGAGGGGATTTAGAGGAAAATTAGCATGATTTGAGGGATGTAAGAGGGGAATTTAACCAATAAAAGGGGTTTATTGATTAAAATAGAAGGCGTAATTAACTAATAATGTTTAATTAATCACTTAGCTTGGGTTAAGCATCTCCCATGACATTTTCAAATCCCTTCTTCTATCTTCTCATTCTATAAATGTTATGAGTTACATAAGTGAAAGTATCCTCTTGTAAATGTAAATAAACTCTTCCCAATTAGTTTTGAGTGTTCTAAGTCTATGCAAAATCTTTTGTTGAAGCGTGCAATGCATTCACTCCCTTCTCAATGATTAGGAAAGATTGTGTATTCATTAAGAAATAATATCTATTTGATTGTGATTCTTATCTATCCTTTGTCTTGTGTTATTGCATCTTACATGTATCTTTTTTTATTGTATGATTTGTATGAGTTATAACTTCATAATTTAAGTTCATTACATCATTTATATAGAATATTAAAGTGCGATAGAATGTAGCATGGATTTTGGCTCATATATGCCCCTTTGTTACTATATTTTCCCATTTTTCTTGATCTCATGGAGAGTGATCCCTTCAAACTCTAGTGTATCACCATTCATGTCAAACTTCAACATTTTTTCCCTTAAATTCGATAATTTTTAGTTAGATTAGAGTAGTGGTTAATATAGAGCTTTTAAAGAAAGGAGCCAACCTTATTATGGAGGTTTATCTCAAGGGTTAAGGTCCCACACCTTAGAGATACTCCCATTGTTGTTGCAGAGACCTTTAAACACTTGAATAGTTTCCTAAATCAGAAGGGTGCACAAAATTCTTTGTTAACAATTTTGCACGCCAATGAGACCTATATTTTTGTTTTGATCAATCTTGTGAGATTTTTAGTATTCTCTTAGATGTTCTTGTAAAATGTAGCTAAGTTTTAGTATTATCTTAGCTCTTTTTGGTTTTAAGCCTATTTTGTTAAACACTTGACAACTCTAATGTCTATGTTTTGAAGCTTCAGTTCCTCAAAGCTTATTAGAAGGATGAACACAAGAAGTAACACTACTAAATAGCATGTTGATCTCTTACAATTATCTCTAAAAAGTGTAGAAGCGAGTCTCTACAAATATCTAAGAGAACCCCAAAGTCTAAGATATTGCTCTCTCTACTCGTCACCTAGTTTTCATTTTAAAATCATGCAAAGCAACCTTCAGCCCTTAAATACCATGGCTTATGTAAGGAATCATGCTTTTCTAGCCTTTAATATTACTATCCCAATGGATTTAAATGTGTGGAATGACCTCCTTTATAATGTTCTCAAAATTCTTCCCTATTTCACAATTTTGAGAAGCTTATTAATCCCTCTTGTAGATGAAAAAGATATGTTAGTGCAAAATGTAAATTAAAAACCAACCTAGATCTATTTATAATCTAACACACTCTATCACTACCTCAGATTGAGTTAGATGGAAAAGTAATAAAATGCAATACCTTCACTTACCAAAGTATAGTTTTCTTTGATTTGTTTGATGTGCTCAAGATGTTGGTTTGGTTGTGCTTGCTTCAGATTTTGGAGACACTTGGAAGCATATTCCCTTGATTGATTGATAATTTCTTGATGAAAGATGAAGGATGAATGATGCTAGATTCGATTAAAGATGGATGATGGATTGATTGGATGAAAAAATGGAAGAGTTTGTTTATGTATTTTAAGATATTCCAAGCTAGCTCTCATGGAGGAGGAGAGCTCAATTTATAGTTTATGGGTGGAAGATTCAATGGTTAAGATGAAGCCATGTTGGATTGAGATCAAGGGTGGAGGATTCATGTGAGGATATAGGATTCTAGAGTTGGAGGATTCTAGAATTTGAAAGAAGATTCAATGGAGGGTGAGAGGTTTATTTGAATTTTTAAATATGAGAGAGGAAATTTAGAGAGGCTTCTAGAAATAGAATCCTCTAGATTTAGAGGTGAGCATGTGATTAGGATTAGAATTATATTAGTGTTAATAAATGATGATTAGGGGTGAGGTTACATGGAAATGCTAGGTGTAGGGATGTGTAGGATAGGTGGGTAGGTAGATATAGGAATATTAAATTCCTAGAAAATATTAATAGGGATTTTAATAGGATAATTTGATATTATTAATATGATTAAATTTGAGATGGGATACAATGATGAATTAAAAGGATTTGGGACGAATGATAAATGATGATAAAAGGGAAATATGATAAAATGGATTAAATAATAATAATTAGTCTTGCGATTAATTATTATATGGGTGATGTTGGGATATTTGTGGGATATATTAATCATGTTAACATTTTAGATGTCTAGATTTTGTCCCTCTTTGAAATGTTAGTGTTAAGGAGTGACATTTAAAATAAAAAGAAGAGACTATGTTATCATGGTGATATGATGCCCCCTCAAAGGGTTAGGCAGCGAGGAGCGAGTCGGGTAGCCACTCGAAAAGAGAAAAGGGCCAAGTTAGTAGATGAGAGAGGATTAGAGGATGAGAAGATTTGACGATGAGAAGGTGAATATTAGAGGATTAAAATATGGGGATTATAGGATTATAAGATTTGGAGATGAGAAGGTGAGGATTCGAGGATTATAAGATGAGGATTAGAGGATTAGAAGATTTGAGGATTTGGAGGATGAGGATTAGAAAATTTGAGGATTATAGGAGGTGAAGATTAGAGGATTAGAGGATAAGAAGATTTGAGGATTTGTAGGATGAGGCTTAGAGGATTAAAAGATTATGATGATTGTAGGATTAAAATATTTGAGGATTAGAGGAGTAGGATGCCCCAAGAAACGATGTATGAAAAGGGTGAAGATTTAGGATGTTGGATTAGAGGATGCCCAGCTAAGGGTTAGGTGTTGAGGATTTTAGATTTGAGGATGTTAGATTTGAAGAGGTTAGATTTTGAGATGCTCCATTAAAGGGGGTAGGATTTGACTATTCGGGGATGTTGGATTTTATGATTTAACATTTGAGGATTTTAAAGGATTAGAAGATTGAGGATGTGTGGATGAAAGATTAAAGATTGGGTTGGACTGATGAGAATATGTTAGAAGATGCCCCAGCCAAGGGGTGAGGATTTTGGATGTTGGATGTGAGATGGTAAAATTTGGATGTGAATATTGATTGGTGATTAAGGGTTGATTGGATAGGAAGATGGGGATGGTAGATAGTTAGTTGGATGTTGATGTGGATTAGGTGTCGATGATGATGAGGTGAAAAGATGATGATAGAAGGGGGTGTGCTACCATAAATATACCACTATTATCATCATTAGCAATTGTGATTAATGTTGTGGCAGAAAGCAATATGCACCAAGGTATTGAGACCATGATGTCATAGTTGCCAAAAGCCCCTTTCCTCGTATCATTGGACAAATTAATATTATGATGGTCCTCATATCATTAAACCAGAAAAAGTGGCATCGTAAAAAGAAGTGTCCTCATATCATTGGACCATGCAAAAATAAAAAGAAACAAAAAGGGCCTCATATCATCAGCCAAAATGTAAATGCAGACAAACAAGCAAACACACACAAGTAAAAACACACGCATTATATTTTGTACATTAATTGTGATCTTTTTATGGATTTTTTGAATGTTTTGATCTTTAGATTTTAAATTCTTTGATGTTTTGATTTTTGGATGTTGGATGTTGACATTTTGGGTTTTGGATGTTGTATGTTGAGGTTTTGGGTTTTGGATGTTGGATTTTTGGGATGTTTGATGTTGAGATTTTAGATTTAGATGGGGAATAATTGAAATTAGGTAAGATGAAAGGATTCAGGATGTGATAGCTCATGAGATGTAAGGTGGGATGTGAATTTCTCTTATAAGTCCCAAAGCATGGTTGAGGTAGGATGAAAGGGAAGGATTGAGGGAAATCAGATAGGTTGGATAGGATAGGGATTGGTTGATAGGTTAGGATTAGAAGGGATGTTGAATGGGAGATAGATAGATAGGATGAGGGATGTGGTATATGATAAGATGTTGGACATGGAAGATGATAAGATATGCCCCTAAGTACAAGGGGTTATATGGTGGGATAGATGTGATGTTCCCCCAAATGTAAAGTAGGGCAGCGTGTGTGGATGTATGAATGGGTTTGATTTGGCCCCATGTGTAGGGTAGGATGGGTAGTAAGGGTTATCTAAAATGGAGGATACCCTCAGAGGGTGATATTAAGGTTTTCCCCATTCATGATGATGATAGTTGAAAAGGGACATGAGGAGGATTGGATGAAAAGGAAAGGATCATCGTGCCTTACGAATGTTCAATCTAAGGAAAAAGGATATGAATAAGATGAATGGAAGGAAAATGACATTAGTGATGAACAAAAGATGAGCCTAATGACAAGTGTTTTAAGGAAAGAGTACGACTAAAAATAGTGTGACCAAGGTCTAAAAAAACCTCGAAACATGCAAGCCCAATGTCTCGTGAGATCAAAGTGAGTGTGATTATGATGGTTAATTACCACTTGAAGTGAAAAATTAATGGGTAGTATGTAAAGACAAACTAGCCAATTTATAGGGTGTGATTAAGTCAAATAGGTGGATGGAAGTTGAACGAAAGGCTAAGTCATGCATTGATCCACTTTGTCACCAGACGCCCATAGCCCAACAAAGATGCATATGATTCTTGTCACAACATTGCTCTACTCCCAACCGGTGTCCATAGCCCCAGTATAGTTTCTAGAAACACCCCTAAAGATATTCTTGAGGTGGATTTTATTGGATATTTTTAATTGTGATATGATTTTTTTATTTCAATTTTTTGATATTTTTTATATGAAGAGGTTCCACTCTCTTGAGAACTCTCGAGGGTTAAGAATCACTAGTGGCTTGATGGGGGGATAAAGATGAGTGTGAATATGACACTTTGGCTAAAGTGTCACAGTCACACCCAAGGCTCTTCACCAAAAGTTTATTAAGTGTGTTAAAGTGTGTGGGCGCCAAAATGTAGATGAAAAAGATATGTTAGTGCAAAATGCAAATTAGAAACCAAAATAGATGGATTTCTAATCTAACACTCTCTATCACTTTGCCTTAGATTGATCTAGATGGAAAAGGGATAAAATTTAATACCTTCACTAACCAAAGTAGAGCTCCCTTTCATTTGTTTGATGTGCTCGAGATGTTAGATTGGATGTGCTTGTTTGATTTTGGAGGTATGCGTACCCAAAATTGTAAGTCTTATCTTGCCGGAACAATGTGACAAGTGCCCCAATGATGATACAGGTCTCCTCGTAAGGTGTTCGAAATCTGGAAAAGATCTCCAAGTATGCGTTAACATCCCGCATGCCCGTTTAGTCCCTGCGTCCTTTGTTTTTCCCTTTTCCCCTCTTTTCTTGGCCTTTTGCCCTTGATGTGAAACCGCCACCCCTACATGGGGCGGTCTCGTGAACCCATGCCGATCGGGCGGCGGTCCTATAACCGCTGCCCTGCTCAGAGTGGCGGTCCTTTACGTGTTTTCCAGAAAGCATTTTTAACGTGACTCACATAAAAATCAACGATTCACCGTTTTTGCCGACTTAGGCTTGCATTTATGTTTTTGGTCCCCTTGAATAGTGTTTGGCCATTGTTTATAGTTTTAGAGTTTAGTTTGGTTTTGATCTTTGGGTGAATGAAAAGCTATAAATAAATGGTTTGTGCACAAACAAATGGATCGGCCCCTCATTCACTTCTCATACTCTCATTTTCAATAGTTGATTTATTATTTTGCTTGAAGCCATAGTTTGATTCTTTGCATGTTTAGTTAGCATTGTTCAATTTGTTGGTAAGCCACATATCCATCTTGTGCGGCGGTGTTGTTATTTCACCCAATCCATTGGAGTAAAATAGCTTATGAAGCTATTAAAGTTGCAGGTTTTGCTCCTCAAAAGCAGGATAGTTTGAGTTACGGACGCTTTATGTTGCATGACTCGCAATAAATCCCGCTAGGAATTGCATAAGCCAAGCTCTGTACTCTTGCGCTATCCCTCTCCTACTCGCATTGTATTCAGTCTGTATTCTGAGCTACCTTTGTCCCAACATCTACTTCTGTTGATGCTAGCATTACACGCTTTTCTGGATTCACGTGAACACGAAGGAACGAGGAAATCACACTGAGGGGACAAGATCATACACGCCATTGGATTCGCCACTGTTCTGCAGAATCCAGGTTCTAGCTTTCAAAGTTCTAAAATTAGAAATATATCAAATAGAGTAGATAATCACTTCTTTTCAGTTAAGTTTACTTTCGATATTGCCAGGGAAGCTGTGGGGATTGATAGTTTCTGAGAAACTATGATTCATTCCTCACTTCTGAGGTAGGATCGAGAGTCTGGCAAATAGATTAAGCAAGTTATTTCATTATTTAGAATAGATCTACAAATTGCACAGACAAATAACTACACTCGGTTATTTTGTTTGTTTTAAGTTTTATATTAGTTGTCAAATTCTAGATACGTTTAAATAGCTGCTTTCTTGCATTCTTAAGGTTTCTCAGAAAATACAAAAATAGAAATTATATATATGTTCTAGGTTTATTCCACGTAGTTAAAATTTACTTTGTTGCAGTTAGATTTACATTATCGTTTTGTATGACAATCACGGGACCCAGGGAGCCCAGGGAATACGTATTTGAGCCAATTGTGCCTCAACCCAATCTCATCACAGCAATAGTTGACATAGATCAAAACCTTAGAATACAAATCTTCCAAACAACAACAGATTTACGATAAATCAGCTCTCAGTTGAGGGGATTAAATATAGAAGACGACCAAGCACACACATTTTGGTCAAATCAACCGAACTACAGATTACCCTAGGCAAACATACATATGACTGTAGAAGGGTTCGAAAGAGAACAAACCTTTGGTTGTGATCCTTTGGTCCCACTGCCAGATGCAGGAGACACTCTTCTAGATATAGATACCACCTAAGAATCCGAGGTTGCGAAACGCTGTGAGGTACTGCGAGAAGATCACTTGATTATTGATCCTAAATATAGAATTTGAGAAAGCATATGATTATTGGATACTAGGGATTAGGACTTGATTTCGTACATGACCATAGCGGAGACCGCAACAACCAAGAGTCTACGGTTGTGATCCACAAATCCCGCAACCTAATGAATCCTAAGTCAATGGAGACATAGACAACGGCCTACGTATATTAGTATTCGAGATCTACCCCACTTCCACCTATCATCATTGAACAAATATCTTTTCTAGACACAACATTAACAAAGCTAGAGATTTTTAGACTAGGCGAGAGAACCGTCCATAGAATTGACTACATTTACCATCCACCATATGACCTTATCTCGGAGACATACACGAAACTATCCAAGGTCATTTTCCACGTATTCCACAACCCATAGATCGAATCACGCGAGCTTCATATTGATTGGAGCCTTGTCATGTCATCATGCCGATCGATCTATCACACCGATTCGGAGTTAGAAGGGCCTTCTTTGCGTTAGATTCAAAAATTCCACTAGTGCGTATTGAAGACATTAGATTGCCTAACTAGTTTGTCTACATCCCATGCATATTCCATCCCCACCGGTTTGTCTCAAGCACGACCTCGGGAGGTCGGGTGCGCGGAAGAGTTACTGTAGTTTCCCACGCTCGCTTGTCACTTTTCGGTGTACGAGAGACACTTGGGTAACACCTCCCCTTGATTTTGCTTGGATTGCTTGATGATTGATGAAGGATTGGATAATTGAATGATGATAAAATGGATTGTTTAAGTGATAAAATGCCAAAGGTTTGATATGAATTTCCAAGATCTTCCAAGCTAGCTCTCATGGAGGAGTTGAGATTAATTTATAGCTTATGGGTGGAGGATTGATGGATGAGATGAAGCCATGTTGGATTTGAATCAAGGGTGGAGAATGCATGTGAGGAATGGAGAATTCTAGAATTTGAGAGAAGATTCAATGGATAGTGGAGGATTTATTTGAATTTTTAAATGGAGGGAAATTTAGAGAGGCTTCTAGAAATTGAAGCCTCTAGATTTAGAGGTGGAGCATGTGATTGGGATTAGAGCTAGATTAGGTTAATAAATGATTATTAAGGGTGAGATTACATGAAAAGGCTAGGTGTAGGGATGTTTACGGTAAGTGGTAGGTAGATGATGGAATATTAAGTTCTATAAAATGTTAATGAAGGATTATGATAATAATATGATATAATAATGGATTAAAAAGATTAATGGTGAAAATGGGATTAAATAATGAAATAAAAGGATTAATGATAAATGATAAATGATGATAAAATGATAAAAGGGAAAAATGATAAAATAGATTAAATAATAATAATTAATCTTACAATTAATTATTATATGGGTAATGTTTGGATATTTGTGGGATAGATTAATCGTAATTAATCATGTCGACATTTTAGATGTCTACATTTCCCCCTCTTTGAATGGTTATTATGTAGCAATGATCGTTCAAAGAAAAAGAAGAAAATATGTTAGGATGGTGATATGATGCCCCCTCGAGGGGTTAAGCGGGGAGAGAATGAGTCGGGTAACCACTCAAAAAGAGGAGAGGCCTAAGTTAGTGTTTGAGAGAGGATTAGAGGATGAGAAGATTTGAGGATTTAGAGGATGAGGATTAGAATATTTGAGGATTTAGAGGATTAAAATATTAGAGGATTTAGAGGATGAGGATTAGAGGATCAGAAGATGAGGATATTTAGAGGATTAGAAGATGAGGATTAGAGGCCTAGAAGATAAGAATATTTAGAGGATTAGAATATTTGAGGATTTAGAGGAATAGAAGATAAGAGAGAGGAATATTTAAATTATTTGATTGTTGATGTTAGGAAGATAGGAGGATGTTAGATGTTTAAATTATTTGATTGTTGATGTTGATATTTTGGATGTTTAAATTTTTAGATTTTGGGTTGTTGGATGTTTGGGATTTTTGATGGTGGATTTTGGATGTTTGGATTTTTATTTTTAGAGTTTGGTTTTTGTATTTTGGATGTTGGATTTTAGAGATTTTGGATTTGGGATGGGAGATGGGTGAGATGGGAAGGGATGTAAGATGGGATGAAAAATTCTCATATAAGTCTCAAAGCATGTTCGGAGTAGGATGAAAGGGAAGGATTGAGGGAAATCGGATAGGATAGGGATGGGTTGATTAGTGAGGATTAAATAGGATGTGGGATGGGAGATAGATAGGAGAAGGGATGTTGGATAGGATAAGATGGGGGATATGGAAGATGAAAATATATGCACCTAAGTATAGGGGGATGGATGGCAAGATAGATATGGTGTGTCCCAACTATAAAGTAGGGTGGCGTGTGTGGATGAATGGATGGGTTTGATTTGCCCCCAAGTGTATGGTAGAATGGGAAGTGAGCAATATCTAAAATGGATGATGTCTCCAACGGATGGTCGTATGGTTTCCCCATTCATAATGATGACATTAGAAAAGGGACATGATGAAGATGGGATGAAGATGAAAGGATTATCATCTCGCCCATGGATGTTTAATCAAAAATCATGTAGATGTGATGGATGGAATAATATAAGTGATGAACAAAAGATGAGCCTAACATAACATATTGTAAAGCAAGAGTTAGACTAAAACAAAAGTGTGACCAGGGTTTAAGCAATATCGGCGCATGTAAGCCCTATGTCTCTTCAAGATCAAAGTGTGTGCGATTGTGATGGTTAATTACCACTTGAAGTGAAGACTTAATGGGTAGTATGTGAAGACAAACTAGCCAATGTATAGGGAGTGATTAAGTCAAGTAGGTTGATGGAAGGTGAACGGAAGGTTAAGTTGTGCATTACTCATTTCTGCCCAAACGTCCATAGCCTCGAAGCGAGATACATTTGATTCTTGTCACAACATTTCTCTATTGTCAGCCAGGTGTCCATAGCCCCGGTAGAGTTGTTGGAAACACCCCTAGAGAGAGTCTTGAGGTGGATTTTATTGGATATTTTTAATTGTGATATGATTTTTTCTTTTTTACTTTTTGATATTTGGATTTGTTTTTGTATAAAGAGGATCCACTCTCTTGAGAACTCTCAAGGGTTAAGAATCACTAGTGGCTTGATGGGGGGATGGAGATGAGTGTGAAGATGACATTGGCTAGAGTGCCAATAGACACGCCCAAGGGTCTTCACCACAAGTTGATTAAGTGTGTTAAAATGTGTGGATCTTTAAGAGGAAAATTGTGCTTGAATTTTGGAGGTAATGATAGACCAAGGTCACACGGTTGTGAGCAAGTTGATCAAGTGTTTAAATGAGTAGATTGGAAGAGGATATAAATAGATGTGATGATAATAATGGATGAGATTTAAAGGGATTTGGATGATGGATGGAATGAGGATGAGTGGGAATGAAATAACATCCGTGAGCAAGCGACAAATTATGTGCTCAATTTGTTTTTAGGTGTTTGATATTTGTAAGGGGATTAAATGATTTGTGAGTTGGTTAAGTGGTTGGGATGGTATGATCAATAGGAGTGATAGAAATGGGTTGTGGAGTAGTGGGAGGTTTTTGTTAGTGTTAGGTTTATAACCTAAGCCGAGCGACCTAGATTTTGATGAAGGGAGATAGGTTTTGCGAATGACTTGTTCATGGATGCCTAATCCTTTACCTCGATGTTTCAAATTAGCGAACATATTTTTGGCTATAGGATATGAAGTGGATGGGGAAGATGAGGCTGTGTTTTCATCATGATCTTGGGGAGTTGTAATTTTATCATTCGCTAAGAGGTCGGACTTAAAAAAGGATGGGAGGTGAGATTTGTTTTGGTTTTTTGTCGATGAGGGATGTTTGGATATATGATGAGATTTGGATGAATGACGATGTTTGGATGTCGAGTGAAGTTTGGATGATGGGCGATGGTTAGGGATAGGATTGTGATGAAAAGCTGGTGGATAGAGAGATATAAGGATAAGAATTCATTGGTTAATGAGGTTTTGGACATAAGACCAAAATTACATGCAATGATTGGTTGAATGTCCATGGGTGCAATGGAAGTCACAATAATAGTATTCTTGATACCAAGATGGTTTGGGAAGGTTTTGATTGCATGATTTGATTGGGGGATGGGTGATCATGTTGTATGTTTTTATATGATGAAATATGGTGGTTAAGGATTCTCTAAAGGAGTGAAGTGGTTTGGCTTAAATGGTTTTGGGGGAGCAGGAGGTAAAGGTGCGAGATTGGGTTGATAATGAGATGTTTTGGTTTATTTGGATTTATGAGTTGAATAAGATTGTTGTGGTTTAGAAGATCAAGAGGATGTATTAGGCCTGGGGGACGAAGTGGATGGTTTGGGCTTAGAGGATGAAGTAGATTTGGTTGATTTTGGATGGGTTGGAGTATGTGGTTTTGAGGTAAATGGTTTTGGCTTAGGATTATATTTTTGGGATTAGTATATGTAGATGAAGGGGATGGAGTAGATTTAGATAAAGGGGATGGGTGTGATATGGGGTCACATTAGATTTGGGTGATGTTTAGGGAGATGAATGTGGTGTAGGAACCACATTAGATTATGTTTATTTAGATGATAAAGTAGATGAGGGCGGCATAGGAGGCTTGTTAGATTGGGTTGAAGATGGGGTGTGGAGAGGTTTGGTATTAGATGTGTTAGATTTAGGAGTTGGTGACTTAGAAGTCACTTTAGATGTTGTAGGATTGGGGCATGGTGGGGATGAAATAGGATTAGAGGATATGATAGCGTTAGGTTTAGGTGATAAAGTGGTTGTTTGTGTAGGATATTTATTTTCCTTGTATTTGTTTATTTACTTGGAGCTTTCCTACCCTCATGGGATATGCTTGTTTATTTGTACAAGTTGTGTTGAGTTAGCTTACCAATTCTATTGAGTTAGGATAATGGTTTTGTTAAGTTAGCCTACTAGTTGTGTGGAGTCAACTCTACTTCTAGTATGAGTTAGTGAGAGTTATTCCCCATTGATCTAGGAGGAGGTTGTAGATTTATTACCTATATGTACTTGAATTGCATCAGTCTATCTCAATGAATATGGAGGATATGAAGCATATAGAGACTTGAGTTGATTTGGAGCCATTCTTGGCTTGTGAGTTCTTGATCATAGTGCATCTTATTGTTAGTTATTTCAATTCTGCAATGATTGCTCATGCATTTGTTTTTCATAGAGATACGAAACTCCTTTATGGTATTAGAGCGATTACGGTGATATGTTTGCCATTCCTGAGTTATTTATAGTTTTTGAATACTTCGTTTGTGAAACTAACAGTTCATGTGAAAATAGATCTGACTCCATCTTGGTTATTTTTCAATTGAGATTGTTACTTGCAAAAAAAAATTGCATTAATTTATTGTTAGTAAAGAAGAAATCTTGTCGTTTTTTTGTTGTGGTGGCCATTTCTTCATGAAAAAAAAAAGCTTCGGAAATGTATTTGGGCCATTGCTTGTTACAGGGAATCTTCCAAAGGTATTTTTTTGGTGTGATTCTGATTTGATTTCACTCAGAAATCAGCTAGGACGTCCTCAAATCTGGGTTGTTGTTTTGACCATCAAAGCCACGTTTTTGTTGTGTGAAGGGCATTTTTTCTATTTGGAGCCACGTTTTTTGTATAAAGGGCATTTTTGCTGTGTGAAGGGCATTTTTGTCATTTTGAGCCATGTTTTTTGCGGTCAGAGGGCATTTTTGTTGTGTGAAGGGAATTTTATTGTTTGGAGCCACATTTTTGTAGTCTGGAGGGGCATTTTTGCTGTTTAGGGGCATTTTCTACTATTTTAGGAGCTCTATAGACCATTGGAGAGGTGTTTTCCCTTCCCTGGTAGCATAAACATTCAATTTTGACATGGTTTTCCCCTTGGTATGATAAAAACGACCCTTGGTATGTTGTCTTCAACTCCAACGTGCCCTAGCTAATCTGGCATTTTATTTTATTGCAATTATCTCCAATTTTGACTCTAAAGTTATTTCAAAACCTAGCATTATTTTATTTTTTGGAAAACAAAGTCATTTGAAAAAAAAATGCATCAGAAGGAATTAAGTGTTTAATTAAACTTGTATCTTCGCCTGACGAAGATGAAGGGTGAGGCCGGGTTGGCAGGAGGCCAATTCCCCTCACAAATTAAACCATTGTGTTCTTCATTCCATCTTGGTTCCAACGAGTATACACGACCCCCTTTCCTCTCATTTCTGGCATTTTTTAATCATTTGCAAAATTTTAATTAAATAAGTCATTATTTACGGGAAATTATATTTGTTATAACTTTTGATCAGTAGCTCGATTTGAGCACTATTTTGGTCAAAAGTGCATGTTTTCTCGTGCTCTACATGATGGATTCATTTATTTTTGTAAACACACTACTTTATAAAGTGTCACATTTTTGGGGGTTCTTGTAAAACTCACTAGGGACTTGTACTTTTCACACTAAGTTATAAAGTGCCATCTGGGATAATTTTGGGGATTTATCTACATTATGGAGTTTCACTTTCACCGTTTTGTTGTTATGCTCGACTTTGGGAAATTTCTATCTTGGAAGGAAGACATTATCAATCATTGCACTATGCACGATTTGTTGCCCTACCTCCATGGTCTTATTCTTGAGCTTGATGAGCCTCTACAAAAGTATGAGTGGTTTAACCACAATGATGAGGTCTATGGCCTTCTTGGTCTTACTATTTCTAGGGATACATTGTGTTTGTTTGAGCACACTAAGTGCCCTTTCACTACTTAGACCATTATCGACAATTGTATGGCGACCTTGTTTCACCATCTGAGAGTGACGCTTCCTTGGACCACTTTAGTGCCTCCATAGATTCTCCCCTTTTCACATCCCTTTCATTATTGAGTGTTCTTCTACACTTGTTCTTGCTACTCCTAAGTCTCGTGTTAACCATTGCCATAGGATCTTACTATTGAGCACACTCTCCCTATTGTTTCCTACCACAGAGCCCATTGTCACCCATGTTCATGCTTCCATTCGCTCTCTACAATAATGTCTTATTAGAAAACATTCCTTTGAGATAGATATGACCATTGCCTCTTATGCTCCATTGCATCTTGATTGCTTAGTATATGACACTCCACATAACAAGTTGTTACCTTTGAGTACAGTGTTTCTTTATCTTGGACTTCAAGTAGTTCTTCAGCAGATCTTCTCCTTGCACTTCATGTTGTGATGTTAATACATTCTTGTCAGACATTGCTCTCATTGAGCAACCCCATTGGGATGAGTATTTTCCCGACTTGAGTTTTCTATTTACATATTCCACTTGTGTTTTATTACAGAATATGCTCCGATTGAGCCATCACACATTATGGAGGACCTATTCATCTCTCTCGTTGGGAGTGCCCACCTTGGGACATTTGTCACTTCCATTATTTCAGAGATGTTTCATGATCCACCTCTTCTTATGGATCCCTTTTTTAGGGTTATTCAGCCCCCACCATCTTCTCTCTCGAGACACATATACTACAAAGTAGCATTACCATTGTCTTTTGTACACACATTTTGTAGACCTATGCCACCTTTCAATTATAGATTAGATGCAGAGATTAGACTACTACATACTTCTTCTTCCTTTGTGGAGTGGGCTGAATTTCAATGCTCCTTTTTGTCCTTCTCAAGGGCAAGAACGTTGTTCGGTGCTAGAAAAATTCTCTTCAGTCTTTACACGGAGGACCACATCATCGACACTCTTCTTAGAGGACCTTCTTGTCCTCACTTATTTCTCTCTCTACTCTGGAGGATGATCATTGTACATTGGTTCCTCATAAGGCCGAGTTACCGAGAGCCACTACTTCTTCTTCTTCTCCAGTTTTCTTGAGTGAGTTTTGTGTCTCTCTTTTAGGGGGAGTTTTTTCCCACTGGGTTTTCTCCTTTTCTCCAATTTATGAGATATTTTCATTTGTACGTGAGTACCTCATTAGGCCTTGTTTTCGAGACTCACTTTCCTTTTTCACTACCCACCTAAGTTGTGCTTATGGGGGTGTTAGTGTAGGATATTTATTTTCCTTGTATTTGTTTATTTACTTGGAGCTTTCCTACACTCATGGGATATGCTTTCTTAGTTGTAGCAGTTGTGTTGAGTTAGCTTACCAATTCTGTTGAGTTAGCATATGATTTTGTTGATTTATCATACTAGTTGTGCGGAGTCAACTCTACTTCTAGTATGAATTAGGAGAGTTATTACCCATTGATCGAGGAGGAGGTTGCACATTCATCATCTATATGTACTTGACTTGCATCAAGTATATCTCATGGAATATGGAGGATATGAAGCATATAGAGCTTTGAGTTTATTTGGAGCCATTCTTACCTTGTGAGTTCTTGATCATATTGCATATTATTGTTAGTTATTTCAATTCCAACAATTGATCATGCATTCATTTTTCATCGAGAGATCCGAGAAACTCTTAATAGTGGTTAAGATAGGATTATATGTGGATGAAGAGGGTGGCATAGGAGCCACATTGGATGGTTTAGGATGGGGAGTAGAAGGGGATGATGTTGACTTAGGAGTTACGGTGGATGAGATAGTTTTGATAGAATTGGGCGTAGGTGATGGAGGGGATGAAATAGGCTTAGGGGTTAAATTTGATGGTGGATTAGGGATTGTGGGAAAATCTAGGAGAAAGTCGTAGGATTAGATTAGGATGATGAAGATAGTGAGCATGGAGTACTAATATGGGATGTGGGAAATAATAATTTAGGATTGCATTGTTGTGATTGTTTTGTATATGTGAATGGGACTAGATGATAGGTTTTATGATGATTGGATGGAGGTAGATTATTTGCATGAGTTTTGATGGAAGGAAGGTGCAGTCACGATGATTGATAGGAGATTTGGAGTTTGGGGTTTAGGATGGTTGTGTGGGTTTAGGATTGGTAGCTAGATTAGCAAGGACATAAAGGAGGTCCTCTTGGTCTAGGTCTAAGTTAGTGAGGTTGTCAAAGTTGATGAAATTGGCTTGTGGGGATAGTAGTTTATGTTGATTAGGTAGCGGTGTGGATTGGGATGATTCATATTCCTCAAGGAGGAAGTCAATGGGGTGAGGGGTAGGGATCGTAGAAAGGGGAAATTGTGGACGGGTTTGGTTGATAGATGATAATTTATGGGGTGATTGGTTAATTGAAGATTTAAGATTGGATATTTGTTAATTGAGTTTTGGATGGTTATTAGGATCAATCTGGGATGGTTGATTTAGATGATGAGGAGAGGATTGGTTAAGGTAGGATGTTAAGTTTGAGATTTGTTTGTTAATGTGTTTGATAGTGTGTGGGATCAATGGTTAAAATGATATGGTTGACTTTGTGGGCGGGGGATGATGGGATAACTTGGTTAATAGATTTAGAAAAGAGATAGGGGTTTCGATGATGGTTTAGAAAGGATGGGGATTAAGGATCAAAGGGTATGGTTGGATAGGATTTGTAGGGAATTAGAATTAGGATTGTTGATTAAGGATGTTGATGGGATTATGATTAGGATCGTGTGATTAGGGATAGTTAATTATGAAGATGTTTGATTAATTAAAATTTTAAAGTGATGGAATGGTTAAGGTTGTTCAAAAGCAAGCAACAAACATGTAACACACCCCCTAACTAGTCGGTGGGATTACAACTGAAATATAGCTCTATTTCAATACCACACATCGACGGTGGTGCCACAATTAGCTCTCCACCTATGTGTCAATGTGTGATTAGCTAGCGAGTGATCTTGGGAAGTGTGACTTCCTTGCATTATAGTTTGATATGTGGAAAAAAGGGCTACCTAATCTAGGATAACGAGCCCATTAGGGGAGTCCCCGGTATACCTTGCGGTATGTGGGGCCCAAGTCCATGTTGCAAGGATGTTGTCGAGGCCTACTTTTTGGGACATGAAAGCCCCTAACTTCTCGACGCTCTTAAAACAAGAAAGTGCTTAGCTAATAACGACAATTATCCTTGAATTTATATTCCGCATCGAAACACGGGGTGTGTCATGTGCATGAAGAATATGCCCACAATCACGAGACCCCTAGGACTATGACAAGTGTGTGGATATCACTTCCATGTCACGTTTCCCCTACAAACTAAAAATGGTAAAGGCTAGTTGCTTTTGATCCTTAAGGTCTTCTTGGGACGTGAGAGGAGAGAATACATGTTTTTGCCTTACGGATGAACAAGAAATAAAGGAAAAACACACAAAAGGATGATAAATGCAATATGTTAGATGATAAAAATGAAACAATAAAGATTACTAGTTTGATGATTGGGTCTTCAAGAGGAGGCCCTACAAAACAAGGGTTAGTAGTTTGATTTTTCACCCCAATATCTTGGACAAAATGAGCTGCAAAACAAAAGGGTTAGTAGTTTTTTCAATCCTACAACCACAAAAAGGTTAGATAAATGTCAAAATGGATGGAATCTCCCCTTGTTGCTACAATAAACCTACAAAAATAGAATGTTAGACTTTAAAAAGTCACTAAAACACTAGAAAGTGTGATTAGATTGGTTAATATCAACATAAAAAAAAATAGAAAAAAGCTCTAATTGACAAAACAAAGGTAATGTTTCATGTCAAATGTGCCAAAATAGAACAAAAACAATGTTTTAGAACAAAAGTGCTAATCTACTCAAAATCATTGAAACAATACCAAAAGTGCTAATTTATTAACAAAAACACCAATATATGCTCAAAAGCGTCAAAAACGGAAATAGACAAGGTTAGCAGAAATCAAATTTAAATTCTATAAAAAGCACTAATATACATACAAAAAGTGCCACTATATTTGCATATGCACTAATATACTCATAAACACTCCAATATACAAAAGTGTTACTTTATCTACAAACACTCCAAAATACAAAAGTGCTACTTTATTTGCAAATGCACCACTTTGTCTACAAATGCGCCACTTTATATGCAAATGTGCCATTTTCTCTGCAAACACGCTACTGTTGAAAAGGATGGAAACAGGTAAAAATGGCAATTTTGAGGTTTTAAAGGTTGAATAAAAGCGTTGAAGTATTTACAAAAGTGCCACGGGTTTACAAAAGCGCTCAAGTGTATCCCTACAACCACATAAGTTAGTATTTCATCCAAAATCGTTGTTTCAGATCAAAAGCATTATTTCTTTGGCATAGGCACTAAATGACGAGGCCAAAAGTGCTAAAACATAAGATTGTCACACAAAAATGAAAATTTAAGGTGTAAATCCAAGCGATTTTTTTCAAATTTGGACGAGTTGTTTTAAATATAAAATGTTATAAAAAAACAAAAATTTTGGGGTAAACCCCATAGTGGACATCAAAATGTAGATGAAAAAGATATGTTAGTGCAAAATGCAAATTAGAAACCAAACTAGATCAATTTCTAATCTAACACTCTCTATCACTACCTCAAATTGAGCTAGATGGAAAGGGAATAAAATGCAATACCTTCACTTACCAAAGTAGAGCTCCCTTTGATTTGTTTGATGTGCTCAAGATGTTGGATTTGATGTGTTTGCTTCAGATTTTAGACACACTTGGGCAACACCACCCTTTGATTGATTGATGATTGGTTGATGAAGGATGAAGGATTGGATTAAAGATGGATGATGGATTGATTGGAGGATGAAAATGGAAAAGTTTGGTTATGGATTTTTAAGATATTCTAAGCTAGGTCTCATGGAGAAGGAGAGATCAATTTATAGTTTGTGGGTGGAGGATTCAATTGCTAAGATGAAGCCATGTTTGATTGAGATCGAGGGTGGAGGATCCATGTGAGGATGGAGGATTCTAGAGTTGGAGAATTTTAGAATTTCAAATAAGATTCAATGGAGGGTGATAGGTTTATTTGAATTTTTAAATGTGAGAGAGGGAAATTTAGAGAGGCTTCTAGAAATAGAATCCTCTAGATTTAGAGGTGAGGATGTGATTAGGATTAGAATTAGATTAGTTTTAATAAATAATTATCGGGGTGAGGTTACATCGAAAGACTAGGTGTAAGGATGTGTACGGTTGGTGGGTAGGTAGATATAGGAATATTAAATTCCTAGAAAATGTTAATAGGGATTTTAATAGGATAATATGATTAAAGGTGAGATGTGATATAATGATGAATTAAAAGGATTTGGGATGAATGATAAATGATGATAAAAGGGAGAATATGATAAAATGGATTAAATAATAATAATTAATATTGTGATTAATTATTATTTTTATTATTGGTAAATGGTTTTGAAGGGGACCATACCTTGAAGTACAAAAAGGCTCAAAAGCTAGGATATACAATGAAAGAATTGTGGTTTTTTTATAAGTGGGGGCCACACCCCAACAAAAAAAGCCTAAAAAAACTAGATATAACAATAAAGATCAAGGCAAGGGTAGACTGCCTACAAGAAGCCCAACTACAGACAAAAAAGTAAAACAACAACAACAAAACCACATCATAACAACGTCGAGACAAAAACCAAGTAACAACAAAGACCTATTTGAGAAACTTGTTAAAGAATTTCTGAGCATCCTTCAAGGCCTTGTACAAATTGATGGCAGTTTACTTGGAAAGGTCTGGTTGTTTGCTACTATGGCCTTCTTCCGAGTTTCCTACCCTTCCATACATCCTCTCGAAATGTTGCTTATGTCACATATATGTTTTACTTGAATTTGAATAAAATCAAGCAGTGCTTTTGTGCAAGGAGAGTTGGTTGATCTGCTTGTTCACTACTTGTTGCACTCTCTCCTCCAAGGCATTGTGTTGATTAGTGAGAGTTTCCAACTTCTCCTCAAGCCTTGAAAGAATAGAAGGGTCCAATTCCTCCTTGTTGCCTTCATTAAGAAGAAAGTCAACATTGTCTTTTATTCCCTTGATAGTGCTAACTTATTGCTTAATTATTATATGGGTGATGTTGAGATATTTGTATAACAGATCAATCGTAATTAATCATGTCAATATTTTAGATTTCTACACCTACTGATCATCTTAGGGATATCACCCACTTATGCTCAGTTCACCACATAACCCAAATTGATGTTGTAATGAGACTCTTGACAGCTTCCTTGAAGGTAAAAGCCCTAACATGGTACGGGAACCTTCCTCCGAATTTTATTCACACATAGGATGAATTTGGAGAAAGCTTAGTGAGACATTTTTAGACAAGAGTGACCACATGTTACTTATGGAGCAACTAACAACAATCAAGAGGGAATCTAATGAGAATATTTCCTATTTTAATTACATATTCCAGTCTTGGGATAGAATCCTACTTTTGGTAAGTACTTCTTCACATCCATCTTTCTTGTACTATCTAAGGGCTCTTAATTTTGATATGTTGTTAAGATCCAATCTATGGGAGGTGTAGACCTTCATGTTGCATTTGATATTGCAATCTCAGCTGAGAACAACTTGATCCAAGCTGGTAAGCTAGCTCAAAGGCCCCTATGCCAATATTTGAGAGTTAACACCCATTCCCGTAATTCAGCCTAAACTTATTATTATATAGCCCTTAGAACCATCCTTAGTACCTCAACTAATGAGTTAGCTGATTTTAAGGCCATGTCAAGGAATTTGGAAATAAAGTGACCAATTTTAAAAAGAAGCAAGCCCCACTCACTCAAATACCTTAGCAGCCATATGAATCAACCTATCAACCCACAGAGCATAGCCTTGTCAGAACCATATCGGCCCTACAAGGCTTATAAATCGAGACATACCCAACTCCTACCAATTCTAACATAGTAATTGCCCCCTGTGTAAAACAACATGGCCAAAGCTATGAGATAGTGTTATCCTTGCACTTAACCTCGTGATTCTAACATTTTCCCTCATAGATAAGTGACACAAGCCTTGGAAATTCAAAATTATTTTGTGTATCCAAATCAAATGAATGATCCATCACCACCATCTACTTTAGTAGCTAGTGAGAGTCTGGTCTACTAGAAAGAGGAATATTTATGTGCCACTAATCAAGTTGAAGGGACTCAACAACCACAAGTGTATTCTGATTATAATACAAGATCAAAGAAAATACTCTTAGAGATAGGAGTTGAGGCATCCAAATATCGAGGTGATAGCCATTTCAAGGAGAAATCTCAAAACCAATAGAGGTTTCACCTCACCTGCATGAGATAAACAAGGTGTCTACAGTTCCACATTATCCTATCATTGAGAAGCCAAAGAAATTTATGGATACTCATAATTCAAAAATACATACAACAACACCCCTTGATATTATTGAGAAAATGAAGATAACAAATATTCATGTCTCCTATGGGATGCTTCAACAATTCGGGGTTGATGGATCTCATTACTGAAGAAGACTTAAGGAAATTCAAGATTATTCCCAAAAATTAAAAGGAGGTAAGCCCAACCCCAATTAATTTATATCAATCAAATGTTAGTGATGCAAGTTGTGATTCTAAACCATCTCTATTTTACATATCATTAATCATTGGGAAATATCTGGTCCATAATTGTATGATTGATTTTGGGGCTAGTAGCATAGTCATGCCCAAACAAGTACTTGGCTTGAATTATACCCTTGTTAACAAAGGTGTTGTCTAGCTAGATGGTATTGTTGTGAAAATTGTGGGTGTCATAAAAACCTTAATCTAACCCTACATGCTTTCCCCAATATCACTATCCCTCAAGATATTTCAGTTATAGACCTTCCTCTTGTCTTTGCTTTGTGTTTGTCTAGATATTTTACTACTAAAGTAGAGGGATATCTATCATTTGATTGGTCTCACATGTGTCTTAAGACTAGGTATGACACTAGAATCACAATAAAGGTTGATCCAATTGCCCAATTCCATGTGGAAACATATGATCCAATGCCCATTAAGCTAAATTGTGTTCTAACCTATAAAGTTGGGGAGTAAAGTTAACCATGAGACCTTTTGAAGAAAGAGATAAATTTCCTAATGAAAAAATGTATGAATGGGCCATATAAATATGGATTTATGATCCTTAAGAGCCTTTTGAGGAGACTAGACTTAGCACATATTGTCTAATGGATGAGGAAAATTTTATCCCTAACATGTTGAAATCAAAGAATGATTTGGATAGCTTATGAAAAATGTTTTTGGCAATTCTAAGTGCAAATTTGGAGTTGGTGCGATTGTTGTTTTATTTTCTGCAAAGGAAGATAAGTTATTCTTTTCCCATAGGCTTTGATTTAGTTGTACAAATAATGTTGTTGAATATGAGGCTCTTATTCAAGGATTAATAATTGAAAAGTAAAGGGCTCAAGAAGTTGATGATCTTTGAAGATGTTAAGCTAGTTGTTCAACAAGTCAAGTCACAATGCCTAGCTAAGAACCCTCTCCTCAAATCCTACAAACATAGAGTTTGGGATCTCTTAGAATATTTTGATGCCATCAACATTCAAGTTGTCCCAAGAGAACAAAATGTGGATGCAGATAGGATGGATTTTATTGGAGCTCAATTTGATCCTTCCAAATATATCATGAACGTTGTAGATCAACATGTCAAGCTAGTAACTAGACTAGGAATGCTTAAAAATGAGTGTCATTGGCATATATTTTTTTGACAGTGATGAATAGATTTCCCTCTTCTTTCATCAAGAAGATGAGTTTTCCTTGGCTTTGTAGACAATGTTACAAAATCTTATGGTGACCAAATCATTTAGCTGAAGAATAAAAAACTACCCAAAGGTTTAATCACTTTGGAAAGCATGTTCACCCTGATGATCAATAAAAGGGAGAAGAGAGGATCTAAGAAGATCATGATGTGGTTATCTTCAATGGAAAGCAATTGAAGCTTGGAAAGGTATGTACATCTGAGAAACAATATGATTTCATCCAATTATGCCAAGAATATGATGAAATTTTTGCATGGTCTTATGATGACCTTAAAGGCTATGATCCTAATATCATTCAACACACCATTGAATTGTCCCTAAAACCAAACTAATGAGACAAAAAAAAGGCCAATTAATCCTAAGATTGAACCTTTAATGAGAAAGGAGCTAACAAATTAATTGAAGCTAAAATTATCTTCCCCATCAAACACTCCTCTTGGGTTGCAAACCTCATCCCTATTAGGAAGAAGAATGGAGAGATAAGGTTGTGTGTAGATTTAGAGACCTCAATAAAGCCTCTCTTAAGGATCATTACCCTTTACCTTCCATGGACCAAATCTTATAATCAGTAGTAGGGGCTGAGAGGTTTTCACTTTTGGATGGGTTCTCAGGTTATAATCAAATCCTTGTCAAAGAGTCTAACCAATATAAAACAAATTTCACCACCAAGTGGGGGACATTTTCTATCAAAAGATGCCTTTTGGGTTGTCAATGTTGGTGTTACCTTTCAAAGGGAAATGGATTTATATTTTTAAGTTGATAAGTGATATCATTTTGATTTATTTAGATGATATTACTGTTTTTTCTAAAGAATAATACAATCATATAATTCACCTTAGGAGATATTTAGTAGATGCATGGAGTTTGGAATATCTTTAAATCCAAAGAAATGGATCTTTGTTTTCCATGAGGAAAACTTTTGGGACATGTTGTGTCTAAAGGTGGTTTTGCTATTGATCTAGATAGAATTACAATTATCTTGGCTCTATCTCTTCCCCAACACAAAAAAGAATTATAGTCATTCTAGGGAAGATCAATTTTGTAAGGAAGTTCATCACTAACTTTGTTGAGTTGGTAAGGCCCATAACATTGATGCTTAAGAAAGGATGTAATTTATATGGACACAAGAGGCCAAAATAGTTTTGAGAAGATCATGAAGGCTATATCCAAAGCTCCTCCTCTCATCAAGCCTGATTTTGACAAATACTTTATCTTATATGCATTTGGAAGGGAGAGTAGTATTGCTGCCATCTTAACCCAAGAAAATAAATAAGGATTAGAGAATCCAATAACTTTTACAAGTCAAACACTTAAGATTATGAGCTCAAATACAACTTTGTTGAAAGAAAACTTTTGTTGTTTTAAGAGCTCTAAAAAAATTTAAACACTTGTTATCCAACAATAAGATCAAATTATTTATTACTCATCCAAGCATTAAGTAGTACATTATGAGCACTAAAATAAGTGATAAAAGAGCTGCTTGGATTACTAAAATCATGGAGTTTGACATTGAAATAAAGTCCACCAAGTTGATTAGAGGTAGAGCATTGTGTCAACACTTGGCTGAAGATGAAGGGCCCATACAAGAATTATTTTATTTCAATCAAGTAAAATATACAATAGGGACAAGTGTTGAAAATGACTGGTTTCAAAATATGGTTGAATACCTTCACATTAGAAAGTTGCCTAAAATTTTCAACAGAACAAAGAAGGAATTTTAGATTGCAGGCCCTTAACTACGAGTTGTTTGAAGGTTTCATTTTCAAGAGAAACATTGATGGTGTGATGTTGAGATGTGTGGAACCTAACAAGGTTGAGAAGATAATCAGAGAGTTTCATGTAGGCTTTGTTGGTGGGCACTTTTCTCCTCAAACTATTGCAACCAAGATCTTGAGGGTTGACTATTTTTGGCCCACTTTGTTTTTAGATTGTTATAAATGGATAAGGAGTTGCAAAGAATGTTTGTTCTTCACTAGAAGAAAATGGAATGCAACCCTTCCACTTCAACCCATTGTTGTTGATCAACCTTTCTCTCAATGGGGTTTAGACTTCATTGGTATGGTGAACCCTCCTTCAAGTGTTGGCCATCATTGGGTTTTGATGCTACAGACTATTTTATGAGGTGGGTGGAAGGTGTACCACTAAGGGGTAATTGAGAATGTCATTGTGGACTTTCTAGATGACATTGTGACCAAATTTGGGGTTCAAAATAGTTATATATGATAATTACAAGGATTCATTAGAGCCAAAGTGATTGGTTTTACCTTGAAATATGGTATTTACTTGAAGACATCTTTGAACTATTATCCTTAAGGAAATGTCCTTGTTGAATCTTATAATAAAAATATGATCAAAATCATGAAGAGAACAATGGAAGACAATCAGAGGTAGTGGCATACTAAGGTAAGAACAACACTTTGGGTTGATAGAATCACACCCAAGAAGTCTATTGGGAACTCTCCATTCATGCTTGTATATGGGAGAGAAGTGAGGTTACCCATCTCACTTGAACTTCTAGCTCTAGAGTTGGCTCATCAATTGGAGTTAGAGCATCATGATGCAAGAACCATAAGGAATGTTAAGTTGGTTAAGTTAGAATAATTCATGGAAGAAGCTAGAGAGAAACTGCAAAAACACCAACAAACTATGCAAAAGTAGTTTAAGAATAAATAACACCTTCAACAATTTAAAGAGCGGGAGTTAGTCCTAAAATGGGATGAAGATCACTCCAAGCTAGGAAAACATAATAAGTTTGATGTTATTTAGAGTGGTCCTTATCATATTGTAGAGATCAAGGAAACAATGCTTTTGAATTGGCAAATCTTGGTGGTGAAACCTTGCAATCCCAATCAATAGGGTTTTCCTCAAGCCTTATTACTAACTTTTTCTTCCACCCCTTTTATATAGATGTAAATAAGTTTTGTTCCTCACACTTTTTATTTTGTTTCCTTATTGTCGCGTTTTCAGTGTCTTCTTGGCCTCGATGCAGGGGCATCATTAAAAGTCACCAAAGTTACAAATTCTCATCTTTCGTGGTTCAAGAGGTTAAAGTGAGTGTGTTAGAAGGATTAGGTGGAGATTCAAAGTTAGAATTTTCAAGTATTATATTTCCCTCCATTTTTGTATTCAAATATTCTAATTGTGAAATTAGGGAGTATGACTTGTCATGAAGTGTGCAAGGATGTTTTGTAGGTTTAAAGAGTGTGTATGGGATGTCACAGTCAAATAGGTGATACAAGAGTCATTAAAATTTATACAAATGTTGTAAATTCCTAACAAAGGGCATCTTTGAGTTATGAGTCATCAAGAAGTTAGTTAGGGAAGAAGAAAGGTTGGAGAGAATTAGTTAAATATGGGCAAGAATCAATTGTAAATTCATTCCTCGAGGAACAAGAAGGGAAGAAGTTTGAGAAATATGCAATTTTGTATAATGTATATGCTTATTAATGGAAAACTTTGTTTTGTGAATGTGTGTATTTCCTTTCATTATAGAATCTGAGTATTGATGTCGAGAGGCCCAAAATATGGATGATCATGGTTTGATAAACGTTCAAGAATCTTCCTTAGGATCTTATGGAGGTTAAACATGTACTTATATGCTATGTTCTAAGTATTTCTTGTGACTTATAATAGGACCGTGTTTGAATATTTCTCAATGTGAATGATGTGGGATACGAGGAAGGAGTTATTTCAATGGTAACATGTGATAAGTAACATTATTTTATGGTTTAAGGAGTTATTGTATGAATGAAGGATGAATCTCTTATATATTTCTATGCATGTATGACTAAAATTGGGTGCTAACTTGATCGCGAAACATGATTTCAAGGAGCCTACCTGGTGGTTATACTAGATAAAAAACTATGTGGAATCTAGTGATACACATATTAGGGATATATGAAAAATGTAAGGGATATCATTAACCCAAATCAAAGAGAAGTTACTTTGTTCTAATGAAAATGTGCACTGTTAGTTAGGTGTGAATTTGACATATACAATTTCTAAGAAATCTTGCAAGTATTTTGAGTTTAATGAATTGGATATCATCCATTGTCAAGAGGATCATATGCATGTTGGTAAGTCAGACCTTGGTTCAAATATTTAGGTTGCAAAGCCAATATTTAAGCATTTTATAAGCACTTTGAGGTTCTCGGGTTGTACAATGTCATCGAGCTAGGGTTTGTAATTTATAGGTTCAAATGAAGGAATTAAGGCTTGAAATTTACTAGAAATGAGGTTTAGGATGTCTATTTAAATATTTATAAGGAATTTTGGCATTTCAATGGTGTATTTTTGAGTTATGTGTGACAAAGTGTCTTGTCACAATGGGTAATACAATGCAAGCCCTAACGGTGAAGGATTATTAACAAAGGAAGTGGGATTTAGGGATAACCTTAGGACTTGAAACTTAATACACATAAAGAACTTAAAAAAGGGTGTCCATAAAGGTTTTATTTGAGTCTTGAAATATCAGGTGAAGGAAAATATGCAAGACAATGATTAGAATCGGGCTAGTAAGAGACAATTTCAATAGGTAAGCATAAGTAGGTTTTATGGAGAATATTAAAGAATTAGTTGATGAAATTTGTTGCACACCTTAACAAGCCTAAAGGGTGTTTGAAAATTCTTCCACTTTGTTTTGGGTTTGTATGAAACCTCCTAACTATGGTGCATGCAAGAGCATAGTTACAAGAACCTAGTAAGAGCAATTTTGAGCCAATTAAGGAAGTTGATAAGAGATTATTGTTTCTAATCACTTTGATATTGTCTTTTACCTTTGTTTGAGTGCATGGAGCATGGTATAGTGAATTGATGGATTCATGAAGGAAAAAGGAAAGAATTGACTAATTGGGAGCTAAGACACAAGAAGCTAGTGAAGGGTGTTTAGAGGTAAGACAGGGGAAAATGAGGTTTTACAAGGATTTGGGTCACTTTGACACTGAATATGCATGTGAGAAAGTTGTCAAAATAGGGCATGAGGTTTGATGAATAAGGTTTTGTTTGTATAGTTAGGATTTTTGCCTGTGAGAATTAATCTAAGCTAGAAAACAAGAAAGAAAAGCGAGTAATCGAGATTGAATGAAGCTAAAGGTTGTTACAAATTGGATGAATATGTCAAATTGAGTAGAAGCTCTGCATCAACCTCAATTTTTAGACTATGGGTGCTTCTTGCTCATGATACCTATTTTTAGTTGTATTACTTATTTTTAGTATAAATTGATAGGAAGTTTTGTTTTTGGAGATTGTGTTATCACCTTTGATTCACCATGGTCGCATCTCTCAATTTTTAGTGATTACAATGTTAATATTTCGATTTAGTTGTGTTTGAATAGGTACTTGTAGTCTTGTAATCTCCTTATCCATCTACTGAGAAAACCAATTTTCATATACGTCTTCTACTTCTCTTTTGAATAACTTTTGGATTGTTTTCAGAATGGTTTAGAGTTACAGGTATAGAGGCACATATTTACAAATCATTTGAACACTTTTGGGGAGAAGAACTGGGATCAAAGCAAGTGAGAATCAACTTAGGGTACAAAGCAAATTATGGGCAATCATAATTATTTTGCAAAGAATGTCGAGTGTTGGAAAGTATGGGAGGGTTTTTTAGATTTTTATATTGAATCCATGCCCAATGGATGCATAAGGTAACCAAATATCACATCTAGTAGGAAGATGGCCCCTTTGAGTCACCATAAATGTTTCCTAAATAATCACCTTGTTTATTTTTGGGCAACTAGTTATAAAAATGAAGACTTAGGGCCTTTATCGGTGTGGTTCATTAATTCTACATATTGATGTATAAAAATTTGCTTAAATTATATGTGTGGATCGATGCAAGGTTCCACAATTCAAAATGGTCGAAGACATCCATTTTGTGCTAATTTCAAATTTTTCACTAAAAATATTTTCCCAATTTCGACAAGAATCTTCAAAATGCCATAACTTTTGATATGGACCACAAAATTGAACAAAATTAGTACTGTTGGAAAGGTATTGAAATGAAATACACATTAGAGGTAGTTTTAGGGTCATTATAAATCAATAGAAATAATAAAAATGGAAAATACATGAAATTCCAAAAGTCATAGAAAGGAAAAATTCATGAAGGAATTGAAGATCCGCACTATAAATAACATTGTATCGAAGTATCCATAATGATTGTTGATACAAAAACAAGTGCACACGTAGTTGAAAAAAATAAATAACTAACAAAAGCATGAAAGTGCAAAAAATAACTCAAAGGAAATATTTCTCTAAATGCACTGCTTGGAATTTGTCACAAATGAAGATGTACATATAGGAGAGTGGATGTGTAACTCCTCCATGATTAGTGAAATCAGAGTCCAAGATAGAAATGTAACTCACATACTTGAAAAATTCAAACTAATAGTAACTCCCACTTAGCTAACAATGATAGTTAAGTGTAACTCCTGTCACCGACTCCAAGTGTAACTCCTATAACTAGTACACCTAAGCAAGCTTACTCCTAAAGTGTAGGAATAATCCACATAAATAAATAAATGGAATAAATAAAATCCTACACTAACACCCCCTTAAGTGTAGCTTAGGTGGGCGGGAAATAAAGTGGGTCCTGACAATAAGGCTTGATGAGGTACCCACGTAAAATGTAACTCTCACAAAGTGGAGTAAAAGGAGAAAACCCATGGTGGGAACCCCTTAAAAGAGAAACATAAAATAAAAACGAGGACTAAGAAGCCTCACAAGAAGTTACAACTACCTATAGCTACCTTATATCCTACAAAACAACCTCCTGGGTATTTGTGGATTAGAAGTAGATGTAGTGAAGAGTGAATCACCATGAAAGAGTAAAGGAAACCGCCAAGTGTCTGATGGATCTCCAACTAAGGTGTGGTTCTTATCTAAGGAACTATGCTACTCATACAAGGTAGAAGTGTCAATTGCTCCATGAAGGGATGATGAATCTAAAGTAAAAGTGAAGAAGGAATGTGGAAGGTCTTATAACTGAGTAGAAGATTTCCTGATGTTTGATGAGTCCTAAATCAAGGTGACTATTACCTGAAAATTTTGTGGTGGATCATAAGTATGTGGATCAAGAAATAACTCCTCTAAAACTGGAAGGTGATAATGATATGGTGGAGGCGGGTCCCCATCACTATTGTAGTCATTTGTGTTATAAGATAAGTCCTCATCATCATAAATGTATTCAAACTTAGAAGTCTAATCAAGTATAAGTGAATTTGGTGAATAATCTGAAGGAGGGACAAAGTGAGAGAAGGAATATAGCTGAGTTTGATGATCAACTACACCAACTACAATGATAGTGTCACTGTGTAACTCTATGACATATACTGGATCTGGAGGGAACTCAACTCGCATGCCCTGACTAAGGTGAGTAATTTGATAGATCTGATAGGATATTAGTTGACAATGAGGGAATACTTAGAACATTATTGAATGTTCCTCCACTCACTTCAATAGACCCTCTCCCAAACATGTGTAGAATTGTTTTCACCTAATCGGATAATGAACATGTCACATGGCTCCAAAGAAGTGAACTCCATGTGTAAAGAATTCATATGACATGATGCTCCAAAATTAATAACCCAAGAAGGAGTCGGTGGTACAATTGTAATTAAGGATCTCACCCTTTTCTCCTTTCATGATGCTTTATCTTTCCCTTTTACATTGTCATTTTCCTTGGAATATTCATGGGTTGATGAAGATGGTTTGATAGACTCGAGGGCACCTATGTTGTTCTTCTTAATAAGACTCGTGAGGTATTCAACTTGTTTCTTCAAACATTTACTTTCATCATGTTTTTCTTTGCAATACCCACATTTGATCCACTCTTTCTTGGACTTAATAGTAGAAGAGGATGATCCAGAGTTTGATTTTGAGGTGGGTTGATATTTCTTGCTCTCATGATCCTTGTTGTTTTATTTCTTCTCTTTTGAAGCCTTTTGTATGTCATGCTTTAGAATTAGAGCATGTAGTTTAATGGAATTTAACTTAACCATTTGATTCACTTTATCTTATTCCTAGATTAATTAAGCAACAAACTCATCAAAGGAGGGAATTTTCCATTGTGCTCTAAGTTCTCTTTTGGTTGCATGGAAGGTAGAGACAAAAACATAATAGTCAGGACCTAGTTTGGCGAGGATAAAAAGAATAAGTTGTGAGTCCTTCTTGTCAATTCCACATTATTTTAGTTGCATTCTCAAAGATTTAAACTTGGTGAATAAGTATTGAAGTGTGTCAAAATTTCTAGGGCTAAGACCAATCAACTCATTTTCTAGTTCATGCCCTCTCATTTCATCTTGTTTCCTAAAGAGTTGTTCTAAGGTGTCCCATATTTCCTTGGGTGTTTGGGTAGTAGTTAAATGAAAGTAGAGATATGGTGACATAGAAAAGAACAAGAATCCATATGCTTCTTCACACTTGTCAAACCATTTATCTTTCTCTTTTTTTCTTTGGTTCAGTTTTCAAACCCATAGTTATCCAATAGAGCTTCTTGTTTTGCAAAGTGAGTGACATGAAATTCTTCCATTCATGATAGTTGAATGGAGTAAGCAAAAGAAAATAAGAATCCATTTTTGTGTTTGCAAAAGAAGAGAATGAGTGTGGAAGGAATCACAATATTACACCCCCCTTGAATTAATATTTTTGACCCACCCAAATTTGATACTATAAGTGAGTGTGTTTTACAAAATAAAGTGTTCTAATGGAATAATCACGAAAAAATAGGTACTTTAAAAAGGCACTTGAATCCGAGTTTCCTATTAAAAATTACAAGCCTTTATTTTTTCTTGTAAATAAAATATTTTAATATTTACCTTGAAGCATAATAAATGCCAATAAAAAAACTTGGAGGGACCCAACAAAAACGATTGTCTCGCAATATCTCTGAGTTTACAGTCGATCCTATGGTTTTGCCACCTTTTGGATCCAATGAAGCAACCCGATTTGTGTAAAAATGGTCTCAAGTCAAAATACTTAGAAACACCTTTGTTAGTTACCTAGATGAAGAATTCAAATTTTACAATTATACTGAAAACAGGCACACCTTTTATACAACTAGCTCTGATACCATATATCATAATATCCACAAGTCCATCACTGATAGAAAAACAAGTGCACGTGTATTTGCGAAAAAAAATATCAAAAGCATGAAAGTGTAAAAAATAACTCAAAGGTGAGATTTCTCTAAATACACTGCTTGGAATTTATCACAAATGAAAATGTACATATAGAAGAGTGGATGTGTAACTCCTCCATGTTTAGTGGAATCAGATCTCGAGATATAAATGTAACTCACCCAATTGACAAAGTCAAACTAAGAGTAACTCCCACTTAGCTAACAATAATGGCTAAGTGTAACTCCTATGACTAACTACGATGACTAGTACACATAAACAAGCTTACTCCTAAAGTGTAGGAATAATCCATGTGTAGGAATAATCCACATATATAAACAAAATCTTACACTAACACAGTGGGTCTCAGTATAATGAAGGATTTGAAAATTCGCACTTAAAAGATTTACAAATCCAAACTATGAAGGATTTCAAAATCCACACACTTGAAGGATTTCAAAATCCTCTCTATGGGGGAATAAAAAATTTGCACTACAAAGGATTTTCCTAATTTTGACGAGAATCTTCAAAATGCCATAACTTTTGATGGGGACCACAAAATTGAGAAAAATTGGTACCGTTGGAAAGGTATTGAAATGAAATACACATTGGAGGTGGTTTTGGGTTCATGCTAATGAAATGGAAATAAGCCAAAAAGGAGAAAATCTACAAGAGTCCAAAATTCACACAAAGGGAAAATTCATGAAGGAATTGAAGATCGCATTATAAAGAACAATGGGTCCACATAATGAAGTATTTAAACATCCACACTTCAAAGATTTTAAAATACACACTAAAAAGGATTTAAAAATTTACGTGATGAAATATTTCAAACTATGCATTATGAAGGAATTGAAAATCCGCACTACAAAGGATTTGTCCAATTATGACCGAGAATCTTCAAAATGTTGTAACTTTTGACAAGGACCACGAAATTTAGCAAAATTGGTACCGTAGGGAGGTATTGAAATAAATACACATTGGAGGTGGTTTTGGATGATGATAAATCCAATTTGTGATCAAATAACTAAATTAGGGCCCACAACCATTTTTGGATATGAGTTTGTGACTCAAACATGAGATTGGTTTTTGCTCATATCTTTTGATCCAAAGCTCCATTTGACATGAGACTAATCTCATTAGAAGTGTTTTTTCGAGGAATCTACCTAAAGATAATTTTAAGGGGAAATATGGAGATACTTAGGATATTTTAACAACCAAGGATTGCATTTTTAAAGTCATTTTCTTAATAAATTGATGTGCAAATCGATTCTGGATGCTTTTGTTTGATTCCTTTTGTCTCATGATGCTCCTTAGATGGTATATTCTCCTCACGCCCCCAAAAAAGTGAATAGAATGTGTTGAATGGTCTGTGTAACAGGAAATGAGTTGTTATTAGTGTTCTAAAACATTATTATGACCAAAAATAAACATTTGGTATCTCATTCTTTATCTATCTCCCCTAATTTCATGGGAATTCATTGATCTAAGTTAGAGCTCATCCACATAGAAAATATCGAAGGTTTTCTTGCAATCCAAGGCACCCCATGGGTGTGGATCATCATGAGACTGAGGGATTACCTTTTGAGTCACTTCTAGGGTAGTTTGGAAGGGTCAAGTAGGTTAAGCATCTCCCATGACATCTTCATATCCCTTCTCCTCTCTTCTCCTTTTATAAATGTAATGAGTTTCATAAGTGAAACTATCCTCTCTTGAATGCAAATAAAATCTACCCAATTAGTTTCGAGTGTTCTAAGTTTGTGTAGACCCTTGTGTTGAATTGTGTAATGCATTCATTGCCTTCTCAATGACTGTGAGAGATTGTGTATTCCTTAAGCAATAATATCTAGTTGATTGTGATTCATATCTATCCTTTGGCTTGTGTTATTGCATCTTACCTTTCTTTTTGTTATTGTATGATGTGTATGAGTTATAGCTGCATAATTTTAGTCCATTGTGTCATTTATACAGAGGATTAAAAGGTGATAGAATGTTGCATGGAATGTGACTCATATTTTCCCCTTTGTCATTGTATTTTTCCATTTTTCCTTGATCTCAAGGAGAGTGATCCCTTCATACTTTGGTGTATCACCATTCTTGTCAAATTTGAAATTTTTTTCCCTCAACTTTGCATAGTTTTTAGTTAGATTAGAGTAGTGGTTAATCTAGAGCTTTTAAGGAAAGGATCCAACCTTATTCTAGAGGTTTATCTCAAGGGTTAAGGTCCCACACCTTAGAGATACTCCCATTGTTGTTGCAAAGACCTTCAAACACTTGAATAACTACCTAAATTAGAAGGGTGCACACAATTCTCTACCAACATATATAATATTGATCTTAATACACAAGTGAGAGTTATGCAAAAGCCATAATTAAGATCAGACTTGCATAGGACTAAACCATACAAATAGGGCATTTTTTTGGGTGACTTTTGTCGTGCACAAGAGATTTTTCCTCCCTTGTATTTCATGTTAGGAAATATCATGTTTGATATTCATGTGGGTGAAATTATACGAATTATATGTTATAATAAGTAGTGGGTTAGCAATATATTAGCGAGTGAGTTGTGGGTGACGTTACAACAACTCATGTAAATGGGAGATTAAGAGAAATAATAGGGATTTGAAGTAGAAGCTATCTTTGTGTTTTTATGAGATAAGAAGGCCTATATATGTGTAAAATATAATATTGAAAAATTAGAACGAAGTTTAATTTTATGTTAAACATCATCCAAAATTACATATGGTATCAGAGAAATATGAGAACTCGAGGATTGAATAGGAAACTCTAGTATTGCTCTTCATTATCCGTCATGAAATTTATTATTATGTGAGAGAGACTAGTAATGTAATTTATTAAAAATTCTAGAATAGGTTTGTGTAGGTAGATTTGATAATTTGTCAAGAATACAAAATATAACTCACCATTTATTATCTCCTCATGTTTAGCATATTAAAGGCTCTATTATGTTGTTTTTCCATTTGTAGCTTGTCAATATACTTCAAAGATTATATTATAGCTCGTGCAACCATTCAAAGTTAAGGCCGATTAGTAAAGCAAAACCTAATGCACTTTTTTCATAGTTATGACTCGCGTACAAGATCAAGTTTGTTTGCATCAAAATATTGAAAATTAGATTGATAAATGCTATGACTCAATCATTTATTCTAAACGAACTTTTGGTGCATTATCATTCTCTATTAGTTCTAAAATTGAACTTAAGTCGGTGTGCAGATTTTGTAGCTACTCATTGATCTATACATTGGAACTCTCACCTTGGTTTTGCATATGTTGTGATTTATTTTGTATTCCCATTTGGCTCAGTGGCTCACTTTGCATCTACTCAACTTTCCACCTCAACACCGCTTTACTCTCATTTCTCTTTACTCGGTCATGTTCAACCTCCACTATTGTTATTTTTGGTTCCAACATAATATATTGATTTAAGTTAAGCATTGTAACCCCTTTACATTGAGGTTCGCTAGGTTTCCTCCACGACTCCTCACCGCTATACACCATTGGTCTCGATTTATTAAAGGGTTGTTTATTATATTTGTTATATGCTAAGTGGTTCATAACATCTTGACAAGTTTTAAAGTGGGCGATTATTAAACTAGAAGTGGAGTAATATTAATTTTGTTAATAAGTGGTGGAAGTCTTTATTAAGTGGATATTTTTAGGGGTCATTATTTGTTTAAGAAAATCAATTATGATAATAGTTAAATGTAAAGGGGTGTTAAAGAAAAGTAGTGGTGGAAATGGTTTTAGGGGAAATTTTATTTTATTTTTATATATATCATTAGTTATTTATGATAGATTCATTTGATCGTGTTATTTGTAAAGTCAATTTGAGTCTTAATAGTAAAAATCATTTTCAATTATATAAAAAGTTGCCTCACACAGGTATTTTCAAGCAAACCCAAAATTCAATGTGCATGTCACAACTAGGGGAATTATTCTCTCCTAAAAATGACTTACGGATGAGCCTCGCGATCACAAATTAGATCAAGTAAACAATAATAAACTAGAGAATGAAGGCAACAAAGGAAGGAGGTTGATCAACGACCTCTTGTCACCCACTAGTGACGGGGTCACATTATGATGTAGTGGAATTTTTGTTTGTTTTTCATTTCATGTAATGTGTTAATTTAAAGCTCTTGTCATGTCATCATGCTTGAAAAATCATATTATATAAGAATATCATGATAAGAGAAGATGAGGTAAATTCAACATGGATTGTTGTTTCGAATCTTTGGGATTTGTAATTTGGGAGTTTGGGGAGGGAGTTTCAAGAACTTGGGAATTCAACTCGATAAATACACCTTTATAGAGGACATGAGACATGCAGGCTCCCAAATTTGTTCTACTTATTAGATGAGAGAGGAAGGGTGGAATAATTCATTGTACTTATATGCTTCTTCACCGAGAAGGGCGATTTAAGGCCAATAAATAAGAATGTGGTTAACTTCCAACTCTTTAGCTTTGTGAAACATGGGGAGAGAGATCCTACATCAACCATGTGATATCAAATAACATAAACAATGCAAATATAGAGTATTAAACCCAGATAAGTAGCCCGACCACTATGATGTCCCACCCAATTGATTGTCACTAGTAAGAGGATCATAAAGCTACTTAAAACCAGGAAAAGGTTGTAAAAAAACAAATCATTGTGATAAAGATGAATCCAAAGTTATATCAAAGAGGCCTCTAAGAATGTGCAAGATAAATAGAGGTCTTAAGGAGGGAAATACAACAAGATTTAATTTAAAAAGGGGGTTTGATCATTACAACTTCATATGTGTCTTTTCCATTAGGCTAAATTATAAAGCCGATATGGAGTCGAGATAACACAAGAGTTGCATCAATTTACACAATTACTACAACTCCCATAATTCAGACACTCATTAAACCACATACACTAAGATTTAACAAACCATCAGACCACCATAACTCAAAATCTAAAATATAACATTAGATAAGTTTATTGAGTGCAAATAAAGCTAGAATTCCACAAGGATTTTACAACCAAATGCTTTGGTGACTACACATCAGACCTCTGCACCTAATTACCAAATGGAGACTCTAACAATTTGAGTGAATACACTTTTACCTCAAATGATAGCTTCCTTTATAATCCACTATCTTATTCATGACTCAATAAAACAAATACATATACTCTCCCAAATATTTATTATGATATCCTTGAATTTATTATAGTCATTCCTTCTCTAAACATCTAAAACAAAGCTAAAATGAACACCTACAAACTAGATTACCAAAGGGATTAGAGATCCTGCCAAAATGGCCAAGCTGGAAGATGATTAGATGAAGCACATTCTTCATCTATTTATACAATTGAGAGAACATTCTAGAATGGAATTTGAGGGAAGTTTAAAGCTCGAGAACCAATGAGAAGAGAGGAACAAGCATGCACAGATTGATTAATGGCTCCACCATTGATCAAATGACACATGAAACCAATTGGAATTCAATTTAAGATCTTAGGGCCAAATTCATGCTTGTTGAGAAGCACAACACTCTTAAGAAACACAAGGGAGGCCCCACACATGATCAATTTGGAGAAGTGGATTGACAAATGGTGACAAAGGATGGAAAATGCTATCAAAACTTATAACACAAAATTCTCTACAAATATCTCACCAATTCACCTCAAATTTGTTCCTAGTGTGTATCTTTCTTCATAAGCTTTCCAATGGTATCATTTTTATGTGATTTAGAGCTACCAGTCAAAGTTATGGCGATTTGAAACCGCCCATGTTGTTTAACCCAATTGATGGCAAGGGTCATCAAAATTTACCTCAAAGGTTCAATTTTATCATGTGTCTCATTTTCATCGGTGACCTTGTGTAAATTATTTATGCCAAAGTTGAAGCCATATGTCCACATCCTATTAGTTTCAGGTTCATAGGTTCATGAGATTTTCCTTTGCCTTCACGTCTCAACTTCCTAGGAGTTTTAGTGACCCGTGAATGGTCCATGTTGACCAATCACATATTTTTAGGGTTCACTTTGGGATCTCAAACCTCTCCTTACACCCTCAAGATCTTGGGATCCCATATATCCACACCTTCATCGATTTTGGGTTTAAACCCAACCTCTAGGACCACATAATGTCATCATTGGTCTACATGGAGCATTCATGACTTTTCGTGCTACCGATCCTTCCCAATTCTTAAGATTGAAGCATTTATACCTATGATCAATCATGGACTACTATTATTGGTCCATGTGGACGAATGACATGTTTTCATGCTCTTGGGCCTTTGGATCTTCTTGGGGTTCTCAAGAACCTTTTTCCTTAGTAGTTTTTTCTATCTTCTGGCACCTAAAACTTCAATGAGATTGTGCACATGTCCTCCTCATGATCTTTCACCTACTCCCTTCCCCGCCTTAACCACTTTTCAAACTCGAGAAAAAGTGATTCATGGAGCCTTCACCCCACTAAATAAAGGTGACCACTTGGCTTATAAGCCTGATCCTAATCCTTCCCACAATGAATATGGGATTAATTCCCAAGGTGAACAAACAAAGTAACCACTACATGAAGGCTTGAGAGAATAATTTGGTGACAAGTGTCCCTGATTTGATCAATAAAATTTGATGGTCTCGCGATTGAAAGGAAAACAAGGGTTTGAATGTCAAGTGAACGTTTGAGATCTAAAACCACCCCAAAGTCTTCCAAGTTTTTAGAGTAAAATGAGGTGAACAATTTTCAACGCCAACAAGACAGTTTGATGGAGTTGTACATGTTCCATTTTTTAGAGAAAAGCTTTTTCAAAATATGATTCTCTTATCCCATGTTCACACTAAAGGGAGGAATATTAGGGAATATCATGTTTAGTACTCACATGGGTAAAAGTATGTGAGTTATATTTTGTAATAATTAGTTGGTTGGTAATATATTAGTGAGCGTGTTGTTAGAGATGTTTGAACAATTCATGTAAATGGAAGATTAGGAGAAATAGTAGGGATTTGGAGTGGAGCCTATCTCCATACTTTTAGGAGATAAGAAGGCATATATTTATGTAAATTATAATATTGGAAAATTAGAACGAAGTTTAATTTTGTGTTAAACCTGATCCAAAATTACATTTCAGCCTCTCGGATGTTCAACACAACTCAACGACACCCTACACAACTTGTTTACATACTTCTAGATCCATGTCACACCATTTGAGCCTTTATTGAGGTGAATATGTTCTAAACACTAACCTTAACTTCTAAATCGATCATGTAGAGTTTGTATAAGATTGTATAATTGCAACATATGTCATTAGAATATGTGATTTATTGATATTTGTGTTTCTAATTCTAATTCATATTTACACACATAATGAATATCTTAATTAGAAAAACCTAATTTTCATATTACAAAACCTTCTCATAAGATATGAAGATCATTCGTAAATAGACCAATAAGTAGATCTTAACCCCCTTCAATCCCCAATGCATTCTACATTTCCAAAACCAAACTAAATAGATCTCCATTAAGATCATTTATGTCAAAATCTTCTTGAGACCCTCTACGAAACAATTCTTGTCATTATTAATATCTTCATTAAACCCCTCTTCAAAACAATTCTTGTCATAATCATAAATGCTAACCTTTCCGCCCTTCTCAAATCCACCACTCTTGCATTTCGCTTCCCCATCTTCTTCCACAACATTTTTTCATTGAACATCTTTTAACTCAAAGAACAACCATTCACATCACTCGATATTATTGTTTGTATTTTGTTACTAAAAATCATAAAAATATATATTGATAAGACTTACATTTACAAAGTAATTGATCGGAATTCTAATTTTTCTATGTTGAGGCACACTATAACTTAGGTTGATATCATTCGGAGCATTACATGGATAGTTTAAACGTTGACAAGTTGACATACCTGTTTCAAGAGGAAAGACTAATCAAAATATCAAGTTTTTTAATCAAGATACATAGTAGAAGAGCTAGCATCAAGAAATGAGTTAACTTGTTGCAATATTAGTAGGTAGCCTCTGTGGATGATGTTTTGTTTTTATTTGGGCATAATTTTTTGTGGCTCTTGGTCCCATACACCGATTGGTCTCGTGGATGTTATTAAAATCATTCAATCATTCAATCATTCATTCATTTTACATCTTTTGAAGTTCGAATACTAATCTCCTCGTAAAGTTAGCAATATCAAAAAGGACTTAACCATTAAAAAAAAAAAAAAGAGTTGGGCAATACAAAAAGGGCTTTTCTCAATTTTAGAAAAAAGAAACCAAGAAGAGCTTAGAGAGAGAGAGAGATAGAGATGGCCATACCAAAAGGGCTAAAAAAACAGAAAAAACAGAAAGTAAGCAATACCGAGGCTAAAATTGAGAAGCCTCCGCTAAATAAGTAAAAAGAGAATGACAGTTTGTTTTAAGAGTCGTTGGCAGAAGATGGAGATAAACTGGCTGCTGTGACAGGGATGAGTAAGAAATGGATGTCCATATGCTTGACGGCTCTTTCTGCGTTGGCAATGCATTTTACATTTGCAGCAATTGCTCATCTATGGATCTCAAATTCTATATTTCCGGCCCTGCTTGAAATAGGTACTTACAGAATTTGCTTTCAATTTATCAATTCCACGCCCTTTGCATTTCGAACCTTTGTTATTTTGGCAAAGACGGTTAGTTTGCTAATAAATTATCAGGGTGTGGTTTTATCTCTTCATTTATTTATTTGTTCTGTGCAGTCGGAGGTTTCTTTGTTTGGCTGATACAAGGTCAATGGTGCAAAAGACGGACGGGAATATCCACCTCCGCTCCTACCTTTGTCTTCGTTAGTATTTGGATCCTGTGGGCACTCTATATTTTACTGCTTCGAAGGGGTGAGTTTCTTTTTATTTTTAATGTTTTTTTTTGGGGTTGCATTTTTCCGCATTTTCAAATTTCAGTGTTTTTTTAATCAAATTCAGCGCATGTTTTCTGTTAGCATATGATAAATCCATAGAAGAAATTAAATGAATTGGCTTACTGCTTGTTTTGATTTCCTAAAATGTGCAAAAGATTTCTGATGCTTTTGCTGATTTTTAAATTTGATTTTCTTGCTTGTTTTCATTTATACATTTTAAATTTTGGGTAAATTGCCCCATCTTTAACCACCACGGCAAGCACACCTTTTATTACATGCCGCAACAGAGAGATATGCATTTCACCAAATTTACCCCCACCTGGCTGGCATCGACCTCGACATCACACCCCAACCGATGATTGGATGCGGCAATGTATACAATTTTACACTTAATATGTCTCTCGGGGATTTGAACTTGTGTCTTTGCTACAAAAACCCATTGATTTGCCAGTTGAGCGCATCCCAATTGATGGCCCTGCTTGGCAGTATTAAATTTGTACAAACTTTATTAATTTGAACACCATTTCAAATTTGCTCTGATATCAAAGGAAGCGAAAGAGATTCATGCCAGTTATTAAGTTCTAATTTAAGTAGGGGAGTAAAATAAAGATTTTTTATCTAGAGGAGTCTAAGTTTAAGCAGACTGTACATACAGTAGTCTGACTTAAAAAGGCAATTAAGTGTCCAACTAGTATAAATATAAATCAATGAACATATTTTTGAACAATTCTGGGAGACAGCTGGACTGCATTCTAAGCAGAATGGATTGAAGAATACAGCAAAGGGGCCTTAACAAACTACTTATTCATTGCTGAACAAATTTGACCTTGAATAACAGTGAACTGTGGTAGCAAGGGGACTCTGTTTACACAATTAATACGTCAAACTGACCCTTCATCTTGATGTCCTTTGTAGCCAAGAATACAATGAGTTAGAGCTGCAGTATGGCGACTTGATTGTAACCTCAAAAACCCGGGTTGTGATTGTTTTTTGTTCAAAAACGCCATATTAAAGAAAATAGAATTATCTTCGTACATTATCTTAAGACAATAACAAAATTAAGGCATGTTTGTAGGATTATATCTTCCCACACAATGACTATCCTGTGAGAATGTTACATCACATTGTAGTATAGAGTCACTGCATAACAAAAAGATCGATGAGAACACATGTAATACTAAATAGAGTCTTTTCAATTGATATTACATACAATGTACACTGCTGACTATGATGGAACCAAATATTAAATCATGATGATAAGCTCATGTCCGACCCATATATATGTTCGCATATAAACTCAGATAAATTTTTATTATAATGTTTATGTTTCTGGTGGTGATTATATTCTTTGAATCCATAATCAAACAATAACAATTTATATATTGAGTTACTCACTCAAAATTTATATTTCCGGACTGGTAAGTTTGGGAAATTTGGATTGCCATTAGAGAGAGAGAGAGAGAGAGAGAGAGAGAGAGAGAGAGAGAGTATTGCATGTTTGTTGGGAGTGTTGTTGAAGCTTCCATTTCTAGTTTTTGCATTGCTAGGGCATCGATTTCAAGCTAAATTCAAGGAGAGATCAGATCTGAAGTGTTTGATCAATTTTGAGGTGTTTTTGGGCCTTTCCTAAGTGGGGCGAAATTGTATTTCCAGCTTTCACTTACAGCTAGGGTTTATCTACATTGTTCCAAAATTGCAGATCCATTTTGGATGCCTTCCCGCCATTGAAAAATTCTGATTTTGGGTTCATTGGAAAGCTTATTTTTCAAGCTTCAGTTTGAGCTATCATTTGCCCAAAAATTTGGAGTATTTTGCAAGTTATTGAATTTACAAGTTCTGCTATTTTTTTGCCTAATAAATTCCAAAATTAATATTTTTCGAATTTGATTGGAGATCCTATTTTGATTATTCATTATCTACTTGCAAACAAATTTTCATAATTTTTGGAGGTATTTTGAGGTGGAAAAGCTATTTTTGCTAAATTGCTGGCCTAGGGCAGCAAACTAGGGTTTTCTGGAAAATATTTAGTTTGTGGCCTAATTTCATTCTGAATTTCAGTTTGATAGTAATTGAGATTTTTGGCTTTTTGGATTAATCAGATTTGGCCCTAGTGGGAATTGCGGAAATCCATCTGGGGTAAGAATATGTCCATTTGGGGACATTACACTGCTGCCAGCGTATCTTGGATAGTGGAGTCTCCGTCCACAATTAATTGTGCATCTGAGTGAGGAAGTCCATCCTCCCAAGGCATTTCAGCCTCCCGCACATTTTGTATTGAGTGAGGAATTCCATCCTTCCAAGGCATTGCATCATATTGCACATTTTGTATAGTGGATATTCCCTCCACAATGAGTGCATGTAAGTTGACTGAAGTAGGGTCAACAAGCCTATGAGGAATGGCATCCTCTAGCACATCCTATATGGTAGAATCTCCCTCCACTCATGTTTTTAATTGATTATAGCAGATTCAAGTAGCCTATATTGGCCACCCTAACCAATGCGTACGACAATCACACGTCCCTGTTTCACATTTGACACAAGACACTTCTCCCCAGATAAATTTACAACAATATTGGGATTCTCTATTAACTAACGAATAGATAAGAGATTTTTATGCAAGCTAGGAACATACTTAACATTCCTTACGAATATTTTTGAGCATTATTCAACACAACGCATATACCTCCTATCCCCTTTATTACAACTGATTCTCCATGACCTAAGACAACAATCAAAACGACTTGCTTATGCAGTAAATGTCACATACCAGTCCCTTTGACCTGAAAAATGCTTGGATGTGCTGGAGTCAATGATCCAACAACTGGTAACACTGTCGTTTGAGCTTGATGTTGTAAGAGCATAAAGAGAACACTGTTCTTCACAATCCCTTTCCTTTGTGACTGTTGCCACATTTGCCTCATCCTCGTGGATTTTTGTTCTGTTCGAAAAGATCATACTATTGCTTCCGACAATCCTTTTGAGATGCCCGACCTTATGACAGTAATGACATTTTACGTGGTAGTTGGAAGATTCGCTAGATTATTGTTTCCACTTCCCCTTCTATTGAACAATCAATGCCCTCTTTGGTTGTTTAAAACTGGACTCAATTGCTTGTGTTTGTCTGCGTTCTTTCTGCAGCAAATGGGAACTTACTTGATCAAATGTCAGTGTTTGGATTTTTGCCATCAAATGTAGAGTCTCCACAAGTGACTCATATGAGGACGAAAAATTGTTCAAAACTAGTGCTACCATGTCATCACAACCACATTTTTATTAATGGAAGCAAGACGACCTTGAAGATCTTTCATCCAAAGGTGTTTTGATAGGGACTCATCCTCTTGCATCCTTGCTGAAAACAACAAATTCTTTAGGTATAACACCCAACTCTTCTTTAAAGTCATGTCCTTATTCCTCGGACCAGTATATATCAAAACTAGCTTTAGTGGCATTCCGAACCTCGGGTATCAAATCATCTTATATTAGTAGCATCAACAGAATTAAGGCCTCCTTATGATGTTTTCAATAATCTACAAAGTTAGCAATCGACCTTCCTTCCTCGCCAAGGATGATTTTATTATAGTCTCTAGATTCTGCAATGGTCAGAATTTGTGACTTCAAACATTATAATTCTGCCTTGTCAACTTCTGTGCCTCCAACAGAATGAGATTCTGAATGTTTACTATTTTACACACACTATTTTCTGACATGGAAATCAAAGCCACAAAACAAATGTACAGTTTTGTATTCTGATTTTTAACTCGTAAATATGTGCAACAGGAAAAAGGACAGTCTAGTCTTTATTATATCTTCTATTATCGCAACATGAAAATTCAATAAGACATTACTTGCTGTTTGAAAAATCAATGTAGATGCCTGAAAATATGAAGGAAAAAAATTGAATATTTTCTTTTGCTAGATAAAATACTAGAAGGGATTCAATATTTGTTGTATGCCCTAGCGTATTGCCATTGGTTTTCCTTTCTTTAAAAACGTCACGATTTTTTCCTCAAAATCTGTCACGACTGTATTTTCTTTGCTTTGCCTTAGATACCTTCGAAAATTGCATTTTCCTCCTCTTTCTTGTGATTTTGTACTATGTGTTCTACAAAAACGTGCCCTAATAGCCATCAAGTTCACGTTTTCCTCTTCCTTGTGATTTTAGACAAAAATGTGCCCTAACAACACAATTAAAAGTCCCGGGAATCACGTTTTTGACATTGTCTTATGCTTTGATGTGCCCTTTTCGGGATTGGTCTGTCCTTGTTAATTTCGTGCATTGTAAATAAAAAATACCACGAAAATGTCTTCGTGATGAGGTTTTTCCATACATTTTACCACTCTCCATGATTTCTCCTAAGAAAGTTTTTCCTTTTTCCTGTCTCGAAATCACAATTTTTGGGGCATCTTCGAATTCATGCCCTAGATCTTTTAGACTATATTTGTTTAGTGTATTCTCTAGACATTTTAGATTATATTTTTCACGTATTCCATTTCAATCTGTAGGTCTACACGAACTCCACAATCTTCTCCTCATTTTTCATTTTTCAGTTGCCATCCACAATGGCCCAGATGGTGACCCCTTCTTTGACCTTTATGCTGGTATATCTCAGTTCTCGGGCTCTGGGGAGGTCATCATCTTAGGGGACTTCAATGCCCGTACCAAAAACATGCAGATTCCGAGGCATGACAGGACCGACGATGTACTTTGCACCTCTGAGGTGGATCCAGAGTTGGTTGGTTTCCAGCGTGATTTTGAGGACACGATAGGGCCCCTGACTTCCTATGGCCAACATTTTCTCCAATTAGGGGAATCTCATGACCTATTGATTCTGAATGGCATTCCTCGCTTTCTTGAATCTCGGTTCTTCACCTGCAGACCATTTTGTGGTGGGACCAGTGTGGTTGATTACGTCATGACTACCCCCGACTTGATTCCTTACATACACCACTTTCGTGTCTCCCCATCCCTCTTGCTGACCATGCGACCCTCTCCTTTTCCCTCCAGGCTATCCTTCCCGTGATCCCACCCCTCCCCTCCCCCGCATATCACGTACTATTTGGAAATTTGACACGGGGATCCGACACCTTTTCCTCATGCCATTTATCCGCTTCTCCCCCATTCCCCACTTCACCTCACTCACCTTGGATCAGGTGTTTAATACCCTCTCTTGCGCTATTCTTGAGGCGGCCACGAGTTCCTTCCCCCACGTCACCCACTCCACCCTATGCCATGGTACATGCCCTATGAACAAATGGTACGATGAGGAATGCAAAGCCTTCCATCGGAAACTCCGTTTTGCTTTCCTGCATGCCCTTCCCTCCTTCCCCTCCCTGAAGTCAGCCTATCGTCGCCTCCTTTGACATAAGAAACGCACATTTATCTCTCATAGGCGTCGTGAGCTTCGTCTGTCACTTATCCACTCTCCTAAACATTTCGGTGCACCATTCTTCCCCGTCATTCGCCTTTACCCCTGGACCTTGATCCCAATTCCATGTTCACCCACACCTCCACTCTTTATGACTTCCAGGCCAGCCCCACATCTAGGTTCATTCCCCTCCCTCCCTTTGCCATATTTTCACCCACACCAATGTGAGGAATGCCATTCTTGCTATGAGTTGCAGTAAAGCAGGGGATGAGGAAGGGTTCCATGCGAGAATTCTTCAAGTATGGTCGGAAGACGCTCCTCAGTTATCTTGTGGACCTCTTCAATCAGGTGGTTTGTACAGGTTTTCTAGTCTCTTGGTCCCACCACATCATCCACCCCATACACAAATCGGGGCCCACTTTCGACCCCAACAATTACAGGACTATCATGGTGGGTCACACATTCTCCTAGCTCTATGCTACTTGTTCTTCACTTCCAGACTTTCTCGAGTTCCTGATCGCACCATTCAGAGCTAAAGGGGCAAGCGGGCTTTCGATCGACTTACCGCAGTACCGACCACATCCTCACTCTTCGGGCTATCGAAGAGGCTCGCCACCGCTCTTCTAGAGTTTTCTCATTGTTTTGTGGATTTTTGGAAAGCCTTTGATTCTGTTCCATGGGAAGCCCTTTTCCGCAGGTTAAGAGATATAGGCATTTCCGAGATTTTTCTTACAGCCATCACGCGCCTTTATGAGGAGGTCTTTGGCTGCCTTCGCACTTTTGCTGGTTGTCCGACTTCATCAGGAGTACCATTGGTGTCAAACAGGGCTGCCCCCTCTCTCCTACCTTATTTGGGATCTATATCGATGAGCTTGAGGACTTTCTCAGGGATCACATACAAGAAGGTGATGGGTGCCTTTTGCACCAGGTTCTGATTTACATCCTCCTCTTTGTAGATGATGTAGTTCTCCTTGCTTCTTCTGCAGAGGGTCTCCAGAGGCAACTAGATGCCTTAGCCCTTTTTTGTGATTATCGACACCGATGTGAATCTTGGGAAAACCAAAGTTATGGTTTTCAATTGTTTCAAGACTTCGTGACCTTCACTTCTTCTTTAAGGGTGTGGAGATTGTGATCACTTGCTCTCATACCTACCGGGGATTCTTTCTCTGGGCCTTGTTTTAGCCTTCGTCCTGCTCTCCAACCTCGGGTTGATAAGGGCTATGGTTCTTTGGCGATTCTTGAGAGACAAGTGTTTGCCACCACTTTCAAGACATTCCTTCCAAGATGTCCCTCTCCGATTCCCTGGTTAGGCCCATGGTTCTGTATGGTTCGGAAGTTTGGGGTCCCTCTCTTTTGGACTCAGATTGGGCCACTATCGAGCGCGTTCAGATCCTCATGCTCAGACATATTATCAGGTGCAAAGAATCTGTTCCTCACAACATTATCCTCGCTGAGTTTGGGGCTCGCCCTTTTCGTTTGGAGACCATCTTCAGCCTTGTGTTGTTGTTGCACCGTATTCGGGGTATTCTAGTTCTTCTGTTGACAAGGATAGGTACACTTATCTTGCCTACTGCTCCTTTGAAGCTATTGCTTCCTCGGATCACAAGTAGACGATCTCGCTGTTGGTATGCCTGCGTTTCATGCCTCTTTGAGTCCATTGGCATCCAGATGGACCGTCTCCCACCCTTCAGCTATTCTCTGGATGCCCCTGCCCATCTGCTACCCAACCAACAGGATCTTCATAGGATAATCAGAGATGATATCTACAGACAGTTCATCCAGCACACATGGACCCCCCCGGGGGGGTTACGTTTGAAGATGTCACTCTGTGTGGTACAATTTCTCGAGATCCGTGATGGGGTCATTTTCAGACCCATGTACATTTCCCGGTATTGGTTGCAAGCCCTTCGTATCTCTCTGGGTCAGTTTCGAGTGGGCTCACATCAACTCCGTATTGAGACTGATCATCACTTAGACCGCTCGGAGCGGACTTGCCTGCTTTGCTCTCTCCAGGAGGTTGAAACCGAAGAACACTTCATTTTCAGATGTCCTGTTTACTATGAGATTCATGGGCGATTCCATTGCTGTTTCGTGAGCTTCCTTCCTTCACAACTTTCTTCAGATACTATGATCAGAGATGTCTTGCTCTCTACCTTCAGGAGGCCATCAAGCTTCGGGACAGGCTCCTCCATCCTCCCCCTAACGGATGGCTACTAGACTGATCACTTCCTTCTTCCCGTTGCTCTCCCGGTGAGGGGTGCTAAGCGGCATTTGGTCACGTGTCTAGACCCCCAGTCCAGGTCCGTCAGGTCTCGTGACTCCGTTCCTTCCACCCGAGGCTCCCTATCTCAGGCATGTCCTAGGGCCCTCCACATAGACAACGATCCACCGGGCCTACTTTGAGGCACCGCCTTCCTCTCGACGCCGGCTCCCCAGGCATTCCACATTCTCTGCTTCTTGTCGTTGGCGCACTGCGAGTTACTCCCATCCGGCCTTGAGTGTTAGGTGATGTTGTTGGGGATGTTGCTCCTTCTTCCGCTCCCTCCCCACACTGTCATCTCTCTCTTCTTCGTTTCTGGTCTCTCGGCCTCTGTTGTTTCCTTCTCCTCCTCTCCTTCTCTCATTGTATTTCGGGTGACCCGTTTGGGTCCTCTTGTTGGGTTTGTTTGCTTTGTACTTTGCAGTCCCATTGACCTACTTTTGTGGTCATGTGTTGGACATTAATAACATTATCTTATCTTATCTTATCTACCAAGGGCTTCCTCGGACTACGAACCCTTCGAGCACCAATGGCTTTGATACCAATGTTTAAAGATGTGAACAAAGAAAGAATGAAGAGAAATTGGGAGGTACATTTAGGAGTGTGTGATCTCGTAAACTCTCTTCTTTGGAATTGTTTACGTAATCACAATTAAACGCTGCTGTTCTACTTTCGATTAGAAAATGACAGAGATAGCTTAGTGAATGAATTTGCTTATGCTTAGAATCAACAATTGCAAAGAGGTGTAATCCACAGGATCCAAAATGACTCTACTTCATCAGATCAACCAACAAAAAGAAGAAAAATGAAGAAACATAGGTTCTGTCTTTATGTTAACAAAACCGCCGCTCTATGCAGAGCGGTGGTTATAGAACTACCGCCCGCACTGGTCTACAATTATAAAATGAGTAATATATATATATATATATATATATATATATATATTGTGTACGGATGTTTCCGTAACGCGTTTCGTATTCAAGGTTTTTGAAAATTTCCGTTTTTTGCGTTTTCGTACTCGTTTCCGTTTCCGTTTCCGCAACATAGGTGGAAATGAAACTCTCTCTTCTTTGTTTAACTAAAAGATATGTTGGTATACCACTAGCTTCTTATCTCCATCACTTTGTGTTTTTATTTCGATTAAGATGACATTCAAAATAATTGTACTATGTTTGATGAAATAAAATGAAGCAAGAAATTTCTAGTCCAGAGCAGAGAACCATTGCCTCAAACCTATAATTAATATATAATCATGCCAAAAAATACAAGAATTACAAAACTGTCTCGATGAATATCCATGCTATTAAACACTAATAATTTTTGAGGTTTGGAATTTCAATAGAGGAGGCAAATGAAATAATTTGAATGCATGATAGAGGGTGCATAATTTTGACATTTGCAACCTAATGTGGAGAGAAAATAGGAACATGAGTAAACAAATTAAAATTTAGCTGTTTATTTAATTTTCTCACTTGAAAATAGCAGCAGTTTAAGAACTACCTGAGATTTGTGTTGGAAATATAAGCCTGACCACAGCTCTTCCTCACCGTGCAAGGAAATTAATCATCTTCAGGCACCCCATGCAAAAATCTGTTTATATTTTAGAATTATCTGGATGGTCTTTATATTGTAGTTGAGGCAATCGAATAAACTAGAATATTGTATTTTTGGATTCCATCTGTATGAAAATTGCATTCTAGAACTAGCGGGAAACAAATTCTTTGTATTTATGTATTTTGTTAAAAAGAAGAGAAGAGAACAGAGCAGAACAGAGGATAGATGAAGAATAGCAGAACATAGCTGTTATTGAAGAATAAGAACAAAATGTATGTGGAAACATATTTTTAGCAATATAGTTTTAATTTTCTCTGTGTGTATGTGTACGTGTACTTTGTTTTTGTACATAGCTATATTGTGAACCCTCTTTTAATGGAAAAATACAGCAGTTTTTTAGACGACAACACAGCGCACAAATTTCCTTCAAAGTGGTATCAATTCACATTCTTGCATGTGATTCAATGCACTTCTTGGCAAGTTGGCAGCCAACCATAGGCCAGGGCAATCTTTCATTGTCATTCCTCATCTCATCCATATGGTTTTGAACCCTTCCAGCACAAGCTCCCCAACTTTATCTCTCTGATCCCATTATGAAGGTGATTGTGGGACCAATGAATTAGACCTTTGATGGGCAGGGTGGGAATTGTCATCCATGGCTGAGCTGCTCATATCTGGCCTATACTACAAGTTGCGGGCACTCTCTACCTGCTCCTCCCTTGTAATGTCCCCTTATGGGAAAATAGAAAATTCTGAAAATTCACAAAAACCATTACCGCTGACTAGAATTACCCTTAATTTCTGAATTTCTAAACAACACAATTTATGGCAGCAACCCAAAATTTTATTTTATTTAATTTGCAAACAGCCAGGTACAATTTAGAGAATTTTTCCACACTGAAACCCTAGCTGGATTTACAATTTATTTTATAGAAATAGAAGCCCTAGCTAATTAACTGAAAACCACACAAAAACCAACCCGAAAGATGCCTTGGATGTCAGATGGCGAACAACTGAAATTCCCAAGGGTGGCGTCCAAGTTGGAAAAGGCTGGAAATGATGACGTCAACCCTAGAATGCCCCCCAAAATGTGACGTCAACCTTCAAAAAGTGATGCCCTAGCTGAGATTTGTAAATTCCCAAGGGAGGTGTTCAAGCTGGAAAAGGCTGGAAATGATGACGTCAACCCTAGAATGACCCCCAAAATGTGACGTCAACCTTCAAAAAGTGATGCCCTAGCTGAGATCTGTAAATTTGATGATGCCCTAGCTGAAATTTGTAAATCTTTGATTGGATGCACAAATGCAACTCTTGGATGGAGTCACCATTGAAGATTGGAGGGTTTTCGTCCTCAAAAGCAGAAGTTGAAGCAACAGCTCAAACTCTCAATGTAAAAATAGATAATGGCAAAAAGATGCTTCCAAATGACCCCCCAACGCCTTTTTATAAGTTCACTTGACACTTTTCCCAAGGAAAAGCCCCAAAAGTAACTTTCCATCTTCTAATTTGATATTGACTTGCTTAATTTGGAAAGTCGCCTTTATTTTTTATTTATAATAATAAAGTAATATTAAGTTGTCACTTTTTAATAAAAAGTGAGTCTTTAAAATATTAACTTTATTATTTTTACTTTATTTGAAAAAGGGGTCATGACATCCCTATAGCCTCTCTCACTAATAGTAGAGTTTGTCTTTGGCAAGTATAACGCAAAATTACGCTACATTCACATTACTAAAGCTCTTTGTGCATTTTTATTACTGCCATAACTAAGAATGAGGCAACTCCTATTTTTCCATCAAAACATAAAAGTGGTAAGTCTTCAAAGCATAAAAGCATTAAGTCCTCCAATCTACTTTTTGGAGCTTGGAAACAATGTTTATATTATAGGTTGGCATCATGAATTCTCATCGATGACTACAATAGTCATCATTGTGAAATGTATGGTACGATGACATTGATTGCATGTACTTTATTATATAGCTCTTTACAATCCTTACTATTGTAGTAGCTTGCTAGTGAATTTGACGTACTTTCCCGCTTGTCAACCATTGTTCTAACAATTTGAATTTGTAAAGTTTAACATTGCAATAACTGTTAAGGTGGCTCTACTGCATTTCAACAAAAGCACAATTGACTTGTTTCCTAGTCCACAAGTTTTTGGCTTTCTGTATCATTGAAATTGAACATGGTTGTGGTTTTTGCAGATGTTTGTCCAACTATGGATGTGGCATTCAATACACAATGTTTTGTATTATCGATTGGTCTTTGGAGGTTAGTTTAGCTAGAGAAATACATATCTTTTCTTGCAATGCAAAATATATTTTTGGTTTATACTTAGTGCTTGTTATTTGGAGAAGCTTAATACTTTTTTATTGTTAAATTGTCCTATTTTTAGTTGTGGCGGGGTCTTACCTTCAACTAAGGTGCCATGGTCAGGGGTATCAATTTCATCACAATCACTTGCTTAGAAAGAAACATGGTTGCTAGGAGAACTACTATAAGTACCTCTACAAAGGAAATCCAAAATGTACATTGTCAGCCCCAGTCTATGTTGTTGACTCATCAACAACTTGAAGATTAGAATGCCAAAGGGTTTTTATTCAACTATGATAGTATATGGAGTAAAGGTCATACGTGCAGAAATTAAACTCTTGCACATAGAATATACCCACAAGGAAGAGGAGGAAAGAAATGAGGATCCACTTTCACATGAATTGGATGACAAGATAACTACGATCTCTTGATATGCACTAGCAAGTATTAGCACTCATGATACTCTCAAATTCAAAGCTTTCATGCAAAACAAAAAGGTTGTAATGTTGATTTGATCCAAAAAGGATTATGATGAGTTTTTGATGAAGCATTGATTTTTCAGTAAAGTGGTGGCTTTGAGGACAAGAAAGGACTCAAGGGTTTCAAGACACCAATCAAGGCTTAAAAGGTAGAGAAATTAATAAGAGCAAGTTTAAGTCAACACTCTGAGAATCTAGAAGGAATTTCTAGAGTTTGAGGCTCATATTAAAGTTGGAAGAACCAGAGAAGTCCATGGAAATACGGTCAAGGATAGAACAAATGAACCCAATGGTTGACATCACCTTGGATCCCAAAAACACGGCTCCACTTATGTCACCAATCCAAGAGGTAGGCATCTACAAATGTGACTGAAAACAACCCCTTAAGATGACGTTGATATTAGGCCGAAAATCATCCCATGCGTGTTTTTGTCAATTTTCATATTCACATAAGTATTGTTTGTTTCGTACACAAGTTTTATGAAAACATTGACTAAAGCATTCAAGCAAGCAATAACTTGTAGTTAATATCATTGTGGTGAATCAATTGAACCTATAACATTAGCAATATTGATCATGATTGAATCAAGTAGCACACAAATTCATTGGCTAAACACTATCTAAGTGTGCCTTAATTACTTTGTTTACTTGACCTCTGATTTCCATGTCATGATTGCTGATGGGGTGATGGAAAAATTCTAGAAAATAAATGAGCCAAAAATAAAAATAAAAATGATTGTGTTGATAAAAATATTTACAAAGAAAGCCAGGTGAAGACTTAGAAGCCCCAACACTCCTCCAATACAAAAGGTCGGGTATTAATACTCCAAATTACTTTGTTTTATGGGTTATTTTGGTTTACATTTATTTTAATTCCTAAGCTTTTTAAAAATAACATTTTAAGAATTAGTACACTTAACAATCTCCCCCTTGATCAAAAAAGGGATAAAATATCAACTAGAGCAGACACCACCGCGAAGCTATATGATGAAGTCACTGCTACTTGTTATCTTTACCCAGGTATTCTGATCAACTTGTGTCGACACGTTTATTGCTTCCCTCGTTGTCTGACCTTTTGAGCCATATGGCCACTGCCAACACACAGCCTCTTGACACTACTTGACATGAACATGAGTGTTCCTCACTTAGAATTGTTCTTTGACTCGTGTACCTATACCTGTAGTATGAAACACCTATGGAAAGATCCAACCGCAACAATCACTATTGTCTCCTTTGAATATGTACAAGAAATACAAAACATATATGGAATTCTCCAACAATCATTATTGTCTCCATTGTCTACAAATGGTTCATTGCTTGCAACTTCTCTGTCTACTTTGTACAAAAGCACCTAATTAATCCTACTGTGCATAGGATCATCACTACTACCATCTTGAAGGTTGATCTACAACACCTTTCTTCTTATCAACGAGAGATGTGAAGTCATGCAACTCAATATCACCTTACAATCAATTTGTTCCAAAACTAGAAGATCTCAAACATGCCAAGAAACATAAGAAAAGCTATATTCAAGCCAAAATTTCTAACAAAAAAAAAAAAACAACTTATAACTACCCTTCACATTTCTCCTTATTTAACCCATTATTATATCGAGAGGCATTCTACAATGGTAGCATGGAGTGGCGGACTCTAATGTCGTGTCCCGTGAAAGAAAAATTATAGCTGGCATTATTTCACATGTTATTTTGATTCTAAATTTTATGAACTTTTGAAAATCAATACAAAAGACATTTTCATATTAAAATAAACAAAAACAATAAAGATTAAACAAACAACCAAAAAATTAATGAGAATAAAAGAGTAGAGAATATCACACGAGCATTAACATAAATAAACAAGGCATCTTCTTCCTTGCTTGCTGCACTTTTAAATGATATTCTTCCTTTTCATTATTTTCTAAGATAAATGTTAAGATATGGTATTTTTATCTTATAGTTTTAACTATGACTTTTCAAGCATTCTCATTTGATGGAAAATTTAATCTTTATTTATTATTTATGAGGACCCAATATAATCCAATATAGATGTAGGTAAACTTTGGTAAATCTAGATATCTGGAATTAATAATTAAAATAAGATAATAAATATTTTTGAAAATACTTCATTTAACTTTTTAAATAAATCTAGGTGACTAATTATATAAAATAGATATAATTTAAGTATATACAAATAATACTTAAATTATGTGTAGCAACTTACATATGTGGTACGTTATTAAAATTTAAGGTGTGTATTTCAAATTTGTTATACCTCTTTTATATCTATTTATTCACCTATTAAATAGTATATTAGACCTATTTACCTATTTAATTTTTTTAGATACATATTAGGTAAATCTTATAATTTACTTGTTACCTATTTACCTTAAATTTGTTATACTTCTATTATATCTATTTACCTACCTGATTATTTATTTAAGTTATTTAGGTACCTATTAGGTAAATAAAAAATCTAATATAATTATGATAAAATCTAAGATTTAACTTAGGTATTTTATGTCACAATGATTTTAAATCTATAAATCTTAGATATGTATCTAAAATGTATTTTTATTCTTATTATGTATATACTTAAATATTTAATTTAGTTTCTAAATTAATTTACGTTATGGTAGATTTATCATGTTTGCAGAAATGTACTTGCACTATATTATACATCAACTTTCAATTCAAACTTCAATAGGATAGTAAGAAAGAATAATAGTCTATATTGATTTTGTATACATATATGTATATGTATGTGTGTGTATTTTTATATATATCCATATATATATATATATATATATATATCTTAGATAAATCTATGTAAAAGATGTTGAGAGGTATCATTCTTGAGGCGTCTATTCGACTTATGTCACAAAGCCAAAAACATAAGAAAAGTTATATTCAAGCCAAAATTTCTAAGCTGGAAAAAAAAACTAATAACTACCTTTCACATTTCTCCTTATTCGACCCATTATTTGTAATTTTCCTTTAATGCAAATAATTTCTCCTAATATCTTCTACGTCAAAGATTTTACATAAAACACCCTTATTAGACACATATTTCTCCAAATATTACACTTTTACACACTTATTTCGTCACAAAAGTGCATGGTTTCTTTTCAAAAACGACTCTATAAAACATCCTAGAAAGCGTTTTAATGGGAGAAGAGTGGGCCTCGAACCTAGAATCTTTTGGATTGTAATCAGTGTCACGTGGTTCGGCGATTTTGGACATGAAGTTCGAAAATCGCCGAACCTCATTCGACCCCCAAAAAATCGACGAATATTCGTTATTAAAAAAATCTTTAAAAACGCTTTATAAAAACCCTAAAACAACAGTCTGAGTTTATAAAAAGCCGTCGGAGTATGGGTTTTATCATTCTGAGAGTGTGAGTGCAAATTTGTTTGACGGCAGTGTTGCTTCGACTTTGTTGGCGAGTTCGTGACTTCTATTGGCGAGTTCGTGATTTAAGTTTACGACACAGTAAACTCTGTTGGTGAGCGAGTTCGTGATTTAAGTTTATGACCTAGTAAACTCTGTTGGTGAGTTCGTGACTTCCGTGGCCTCTGTGACCAATTCGTGGCCTTTGTGGCGAGTTCGTGACCTCTGTGACCAGTTCGTGACTTCGTCTTCCACAAACACCACCACTACCGGTGCTTAGTGTATTTTTCTAGGTTTTCTTTTGTTTGTTTAAAATATTTACATATAATTTATAAATGGTTCGATTAGGTTTACCTAGTTTTGTGATTTTAAAGTTTAAAATAGTAATTTATTATTTATAGTTTATTATTGTTTTATATTTTATATTTTATAATTTATAATTTTATTCATATTTAATATTTTATTATTTATATTTAATATTCTATCTTTTATTTGTATATTTTATTATTACATTTATAATTGTTTTTATTTTATTAATGTTTTAATTTTAATAAAATAATTAAACATATAATCGTGTATATATTTTTTATTTTTAAAATATATTAAAATAATATTACATTTTTAAATGTAAATTTTAAATTTTGAAGGTGTATAGTTTTTTAATTTTTTCAAATTTATTTAACATTTAAAATTTAAACTATGAAATATAACATAACATTATTATATTTTAACGATAAAATATTAGTAAAAATATTTAACGTTTTTAGTATTTTAAAATTTAAATGAATTTTAAAGACATTTATTTGTAAAATATATTATTTTACATATTTATAAATTTATAATGCATTTTTTTTTTTGATAATTTAACGCTTTTGACTGGAGCTTTGAACCGGGGTTAGGCCCCAACCTTACAAGAGTGAAGAAGAAGAGGAGAAAAGACAGGAAGAAGTGAGAAAGAAGAAGGAAGGATAGAGGAAGAAGGGCTACTGCCCACCACGCATAGAGAGAGCAATGGACAAAAGCCTGAACAAAGCCTAAACAATGCAAAAACGACCATTACTACCAAAAGGGACACAACAACTTCAACCAATACAGTACCAACACGGCGATTGGCCTCCCGCAGAATGAGTCTATAAGCTCCGCGTGCCCTGTCCTTTAATGCATTCCATTGATCAATTGCTGAATAAATAGGAAAACCAACAGCCTCGATGTCCACCTCTGGCAAAAGACGATGATCGAGCCGCCCCATCGTGAAAAGGTTGTTAACGCTTTGAGTGTGATTGAGAAGATCTCTGTACTGACCGCATATCCACTGGATGCCGCGTCCCGAGCCGATTGCTAGTTCATCGACCTCTTCTACCCATAGAAGTGGATCCGGCAGGGAGAAGTCGGCCAATTCCTCACTAAGGCCCACACGATGAGCGGAATGAATAACAGAGTTAGCAATGAATTCGACAACAACCAGATCCTCCTCCAGTAACAGGCAGAATGAGATGAAGGCAGTTGCGATGTCCGCATTGGTGCACGCACGGCGAGACTGAAATCTATAGGAGTCACCCAGAATTGTCTCGATTGCCTTGGCTTCCTGGTCCGAGGAGTATTGGAAGACCTTCGAGAGGCGGGAACGATCAATCGCCATGGTCATGGCGGCGACGTTCGACACCGAGCTTTGAGGAGAACAAAGGGGAACCCGAGAAACGCCATTGAACCGCGGAAAGACCAACAACGAGGAAGCGAAAATAGAAGGGCACAAAGCAAAGAGAAGACAACCACCTCCCTTAAATGGGGCGTTGCACGCGCGAGAAGCCAAATCCGCCCTGTAAAATCAAGCTGGTCCGCTCGCGTGAGATAATACTTGAAAGACCTTGCCATGCTTCGATTGTATCTGATATGACACTGGCGGCAGGGTGATCTATTGCAAAGTTTGCCAAAAGATCTGCAGCATGATTGGTTTCGATAATTGTGCATGATGTGCCAAGTACCAATCTTGCCCAACCAAAAGAAAATATGGGGGATAAAGATGTTGATTTTCCACGAGGGGGAAGAGCCTCTAGAGACTGCATGAACAATTATTTGTGAGTCTCCTTCAATATAAAGTTGTGAGCAACCCAATTGGGCTGCCATCTTAACCCCTTCCAGAAGCGCTTGGGCTTCTGCAGCATTGCACGAGCCATCCCGAAGGGGAAAGGATCCAGCCTTGATAAGATGTCCAGAATCATCCCTTAGAATACATCCTGCACTGATTTACCCGGATTTCCTCTAGAAGCACCATCAAAATTAAGTTTCCACAAACCTTTCGGGGGGTCTCCATCTGGCCCTTTTCCTTCGAATTAATTTTTCAACCTGTGTGAGACCTTTTTTTATGATAGAACCAGGGCTAGGCAACTTGATGAGAGGCCAAGAATTAGATATTTCAACGTCTCTGGAGGAGAAATTGGAATGTGACAAACTGTTGATACTAACTTTCTCCGAGATGGCCACTTCTAACTTGTTGAGGAAAACATGCAGCTCGGCCTTTTGTTCCGGAAGAGCCGGAGATTGCGCTCCCACCAAATATGCCATAAGAGGAAGAATGGAGCAATGGACCAAATAGAACACAAAGAGCTTTTGAGATTGAAACTCGGCCATGAAAGAAGGGTCTCGCTGATATTTTTGCACGGGACCCAAGCAAGTTTTAATTTACTAAGGAGCCAATCCCAGCAACTGGAAGCAAAAGGGCAAAAAAAGAAAAAGATGATCCAGGTCTTCCTCAGCATCACCACAAAGCACACACTTGGTGGGACCCGCAAAGCCCCAAGACCTTCTCCTAACTTGGGTCAGGATTTTCTTTTTCAAAACCAGCCAGCCAAAGATGGCCACCTTGGGAGAAATACTATGGTGCCAGCAACCAAAAGAACAGGGGAGGCCCTGGTCAGACCTTGAGAAGAGAAGATCATATCCAGCTTTCACGGAGAAAGAACCCGTGGCATCCCCAAGCCAAAGTAGTTGGTCTTCACTGCCTAAGAAGTGTGGATTTCTGTCTTGAATGGCTTCCTTGTAGAAAGAGGATTCAAGAGCGGAGGCCCCAATATTGGAGATATCTTTCCAAATCCAAGAAGGCGAACCGTTGTGGTGCTGACAACCATAATCAGCAACCAATGAGCCCCAAGTAGTTTTGGTCTCATTCATAACTCTGTTGAGTTCTGGCGTGAGATTAATAGGTGGGAACCCGTTCCAACTATCCTCCCAAAAGTTGGCAAGCTGTCCGTTGTTGATATTCCAAGAGACCGAGTCTGCTATCAGGGGTTTGGATTTACAAAAAAGTTCCAAATATGTGAACCTTTAGGGAGCTCGGACTGGATAGCAGTAACTCGGGGCGACCACCCTCAAGGTACTTATGAGAAAGAACTTGGAAGGCAAGCCTTTTAGCGTCTGAAATGAAGTTCTAGACAAGTTTAGCACCGAGAGCCGAATTCTGTAGAGCGAGATCCATAATACCCAACCCACCCAAACGTTTGGGCAGCTTGACCGTTTCCCATTTTACCAAGTGAAATTTTCGCTCTTCGTTGTTCCCTTGCCATAAGAATGATCTGACTGTCTTCTCAATTTTGTGCAGAACTGTCTTAGGGATCTGCAAGACAGACAACATATAGATTGGAATGGCCAGAAGAACTGAATTTATCAACATGGCTCTCCCTGCCAGGGATAGCCATTTTCCTTTCCATGAGAGCAATCTAGAAGAAAGAGAATTTGTGAGCCCATCCCATAAAAGAGCTTTACCGTTCCCAGAGAAAAGCGGGATACCCAGATATCTAGACGGAAGGGCTCCCATGGTAAAGCCAAGAATTGCTTTGATCCTTCTCTGTATTCTAGGAGCAACATTAAAAAAGAAAATGACAGATTTGTGGAAGTTGATGACCTGTCCCATCGCTGAAGAATAAGAGTTCAGTAAAGAAGAGAAGCATCTGGCTTCTGGAATGGACGCTTGACCAAATAAGAATGTATCATCTGCGAATTGTTGGTGCGAGAGGGTGGAAGATTGGAAGTTATGCGAATGCCCTTAAGAGAACCTTCTAGATGGGCAGATTTGATGCTCCGACTAAGAGCTTCAGCGACCAAAATAAAAAGAAAAGAGGAAAGGGGATCGCCTTGTCTCAGTCCCTACTGCTGAAAAAACCTTCTGCCGAACCATTGACCAAGACAGAAAATCGCGGGAAGCAATGTAGTTGAAGATCCAGTTGCAAAAGTGCCAACTAAATCCCATGGCTTGAAGTGACTTAATAAGGAATCTCCAATTGATACGGTCATAGGCTTTACTAAAATCCAATTTCAACATCATGCCAGCTCTAGAAGATGAGTGAAGAGTGTGAATCAGTTCATGCGAGATAATGATCCCATCAGTGATAGACCTCCCTGGAATGAAACCACTTTGTTCTTGTGCCACCAATTTAGAGAGGAGAGGGCTCATTCTAGTGGCAATGGCTTTTGAGATAATTTTGTAGGACGTATTACAGAGGGAGATCGGTCTGAAGTCATCCAAAGACTCGTCGGAGACTTTTTAGGAAACATGCAAATAAGAGTATGATTAAGTGCGCCCAGAAGCTTGCCCGTACGCCGAGATTCCTCCACAGCGTGCCAGACTGTATCCCCAATAACTTCCCAAAAGTCCTGATAGAAAGAGGCGGGGAAGCCATCAGGACCAGGTGCTTTATCCCTCTTCATTGAAAAAACAATTTTACGAACCTCCTCCTTGGAAAAAGGGGATAAAAGCATTATATTATCAACATCAACCAAAGAGGGGATTTGGTTAAAGAAGGGAAGTTGAGTGCATAGAGGGGTGGCCGAATCACCATTCAAAAGCTTTTGGAAAAAGACACCGACTCAGATTTGATTCGGATTTGGGTGGACGCCACAGAGTTGTCTTCCAACTGAAGGGAGGAGATATAATTGGAATTTCTTCTGGCTTTAACCGAAGCGTGGAAGAACTTTGTATTTTTATCTCCATCTGCCAACCAAACTTCCCTCGATTTTTGTCTCCAATGAATTTCCTCTTTAAGGAGGAGATCGTGAGCTCCCTTAACAACAATTTTTCTTTAAGGAAGTCAGCCTGATGCATCCCATGTGAGAAAATAGATTCATTAAGAATACGGAGCTCTTTTTCCACTCTGATTTTCTCTAGGAAGATGTTTTTGAAGCAGGAGACATTCCAGTCCGCAAGTTATCTTTCAAAGCAGTGAGAGTTTTTTGGAGAGAATATACATCCAAGTCCCTTCGACCTTGAAGGAATCCCACCAAGATTTAATCGAGGCACGAGAGAAGAGTATCTATATGGGGTTTTACTTTAAGCTGTTCAAACTCATGAACCATATTATGCTGATTCGCAACAAGTAAGCATTTATAAGAAAAGAAATATTTATAGAAGAAGGAATTATATAAACACGAGAGAAGAAATGGGAAGATGTGCATCCCGATCAATAGATATCGAGTTGATTGCATGCACATAGAAGAAACCAATAGATATAAACACAGAATTATAAGCAAAGGTAGCTCTAGATCTAGATCTAAAATAACACAAAGTTTATTTTAAAAGATCTAAGATAAAAGCAAGAAACACAATACCAGTGACACAAAGTTCTCGGAAATCTGCTCCTGTATATTCCTTTGCTTAGTGGCTCTCAAGGGTTTGAGCCACAAAGTCGGAACACAAGGATCTTTGCTTACAAATTTTGATCATTAACCGGAGGTTCTTCTTCTACTTATAGAATGTAGAAGGGAAAGTACAAATGGGAAACTCAACTGAACTGAAACATAAACAAGTAAAGATGACATTTGACAATCATCCTCCACTAACTTCTCCTTAAGTGACACATGTATCACTTAACTAATAGAATTGTTCCACATAACTTTAAGTAATGGTTTCGAAACCAATAACTTTAAAGTTTTACAATTTCATCGGGAGCGTGGAAAATAGAAGAAGAAAGAATAGAAGAAGAAGTCAAGCCAGCTGTAACATTTATGTCTTTTTTTGTTATGATATTGGATATACTTGTCGAACATGTGATTCAGCATCTTCCCATCTGTTTTAGCCACTGCTTCCTTTTTTGTCTGAGCTGCTGACAATCCTTCGTTCGACACCTTGATACACGCTTCCACATCCTCAAGCTTGGCCCGAACCTCATGATATCCGCTGCGGTGCCACCGATCTGCTAATGGAATTCATCGTGAAAGGTTTAGTAGCTCCATCGATTCTTCCTTGTACCATCGAAGAGACCCTTGAGGGAATTAGGCACTTCTCTTTAGGGCGATCCGTACGTATGAAGTAACATTTCGACCACTTCCTCCTCGGTGAAAGCAATGATATGTGCAGTAAGGGACGATGTCTTACTCTCGAAGTGTGCTGCATCCTCTTGACAAAACTCTGCGAGATCTCCAAGCGGAAGATCTTTGCAAACTCATTACTTCCCCTTCTCAATTGATCCATCAGTACAATCTGCTCTGCTGACAATACTTCTCTCGGCGAGCTTGTTGATTTCGGCCAAAGTACTCGGAGTTACTCTCGGCAATGTGTGTTCATATATATCTACTATGCTCGTCACCGGTTGCTTGACTGATTTCTTTGCATCATTCATAACCTTCAGGCGGGCTGGCACCTCTCCGAGTTGTACAGAAGCTTGACGAATAATCAGATTCTTCCATTCGTCGATAGCTTTCACCTGATTGCTTGCATCTTCCATCTCTGCATAAGATGATCACTCACTGCTCTTGAGCTAAAATGGGCTGAGTGGAAGATTTAGCAACCTTGGCTATGATCGCCTGATTGAGATACACTTACGAAGTTCGTCTTTCTCGCCTTTTCTCTGTCGAGCCTAAGGAATAGAGCATCTATCGATATCTACGTATCTGCTTGATCCTTTTGTGGTGGCTTGACCGATGGGTACTCTAGTTACTGTTACATCTTCTGCCGTGAGCTCATCCTCCTTTCCTTCCGCCGGAACTGACATCTCAGCAAACTTCTGCCCCGACTCCTCGATGATCAACCTTGAAGTTACCTTAGCAACTTTAGGTCTTCTTGTCTTTTCGCCTAGACTCGGAGTAGCTGCAAGTCGTGTTCCTCCAAGTTCATTTCCACTCTAGCTTTTGGAACCAACTGCGAAGCCAACCATTCTGAGAAGTTACTTCTCGGAGAATGAGAAGTCGTTGAGTGCACTACTATCTCCCGCTCTGTTTCCTCTCCATCAGAAAGTGCTACAGTGTTATGGCTGCCATCTTCTGAATCATCCAAGGACAAAGCTCTTTCGAACTCGCCATCTGCGGCTTCAGCGTCTCTTGGGCAGTCTTTGAGCGGAGTGTGGTGAGGAGAGAAGATGAATGTTGCGGATTCAGTGGAGGCATGGAAGTGTCTGCTTGAGGTGCTGATGATCGGTGAAATCTTGGATCTTTGGAGAAGCCGGAACTAAAGTCATAGCCGTGGAAGTGATCTTCTCCTTTGATTGAGATCTTCTGTGCACTTTCATCTTCTCGGACCTTCTGCTGCTTTCTCCTCGTGCTTCCTCTTGAGGAATCTCTCTGTGCCGAAGTTGCCGTGACTTGATTCATCAATGCTTCATCAAGCGGTATCCCTTCGTCGGTGACAGTTTGAAGTATTCACGAAACAAGCGCTGAGACCTTTCCTGATCGTATGGCAGCCCCTACGTTATCCTGAAATACGGCTCTATCTCCTCCCATTTGATGGTAAGTGTCAAGTAACACATTCCCATCATCTTTAAGATCGCATGAGTATCGCTAGTCAAAGTCGAACACTTGCCGTGCTGATAGCTTGTTGAAATCCTTCTTTCTAACCTCGTACTCACTTTTGCACTTCATCTAGAAATCCTCTAATGAAGGCACATGTGCGTACTCCTGGGAGATCGTCTTCTGGCTACTCCAAATGGATCGAAGTTCAGCCGTGCCGGGAAGAACTCTTGCTCATACTCGGATAACATCTCCGTCTCCATCCCTCGAGCTCTATGAATGCTCTGGCAGCTATAATGTCCCACAGTGATCGGGAAGAAGCCCGTAGACTTGTGCCGTTTCGATTGAAGGTCGTGTATCTCCACAAGTTGTCTGCTCAGCTCCATGGTGATCAATCTATCATTCGGATATCTGGGCAGCTTAACCGGTTCTCCAGAAAAGCCGGTAACCCTGAGGTATGTGAAATCAAACTGAATGAATAGATTGCCAATTTTGGATACAACTTCCCGCTTCCTTGCTCACCCTGTTGGCCTTTAGGTCCCTGTCTAGCCTGCAAATGAATTCGTAGAAGAATCCATCATTGACCACTTTGAAATCTTTCTCGCATGCAAGTACAATAAGTTGTGGGTAGCACTCGAAAATGGGGTCCTTAGAAAGAACGCCACATCTATCCAGCTTGGAGAAGATGCCTTGTGAAGCTGCTGCATATACCAAATAGGAAGTCATTTTGAAGTTGAAAGTACGCTTCACGTTCGGAGTTGCTCACCAATGTTGTCACTAATGATTTCCGACCAATTGATTATGGAATCAACCTTGTTGACTTCAATGGTCTGATGAAAGCATACATCCATGTACGGAAAGTGTGAGCATTCGCCTCGCCATTTATCCTGCATAACAATTTGGCAATATCATCTACCTCCTGCACCAGATTGGACCGCGGAAGAGTTCTTGGGAACTTAGAAGGAGATTTGGGCTTCTTCATGTATCTGTTGTTCATTATGTTCACGTAGTCAACTCTATGCTTCTCCCACTGCTGCTGCGGCATCCTGAATGCTAATGGAAGTCACCACCTTTCACGCGGAATCTTTCAAAGCAATAATTGATGAACTCTGCGTCCGACCGAATTATTGTTTTCCCCGTAGCATCTCGCATTGATCTGGATGAAGGATGGTAAGACCTAGCACACTCCATAATGAACTCTGGCAACTTTGTGTATGGAAAGGCTGCAGCTCGAATAATTCCACTGCTTTTAACTGCACGCATGAGTGAAGTCTTTCTCTCTGGATCTATCAATCAATTCGGAAAGAGGTTCGGACCTAGATCTGTGTCTCCTATGTCTGCAAATTTGGAAGTGATGCATGACTCGTTGTGCTTTCTTTTTCATCCCTCTTTGCCATGGCTTTGTCTATCTTTGTCTAAACAATTCTTTTTCTTCTTATTTGGCCGGAATTCTTCAAAACTGGTGCAGATCTGGATAATTCTTCAGATTCGGAGGATATATTCAATGTATTGGACATTGATTAAAGCTCCTTTTCTTTTGTAAAGCACCTATAATGAATTCTGCAATTAATTCAGACAAAGATGGCAACCGGAACATGAACAGTGAATTTTAATCATAAAAATCTGCATAATTCAAGCTCTTTGCCCAAAAATTGATGTTTTGTTTGCATGCAAAGTGAGCATGAATTTTTCCAACTTCACCTGAGCACCTGTATCACTTATGTAAACAATTATCCAGACACAAATCAACTTCCTTCAACCTGTGCGCCAAAATTGGAAGCTTTTAGCATTGATTTCACCTTCTTTTGAGCAAAAATCCTCTTCAAATGGGGCGCACTTTTCCTCTGGGCTGCACTTCTTTACCTGTGAATTAATTAATTCATCCTTATGGCAGCCCCTGCTTATATAACCCTTGTGATTCTATAATTAATTAATGCCTTTGCTATTACTGACAATTAATTAATTAATTAATAAGCTTCACTCTTCAAATGGGGCGCCTATTTTGTGCATGCTTATGGCTGCCATTAAATAAATTAAATTTATTTAATTTTAGACTTCTGCTTCCAGTTAACTCAAGCCTCACAGTATGCTTTGACCTTAGCCACTGAAAATAGGAATTAATTTAATCATTTAATACTTTAAAAGTATTATCTCTCTCCCAAAAGGGGCGCACTTTTTGACATAAAGGGGCTGCCATTAAATAAATAAATTTATTTAATTTTAGAACAGTCTATTTTCATCCACCTTTTGTCCTTTAACCTTGTTGACTTTTCCACAAGCCTAGGCGCCTATTTTGGGTGAATAATTAATTAAATTAATCAATTTAAAGGCTGCCTTTACTTCTCAAAGGGCGCACTTTTTGACATAAAGAATTCTATTTTTAAGAAACACATGACAATGGGATTATTTACCCTGCAAGGCAGCCTGAAAATCCCATGATTCACTTAAGTCATTTGACTTTCATAATGGGATTATTTACCTGCAAGGTAGGCAATAAAATCCCATGATTCACTTAAGTGATATTTCTTTTATTCACAATGGGAATTTTTACCCTGCAAGGCAGGTAAGAAATTCCCACCTGCCTGTTGCCTCTAATTTTCCCATTGTCACTTAAGTGGCGTTGCTTCCATGGGAAAAAGTACCCTGCTAGGCAGGTACAAAATTCCCACCTGCTTGCTGCTTCTAATTTTCCCATGATCCACTTCAATTCTTCTTTTTCCAAAAATGCGGCCAGCCTAAAAGAGGCTTTTTGGTGCACGACTTCGTCTTTTCCCAGTGAACCAGACCTCGATGGTGACTTCCTTCTGGCATAACGTGCGTATATGATCCCAGTTACTCCAGGCCAAGAATCTAGGCCAAACCCAACAAAGGAATTGATCTAGAGAAATTTCACGAGAAAAGCGAAGCGGGAAAACACAAAAACACTCAAAAAAAAACGTTGCCAAAAGTCACAAATAAAGCCCGAGAACTCATTCCTGGTTAAAACCCTACTGGTATATAGGAATAATGATATGTACGATCAACGAGTTAAAACGGAGCGCAAATTGCCTCAAGCGGGGCTCAAAATAATTAAATACAAATTTCCATGAGACAAATCCAAATGTGAGAATATAACAATTTTGGGCATCATCTTGGGTATTTGGCGAAAATGGCTAATATGGCTCTTTGGGAATATCTTGACCAATCTGAGAACTTTACGGCAATAAAAACACAAAAGCGACCCATTATTTTAAAAGTACGAAATTTTTTCGGATAATGGGGATACTAGAAATCAGCTTGAGAGCAAGGCTGCCATTGAATACCACCCGTTTATCAGTGTCAGAGAGAGTTGCATTAAAATCACCTGCAACTACAATCTTGGAGTTCATAGCCGAGTCAAGGACAAGCTGAAGTTTAGACCAGAGATCCCTTTTCTTTTGCGGAATAGAGGGACCATAAACATTACATAAGGACTCATCGGAATGTTTGATATTAACCTTGCACCAAATGAAATTCGGATCATTCGGGAGAGGTTCAAGACTACAGCAACTGGATTTCCACAAAACACCCAGCCCGCCCGAAGCGCCAAGTGAATCCGAGAAGCAACCTTCCCATCCTTTCCATTTTCGAAACCAACCATTCTTACAACCTACTAGAGACATCTTAGTTTCTTGGATCAAACATAAATCAGCTAAAGAGTCAGTGACATAATGTCTTAAAAGACGTTGTTTGTTAGGGGTGTTCATGCCCCTAACATTCCAGGAAAAGAGGATCATTTGATCTTCAGAGAGGACCCGCCTCTCTTACTCATGGAAGGAAAAAAGGAATGTAGCTGAAGCTGCTTACCTGAATTTCTTTAAGGGAAATGTTACTCTTGGAGGGACGACCTTGAGTACCCTTCGGCCCTAGATCCATGCCAAGAATTGCAGGCGTCGGGAGAATCGGGTGCATCTGTGGGTTAGCCGATGTCGAAACTTCGGGGACAACATCCGGAGATCCACAGGGATCTCCTTCAATAGAAAGGATTAACTCGTCCTTCTCATTCACCCATTTCTCCAAAGAGTCAGCATTCCCACCCAGGCCGAGAGCAATACCTTCATGAAATAAGGATAAAATCCTAGAAGAGTCCTTAACCACTGAAGCAGTTTCTTTAACAAGAGAAATGGTACTCGGGTCCAAAGCCAGGGACTCAAACGCAGGAATAGAGTCATTAATAACCGCTTTTAGAGGTTGCTCTTTTTCTAATGGAGGAGCTGGATGTGAAGAAGTCCTGGAGAGGAATAGATTTCTTCCTCCACACCACTTTGCTGGGAACAGGGGTTTTTTGCATGATTTTTGGAAATGACCAGGTTGTTTGCATTTGAAACAACTGTTGGAAACTCCTTCGTATTCCACCTTCTGCTCCCATTTCCCGAAGGGAAGAGATGACTATGAGATCTTGTAGCTTTTTGTTGGGATCAATGGAAATGCAAATCCTGGCAAAGGACGAAAGGGTACCTTCCAAAGTGACAGGATCGATGCGAATGACGCGCCCTAGGTTGGAGCAGATCTTGTGGAGAATGGTGGAAGACCAAAACTCGCTGGGAAGCGAATAAAGCCTTACCCAAACTTGGAAACCTTCCATTTCCGCTTTAGTTGGGTCAAAATGTGCCGCCCACTTGCGAATAGCTAGGCTTGAGTCCGCTAAGAGAAAGTCTTTTCTCTCCATGGTGTCGTTCCTTTGAGTTGCACTCAAAGATTACAAGAAAGAAGCCTCTTTCCAAGAAGCGGATTCGAGGCCACTACCCCACTGAATATCACACCAGTTTCGAATGCCTTCCACCGAGAGCCGACGACCCCGACAAAATTTGCGATGATTGCTTTGTTTTCGAGAAGGTTAAGTTGGGCGCAAGGTCTTCCGAGTCCACCAGAGAAACCGAGACGAAATCAACTGGGTCCGAGAAGAGGCTTGGCTGACCACTTTTGCAGTTTTCAACAATCGCATTGTCCAGAAGTGGAACTTCAGGACCCGAGCGCTCGCATTGCCTCGCATGGCCTTGGCCCGTGGGAGGCACTAGCTCAACATCACGAGGAGGGGTGGCTGACTGACCGTTGCAGAGGCAAAGTTTTGAAAAAAATGACCGTTCTGGTCCAAAACGCTTCCGCTTCCCTTTGGCCATCGTCTCCTCCAACCGTTTACCTATAATGCATTTTGATTTAACTATTTAAAAATATATATGTACAATAATTCAATTGAATTTTGTAGTCATATATTTAAATTTAAAAAATTAAACTTGTTTATAATGTATTTAACTTCGTTGTAAATTTGTAATATTATTTAATATTGTGTTATTTGAATGCAGATTGTAATTCAATGGGACCCCCAAAATCAACTGCTGAGGGATGGAAACATGTGAGCCGCGACGGTAACAACCTCAAATGCCGCTTGTGTGGTCATGCTTTTACAGGTAGTTTGACAAGGGCAATGGACCACTTACTTGGGAATTCAGCCGGTCGGGGAGGAGGGGTTGCAAAGCATGTGGATCAATGACTCCAGAGATTAGAGCTGCTCTAGAGAAAGAGCAATCCTCTTCGATTGTAGGAAAGATGCAATCAGCCCAAAAGAAACAAAGAGTCCAAGAGAACATGTCTAAGTTCACGACATCTGTTGTGTCTTCTTCTACCAGTATGCCCAACACCTCAATAGGTGGATCAATGGGGAGTGCAACATTGAAAAATTTGTGGAAACCATTAGAAAAACAACATGTGGATGATGCATTCGCTGATTTATTTTATTCAAGTGCCATTCCATTCAATGTAGCTAGGAATCCACATTTTCGAAACGCAATTCAGAAAGTTGCAGAGTTTGGCAAAGGCTACACACCTCCTTCTTCAGAGGCTTTGAGAACAACTCTTTTACAGAGGTCAAAAGATAGGGTGACTGAGAAATTATCTGAGGTCAAAGCCTCTTGGAGGGCAACAGGGTGCACAATATTGAGTGATGGATGGTCAGATATATGTCAGAGACCACTGATTAATGTTTTGGTGGCTTGCCCTCAAGGTGTTGTGTTCTTGAAGGTGATAGACACCATGAACCATAAGAAAACTTCAGAGTATATTTTTGAAATATTAGAGGAAGCCATTCTTGAAATAGGTGTGGAAAATGTGGTTCAAGTGGTTACTGACAGTGCTGCAAATTGTGTGGGAGCTGGAAAGCTAATTGTAGAGAAATACCCACAAATATATTGGAGCCCATGTGCAACACATTGTTTGGATTTGTTGTTACATGACTTGGCTAAATTTCCATGGATACATGAAGCAATTCATAGAGGGAGAGCAATTGCAAATTTCATCAGAAATCACCGCCTCACATTGAATCTCTACAGGCAGCATGCATCGAGGGAGTTGTTGAGGCCATGTGAAACAAGGTTTGCTTCATTTTACATCACTTTGAAAAGAGTGGTTGAAGAGAAAGCAACTCTAAGATTTGTTATGTGTTCCAATGAGTGGGAAAATTCTGTGCTTTCTAAAGGTCCTAAGGGGAAGAACATAGAGCAAATTGTTTTAAATAGCAATTTTTGGGAAAGTGCAACAAAGGTTTTAAATGTGTGTGAACCAATTGTTGATGTGCTTCGCATGGTTGATGGCGACACCCCTTGTCTTGGTATGCTTTATGAGAGCATGGACCGTTGCAAGGAAGCTATTCAAAAAGCACTAAATAATGTGGAAGGAGACTACATGGAGATATGGAATACAGTTGATTATAGATGGAAAATGATGCACACACCTTTACATGCAGCAGCATGTTTTTGGAGCCTAAGCTATTTCAGATAGATAGAGATAGTGATCTTGAGGTTATGGCAGGGCTTTATGAAGCCATTGAGAAGTTCGAACCAGATCCGACAACCGCATGTCTAATTAGAAAGCAGTGTTGGAAATACAAGGCAGGAGAAGGGATGTTTGGAATGTCAGCAGCCAAATATGACATGTCACAAGTTGACATGCTTGGGTACAGATGGTGGAAGTCCTATGGAGCACAAACACCTGAATTGCAATGCTTTGCCATTCGAATATTGAGTCAAGGAGCAAGTTCATCAGCTTGTGAGAGGAACTGGAGCTGCTTTGACCACATCCATTCTAAAAAGAGGAACAAGTTGTTGTCTGGAAAATTGGGAGATCTTGTTTATATTCGTAGCAATTTACAATTGTCTATGAACAACGCAACAAAAGACTCCACCTCTTCTTTGCAACATAAAATTCCAGATAACACAATGGATGCAGATGAGCCTGACTTTTTGGATGATGAATTGAGTGTTGCATCTAGTGATGATGATACTGCATCAACTCAACCAAGTGCTCTTGATGACTTGGAACTTGTTTAAGTTTGAGTCTTGACTCTTAATTGTAACTTTTTGACGATTTCATATGTTCCTCATAGTTTAACTTTGATAAGCATGGTTTATAAATGTAACAGAGACATCTTTTTATATAGATTTCAAGTTTATATAATAATGTTTTAGCTATTTTGAAAAAATTGTGCATTTATATCTTATTTAAAAAAAAATGAAAATTATAACAGCCGAATTTAATCACGATTTTTTTGCGAATTTTATCATTGCGAATTTAATCCTCGCCGAACACGAACACGAACACGAACACGAACACGAACACGAACACGAACACGAACACGAACACGAACACGAACACGAACCTGATGACTTAGATTGTAATGCCCTTACAAACTGGTTTTGAACTTGTGACCTCTAGGTTTGAAATGCTTTAAAAAAACATTTTTTACCACATCTGCTATGCAACAATTATAGATGTAACACCCAAAATTTTAAATAACCTGATTTTTGTTTCGTTTCCAATAAAAAAATGGGTTATGATTTTTGCCTACTCAGTAACACCCGACAGGGAAAAATTAGAAAAAAAGTGAATTCCCAGCAACAATCTGACAACACAACAAATAGTTCAAAGGTTAGACCAATTTTTTTGAAACCCTTTTACGGTTACACTCTTGGCTTTAAATTTCTGGAGACCTTCCTCTCACCCTTTAGCCTTTCTGTAATGTCCCTTTTTGCACAATTGTATGAATCGAACACCTCACAGCTGCTGCTAAAAACTTCTGGCAAAATTCTCATGCTCTCTTTCTTATGATGCCTGTACAGATCCGTACGGTCCTTTGGATCTCATGCATTTTGAAAAAAGTTCTGAAATGTATTCAGTCTGATAAAATTCTTGTATGCAATATGATTTATGACTCTTTCACGTCCGTACGGTTTTCTTAGGCAAAGTGTGTTTGATACAACAAATAAATTCAGAAAATTTTCAATACCCTCTCTCATGGGCATTCAACATTCCGTACAAATTCTCTTGCAAAAATAAACATTAATGGCTTTAAGCTTTGATAAAATGGAAAATGGCTCCAACTACCTCCCTTTAACACATATTAACGAGGCTTTGATACCACTAATGAAAAATTCTAGAAAATAAATGAGATAAAAATAAAAGAAAAGGGATATTTTATTTGAAAAAGATTTACAAAGAAACCTAGGTGAGGGTCGACACTCATCCAATACAAAGGGTGGTCGATTGATATTCCAAATGGTATAACCACCTAAAAACTACCTTCACACCTAATTCCTGTAAAACTACTAACGAGACCAAGTCATTTTGTTTTATGCGTGACTTTGGTTTACATTTTTTTCTAAGGGTAACTAGGGACATCATTGTTTCCCAGCTTGGACGTGGCACCATACTAACAGTGGGAATTTAAACATTGTTTCTGTGTGTCTACAATTTGAACTGCCTTATCGCAGTGCCCCATTAATAGGTAGTCCATTAGGGATGAGTCACCTTATCACAGAGTGATATTTGATCTTGGGTCTCTCACTCACGAAATTATGCCATTGCCACTACACCATCACCCTATGGAATAGTTAACATTTTTTCTAATTTGAAGCTATTTAAAATTAACATTTTTGGATCAATAATCCTAACATGGAGATACCATTTATTGTTCAGAAAAATGCTGTAACAGCACACGCATGATGGATAGTAATATCCAATCCTACCTTTACTATTTTTGTTGGAGTTGTGAGTGTGACATTGGGAGTCCAACGTATATCTTGTTTTACATACAATAAATACATATAAGCATATAAGGTTTACTTAAAACCTTAGTGACCGCTAGTTTGATTGAGATACATGAATGCATATAGTGTTTTTCAGATAATTAGCGACTAGTTTTCTTGACATCTTGTTTTACACATATGAGTTACATTAACGCATATAGGGTTTGTTTAGATGATGAACGACATCTAGTTGATTGACATCTTGTTTCACACATGAATTACATTAATGCATATAGGGATTGTTTAGAACTTTAGATAATTAGCAACAACTAGTTTGATTGATATCTTGTTTTATACATGTGAATTGCACATAAAGGATTTGTTCAAACATTATCAACTGCTTTATAATAATATATGGAGTGGAGCTTAGCATGTCTGGGAATACGGGAGAACGCGCTTTTGCTGACATTATTACCAGTATTCGATACTGGGTTATCCAAAAGCATTCATTACCTTCTGGTTAATTTCCTATCCGATCACAGAATAGTCAAAACCCAGAAGCCCCTATATCTTCTATCTATATGGGTCTAGGTTCATCCCCACCCCGTTGCATGCCTCCGCTGATTTGGTACCATCAATGTCAAAACCCAGAAGCCCCATTAATTGCAGGTTGGTTATTTGTCAGTACGGGTTTAGCTTATGATGTATTCGGTAGCCCTCGGCCGAATGAATATTTCACAGAAAGTCGACAAGAGGTTCCATTAGTAACTGGTCGTTTCGATTCATTAGAGCAACTAGATGAATTTACTACTATTTCTATGGAAGTTGCAAGTGTGGTATGGTGAGTCCGTTGGCTGAAAACGTTTAGCATGTTTGAAAAGAACCTCCACGATTTCTTTATCAGATTTTAAAGTTGATTGGAAGGAATATGAGCTTAAAGGCCTTTGAGCTCCAACCTCATATGTAATTTAGCTAATTTGAGGACAGCTGCAGCGGTTCACACTCACACCTCGAGTGCCCTGGACATCCACGCAACTCTGCGGACTTTGCACACCTTGTGTAGTGCCAAACCACCCACTGTGCGACTCAACACCTGCGCGGTTCGTGCATCCATGCTACTCAACAATTGCATTGTTTGACATCGTGCAACTCAGTGTCCACACAACACAACATCTATGCAGCTCAAAAAACAACATTGTTCCCTTCACTCCGAATGGGATGAAGCTCAACCATCAATTTTATGAGCACGGTTTTGACCATCAATTTTGATGCCATTATGTGCAACCATCGGAAGCCGAAGAGTACACATAGATTCTCAACCATTTCAACTTTAATAACGGTTCTTTAGCCTTCATGGATTTATAATATTATGTATAGATATCTACACGAGTATAGAGCACTAGATAGTAGAAGATAAACAACCACACACTTCCCTCAAGAGTATGACATGCACAAAATGCATGGATTATTAAAACGTTGAATTTCTGTCTATTATTTTTTCTATTTTGAAACTTGTTTCATAATTTGCTTCCTTACACACATATAACACATCTAAATCCTCGTTTAGAGTGTTGTGCCTGGGTTTTGGATCATCAACTCTCAAAATATGGAACAAATGTGAAAAAGGGAGCCAAAGGAGTGATTGGAAAACTTGTTCTTCGTAGAAACATAATCATAACAATTGTCTCCTTAGGATCTGATAACAATACATGATAAGCTCGGAAAGGTTTTGCAGGATATTTTGAATGGTCTTCCGCCAATTTGAGAGCATGACCATGCTATCCATCTCATCCTAGGCAACCAATCTGCCACATCAAGCCCTATACGCTCAAAAGAGTGATATTGAGATCGTTGTCAAAGAAATAACAGATTAAGGAATCATTCGTTCTGGTCAAAATGCTTGTTCTTTTCCGGTGGTCATGGTTCATGAGAAAGATAATTCATGCTGCACATATCTAGATTATAGGGAGTTGAATAAACTCACAATAAAAGATAAGTTCCTCATTTGAGTTATTGTGGATGAATTGCATGGGGCAATGTTCTTTACGAAGTTGGATTCACATTTTGGTCACGACCATCTTAGGATCAAGGAAGATATTCCTAAAGCTGCATTTTGCACACATGAGGGTCATGATGAGTTCTTGGTTATGCCATTTTGCCTTACAAATACCCCATCTAATTTTTAACTCCAAATGAATCAAGTGCTTAAACCCTTTCTTCATAAATTTCTCCTAGTCGTCTTTGATGATATTCTTATCTACAACAAAACTTAATAAGACCAATTGAAGCATGTTGACCAAGTGTTACAACTATTGGAGGAACATCGACGTTATGCCATTTAAGTTGTTGCTGCTAAAAAAGCTCTTCGTTGGATCTTGGGTTGTCACGGTTGGTTTGCCTACTCGGTGTGCACTAGCCCTCACGTCCCTTCTGCCGGCGGCGTGCTCCTGGCCTTAATTGTGTGGGTCGCGGTTCCAGCGCCGTTACTTTGAAAAAATTAGAGTGCTCAAAGCAAGCCTACGCTTTGAATAAATTAGCATGGAATAACATGATAGGGGTTTGGTCTTGTTCCGTTGGTCTTTGTGATCGAGTAATGATTAATAGGGACAGTTAGGAGCATTCGTATTTCATTGTCAGAGGTGAAATTCTTGGATTTACTGAGAAGATGAAGCACTGCGAAAACATTTGCCAAGGATGTTTTCATGAATCAAGAATGAAAGTTGGGGGATCGAAGACGATCAGGTACTGTCCTAGTCTTAACCATAAATGATGCCAACTAGGGATCAATGTATGTTGCTCTAAGGACTTTGCCAACACCTTCGAAAAATCAAAGTGTTTGGGTTACGGGGAGTATGGTCGCAAGGCTAAAACTTGAAGGAATTGATGGAAGGGCAGCACTAAGAGTGGAGCACTGTGGCTTAATTTGACTCAACATGGGTAAACTTACTAGGTCCAAACATAGTAAGGATTGGCAGATTAAGAGCTCTTTCTTGATTTTATGGGTTGTGGTGCCGTTCTTAGTTGGTGGAGCGATTTGTATGGTTAATTCCGTTAGCGAGCGAGACCTCAACTTGCTAACTAGCTACGCAGAGGGTTTCCTTTCGTGGCCAACTTCTTAAAGGGACTATGGCCGTTTAGGCCATGGAAGTTTGAGGCAATAACAGGGCTGTGATGCCCTTAGATGTTCCTTTATGTGCCTTTAAAGTACGTGAGGTAGAATATTTGGGACATGCTATCACACAAGAAGATTTCAAGGTAGATCTGAGCAAAATCCATGTTATGGTGGATTTACCAATTCCAAAATGCCTTAAAAGTCATTGAGGGATCCTAGGGCTTAAATGTTACTACCACAAATTTGTGAAGAACTATGGCAACGTTGTTACTTCCCTCACAACATTAGTCAAGAAGGATACATTTGCATGGATTGAGTCTCCCACTTTGAAATTAGGGCACTCAAAAAAGCTATATGTACTACTCCATTCCTTGTCACCCCACACTTTAGTAAAATCTTCATAGTTGAATGTGATGCACTAGCTACTAAAATTTTAGCAATTTGATGAAGGAGAGAAGGCTAATAATGTTTGAAAGTTGTCGACTTAAGGAAAAGTATGGAACCAAGTCTTCTTATGAGAAGGAGATGTTGGCCATTTTGTATACAATCAAACAATGGCACCAATATTTGATGGGTCAACTCCTTAAGGTGAAAGTAGACCATGTATCGCGATATACTTGTCGAACAAAGATTATCCACCCAGAACAACAAAAATGGTTACCAAAATGTCCAGCTATAAGAAAGGAAAGGAAAATGTAGCAGCAGACACTCTTTTGAGGAAAGAAGATGACAATGCACTTATTTTTCGAATAAGTACTGTATAGTCGGATGGGTTCTTCATTTGGCTTCAACTGTAAAGAAAATTCCCTTCAACAACATAACTGAGGCTGACTTTTGAATTCTATAGGCCTTTGTTTGGTCTTTAATTAAATAAGCAATGCAGCCTACTAACTAACTTCTATCTTCATTAATCCATTTGGTATTTCACTTGTCTTATTTGAAGGCCATAGGTGATAGGATTTGAATGCAATCAGAGCTAACATAGCTTGACAAGGAAGGAAAGTTCATCTTGGACATAGAAGTGGTGCTCAAGCGATGGATAATTAACTGTGCAATTGGGCCATCATGGAGTTCCTAATCATATGGAAGAAGCAACATGTGAGGATGATCACTTGTTGTAGTAACATCTTCAACTGGCAAACATTGAGGGAAACACATCATTAATCATCTACTAGTCACTATATCTTGTTGGTTTATGGAGTAACTAAATTCATTCATAACATTTAACTAGTCATGTAATAGTTCCTAGATTTTCCAATAAGATAGCTTGATTTAGGGTTATGGAAAACGGGGAGCTAACATTTATTTGGGGATCAGTCGTGTAATCTTTACTTAGCCAGTGTTTTTGGGAAGTTCCCTTGAAGTTGCTCTCATTTTTTATTTCATCATTTCAGTATTTTAGCATTTTGCTTTCATATATCACTTCATATCTGAGTATTTCTGTTATCTTTTTTGTCATTGTATGAACCAATAATGTTAGCCCATTGGATATTGCTCTTGAATCCTGTGGATAGTATGATTATATTCATTGGGTCGGGGAACATTTGTTGCAATTATTAGTCTTTTTGCTTATATTGTTGCCATTGGTTTAAATTAATATGTTCTATAGGGTAAGGGCCTTTTTGTTAGGTTGTTTTGGGCGCTGACCATTCATTTGTTTGGTTGGCCATAAAGGATGTTTATCCATTGCAAATTTATTACAAAGGAGATGAAACTTGGCTAGGGTGTTCATTTCCCAAACGTATAAGGTTTTAGAACATTCACTTAACAGAGTATCTGATCTCTTACTGCTAGTGTAAATATTGCTTATGTTTTTGTCTTACCTTGTGCATTTGAAATTTCCTAGCTTTAGCCAAGTTTGATATGATATTGTGTTATCATTAGTGTGAGAATTTTTTTTTTTCCTTTTTGAATGATGGTTATGATTGGAGTGAGTGAGTCTCAAAAGTGGGGATGAAGAGGTCCAAATGCCTGCCCCAAGTCTCTGGAGGCAGAGGAAACTATTATTCATCTTTTTCCTAATGCAACTTTGCTTTAAAAGCATGGGAGGGATGACACTTCTTTTTGGATGCTCCAATATTGATATGAATTCTCTTTCTTCTGCAATGTTTGATTGGAAAACTCCCACTTCGGATCTAAAGCTCATCTGGTTCATGTCAAAATTGCACTAGGTTTTGTCCTATAAGGTATATGGAAAGAACAAAACTCTTGAACTTTTGAGAATCAGTTCTAGCAAATTAACAGATTTTGGTCAATATCAAGGCTCAAGTTTGACACGTGTTTCTTATTATCGAAAAAACATATTGAAGGAGCTTTTGATTCGTCAAATATGATGGATTACCAAATTGCAAGTAAGCAGTATATTCCTTTTCACTAGAATTTCCCACACTTCATTATCATGCCAAAAATACTTGGGACCCCTTACTTTGGGAATTTTCAAGCTGAATTTGGATGGGGTGTCAAAAAGGAATGTATAGGGGCGTAATTTGAGATTCACAAGGGTATTCTGTCTTTGGCTATGCTTGACAGATTGGCAATGAGCCAGTGCCCTGTCTGGTAGAGAAAACCCTCTTGTTGGGTACACAGAAATGACAGTAATTATGAATGTTACCGGGTGTATGTTTTGGGTGCAGGGGGTGGATACCCCTTGTGCTTGTCCATGTGTTAGAGAATTTCCTGGACAGCGGGATCATGAGTAGTTGAAATGTGACCGTAGTGGTAGTGCACGTTTGGGAAACCCCAAACAATCAAGGATTGAATTTGGAGGATGAAAAGTCGGTGCAAGTGTTGTCCCTGAGCGCCACCTGCTTAAAATCATATCATTGGCACCCAAACAAATAACTATGCTGAGCTTCATGCCCTGCACTCAGCTATTTCTCCGGCCATTGAGAATGGTATTCATGGGTTCATGATTGAAGGAATCTCTTAGGTGCTTTTCCAAACATAAACAGGTTTTGGCGCCCACAACAAACTCCATGTCACAGTTGAGGTCTTAAAAGGAACTATCTGTGTTGGATGGGTAATTTGGTCTCACAAATGGTATCCAATCTGCATCAACTCGAGGTTGTCATCCTTAATATTAAAAGCAAAAGTATAATGGAGTGGCAGATATACTTCTCACCTATGCTCCGGAGCACTTAAGTGACAATAAATGCTACTCCTCACGTACTTGAGATCTACCTCTCTCAATGCAAAGACTGGTGGCCTTAGAGAAATGAGACCCTATTAAGCATCCATGGTTAAAGTCATGTGATATTACATAGGTGTTGTTTATGCCCTTTTTGTGAAAAATGGTCAAATTTGACACACATACCACCTCTACAACACACTAAGAAAAGACTAGCCTTGGACACCAAACGACCACATCATTGCTTTTAACTTGTTAGCTAGACTTTCAATCTGCACTAATATATATGTCCCATTGTGCAAGCTTTAATTATCATAATTCCTTTTTACACCCACTTTCTCCCTAGTCTTATTTTCCTATTCCATGTACTCGGACATTACCAATTTGTCATCATCTTTTATCTTTAATGTCTAAGTCTTATTTTCCTATTCCATGTACTTGGACATACCCAGTTTTTAATCATCTTTTAACATCTAAGTCTTATTTTAGCACTACCCACTGCCACGTTTGTCCGCAAAGCATCACCAAAGGGAAGTATTCCTTTTCAACAAAAACCCCTAAATGTATTTAACTTGTATGGGGTAGTGCGAAGAATCCTTGTTTATTATCAAAACTGCATTTCTTGTTCTGCTTTCGCTATGTATATTTTCCTTAGTTTATTAGAATATAAGGCTTATCGTTTATTATTAAGTCATTATTAGTTATGTATTAACTAAAGATTGGTTGTAAGTTGTAACCTTCGCAACCATTTTGTAACTATCTCTTGCATAATAAAAGTGCTAAGTTCAAGGAAGCTCTTGGTGTAGAGTATGGACATCGGGAAAAAGACTGTGAAGGGTCATGTAGACTTGCAAATCGTTGAGAAATCCAAGGAGGAAGAAAAACATCTAGGGCACGTTTTTCAGTTGTTATCACATGCTCAGCAGAGATACATCATCCGTTTCGTAGGTTTCGAAGGGAACTCAACATTTCCCAGTTGCTGTTAATCTGCAATACTTAAAGACTGCTAGTAAAGGCATCGAAAATCAGATGCGAGGGCAGTTAGTAAAGGAGTTGAAGCAGACGTTGGCGGTGTTGGAAGAAAAAATCCTGTTTGCCGAGCTAAAATCATGGGCAGACTGGGCCGACTAGGGCACAGATTTGACATAAGCAAGAATGCCATTGATAATGATGCAGTGGACCTGAGTTACATGCAGTTTCAGACAAAACGTGAGGGCATGAGGACATTTCTCCTGTTACTACAACGGAAAGAAGAATTTCAAGTAATTTTGAGTGGGATTTACTTGAATTCCAGTCACAGCCATTCATCCTGCCTGGTACAATGCTTTCTTTATTGTAAAAACTCAGTTTTAAAATTTGCATTATTTTTTGAGTAAAATCAGGCTTCAAAACTTTACTGTGAAAAATGGATTATTTGAAACAGATGCAACTGATGAACAAAGTTTGGTCCATTCATGGGTGGTGGATCGGAGGAGGCCATGGCCTCCATAAGTGGAAAAGTAGAGATCAGATCAACAGGCCTGTGAGGTGGGCATCTTTGGAGCAGAAGGAGAGAGATGGGTGAGAGGGTCATAGGGTCATCAAATGTTCAGTGTAGCTATATTCAGAGCAAATCAATGTCTTTTCATAAGCCATGATGTAGATGCCATGTTCGTCTCTGACAGTTCTCCCTATGCCTGCCTATCCCGGATTTATTTTCCTGCTCCATCAAAGTTAAGTTTGTTCCATCTGTTTTTTGGGGCTCCCCATTTCACTTTATCATTTATTGTGAGCCATTATATTTTGAAATGGTAAGGAAAATTCTTTTCGTTGCTCTCCAACAGTCTAGTAAACTATTATACTTGAAGAGTTAAAACTCCCTTCTCTTTCCTTCAATTGACAAAGAGAGATTCTACAAATATTAGCTTTGAGAGTTCTCATCATGCTTGTAATAGCACTATTTTCAATGTTGAAGACTCGGGAATTTTTTTAATCCCAGATTTGCTAAAAATATGACCCAGAACTATGTGATCCATCTGGCATGTCTATTGGTATTTGTTTCCATTTTTGCAAGGCTTGGTTAATTGTATGAATTTTCATTCCATTATGAGGGAACCGTGAGTCCACATTTTCCCCAGTTGTTACAGCCATAGTGCTTTTAAGAAAATAATCAACGATTATTTTTGCATTCTTGTTGTAATTAGGACAAAGAATTGTCTATATATCCTCGACGTTGAAGATCATCCGCAGTGAGGATTTTGTTGTGTGACCAGCCATAAAAAGCTTTGATTTTAGGTCAATCACTGCTGTCCCAAATTGGATCTCAAATTGGATTTCGCTTTGTACTAGTGTTAGTGCTATGCTGATTCAGTAGTTTATAGGATGACGCAACAGTAGCATCCCGTGTTGGTGAACAGACAGACAATTTTGTCTTCTCCATTCGAGAGGAAAATTGGCTAAATGTGCAGCTCCTCTTTAAGTTGTAGGCTCTGGTCTTCAAATCACGACTCAATTTCTGTAATGATTTATATGTTCTAACCATTGATGTCTTGCTTGTATTGCATACAATAATTGGCCTCTGTAATGTACCTTTTGCTTGTAGATGTGCTTGAAAACCATGATCATTTTGGATGGAAAGAGTGGATAACCTATTCCGGCTGGTATTCCAGAATGGTTTGATGGCTCCTTTTTCTATTTGTCAAGTGATACATGGATGAATATTTTGAATCCCCTCATATATGAATTTGAAAGTTTCTGCCATTCTATTTGGTGAGTGGATTTGCGTCAGAACGATGTGGCATGACTTGATATTTATCTGTAAGAATGGAAACCCGTGGCATATCCTTCTCTTGTTGAAATCTCCATGCTGCTTTCATTGCTAGTGCAAGATTGAAGAGTTTGGGATTTATAATGTTCAAGCCTCTCATACTCTTTTCCCTTTGTTATCAGGTTCCTCGAGCAACCAATGCATATTTGAAAATTTCCTCTGTTCCTTTGCATAGGAAATTTATTTGAATTTAGATGATTTGCTTTTCTACCTCGAGAGGCAGAGGTATGAGAGAGGAGCATATATATCGGGGCAGCCTATAGGACCGCTTTTATCATTTGTAATCTACATGCAAAGCCGAGCCATCTGTTGGTCCATTTTGAAAATTTGGTTCTAATTTTAGCAACCATAATGTCTCATAAACTTGAGTACAGTTTGAGATGAAGAGGGAACCCAAGGAAAATGGCGGGGAAATGTTCTTTTTTATGTCATTGCTTGAATTCAATTTTTTTTCTAGTTAATATGTCGAGGAATAAAATATTTGATTTGACATTGATTGCCTGTAGCCTGGATGCCTCTTGGAAGTTTGTTAAAATGTTGTTGATTTGAACAATTTCCATTGTTACGAGAGAGAAGACTAGAAGAGTGTAATGGGCAAACTGAAAATTGTAGTACCTCTTTCCTCCCTTCATGGTAGCTATGCCATGAATTTCTCCCTGTCCTTGGTGTTTTGGATGACCCTGTTGAGATTTCTCCCACTAGAATGAAGAGACACAGATCGAGAGGATCACCTTGCCTTAGTCCTCTAGTCGAGTAGAAGTGTTGCCCGCTTCACCATTAAGAGGTACTGTATAGGTAGGAGTGCACATGCAATGACCAATCCATTGAATTATCTGATCACGAAACCCTATGAAGAGTGGGTCTTCCTTATTATCTCCCAGTTGCATCTGTCAAAAGCCTTCAATATGTCCATTTTAATCATTATATTTGGCCTTTTTGAGTATTTAATGAGTGTAATATTTCTTGGATGGCTCTGATATTATCAGAAATTTTCCTACCTTGGACAAAGATTACCTGCGAAGAAGAGTTGAACAACATAAGTAAGAGCTTTAGTCTATTGGCTAGAAGCTTAAATATGATTTTATAAACCATATTGCAAAGAAAAATTGGTCTATATTGATCCAGTTTGTGTGCTTTGCTGATTTTGAAATGAGATCTGATTTGGTGCAATTCAATTGTTTGAGCGTTTGCTTATGTTTCCTGGATTCTTCTACCAATCCATCTTGATCCAGAGCCTTGCCAGGATCAAATGAGTAAACAACCTCCCTTACCTCTTCTTCTGTGACTGGTCTCATGATTTTATCATTTCCTTCTTGCTTCACTGGTTTTGGTATATCTTGAACCATCTGCTGTTGAGCATATTGATTTCGAGCTGCATCCGTAGGCTCTTTGAGTAATTTATGATATAAATTGGAGGCATAAATGAGCATGTCCGATGGCTCAGTGATGTAAATCCCATTTTCATTTTGGGTTCTCTAAATTGTTTCCACTTGATTCCTGTTTTGAGTTGTGGCATGGTTCTCTAAATCCATTTCAATTCAGTTCCATTGCTCGAATTTTCCAATACCATGTACTTAATCCACTTTTTGGACTTCAGGTTCCCTATTTCAATTCGGTTCCATCGCTCGAATTTTCCTTTCATGAATATCAGCCTAACAACAAATTTGTACATCTGAAATCCAGGGGATCCGGGGCAGCTTTCCAGCATTCTTCAATCTCTTGATGGAATTTTTGGTGAAAGAGCTTGATTTGTTCAAACTTAAATTGTGTCTGTTGTTTGGTAAGACCCAAGAATATGGGCCAATGATCTGACATAGTTGTTTCACCAACCCCGCTTCAATCTGCTTATTTGGCACATTCTAATTTTCAGAGAGAAATATCCAATCTAGTTTTTGCTGCGATGTAGTTTCTGCTCATTATTCTATTCGTCCAGGTGAAAAAAGCTTGTATCTCTTCGGTATCCTTTGCGGTATTACTTAATGGCCCACCTTCGGAATATTTTGCTGCATCTAGAGGTATAAGACAAGGAGACCCCTTATCACCTTTCTTATTCATCATTTTGGTGGAAGGCTTGGGACGACTAGCAAAGAAGGCCTGTCAGGAAAAAAAAATTCGTGGTGTTCAGTTGGCTAAAAATATTCCACCTATCTCTCATCTCCAGTTTGTTGATGATTCTACGATGCTTGGTAAAGCTACATCTATAGAAGCGAAACAGATCCATAAAGTTCTACACACCTTTTCACAAGCCACTGGTCAACTGATTAACCAAGGAAAATCTAGCATCTTTTTCTTTCATTGCTCTAGACAACAAGAGGATCAAATTTTAAATATTCTTCAATTCAAAAGGGAGAGCTTCCTTTACGATATTTGGGTGTCCCTTTAGCAGCCCACAAGTTAAAAGACTGGTACTGGTTAATTCACAGGTATGAATTAAAATTTCAAAAGTGGACTAACAGATGGCTTTCTTCAGGAGGCAGGATGATATTGGTCAAATTGGTTCTCCAAGCTATGCCCATCTACATTGCTTCTGTGACAAATATTCCTGGCAAGACGCTGAAACAAGTGGACTCTATCTGCCAAAAATTCTTATGGAGTGGAATTTAGGATAAAAGAAATGGGCCTTAGTCAAATGGACTACTCTATGTCGGCCAAAAAAAGGTGGTTTGGGATTTAGATTCTCGCCTTGTTAGATGCAAGCCTTAGCTGCAAAATTGTACTGGAGGATGCTAGTACACCTCGACGACCTTGTGGGCTTTGGCGCTAAGAGCCAAGTATGCTGGTGGGGACCCCCCGGAAGAGATTGTGCGTGCTACCCTTCCCACAAAGGGCTCACCTATCTTACAGGTTATTAAAATAGGCGAACATAGTTAAAAGCAATTGTTTAGTTAAAAAGCAATTGAGTGCTGGATAGTCAACAATGGGCAATTTGCCAATTTCTGGACTAACTCATGGGATGGAGCCCCCCCTCTTATTTTACAATATCCTCAACTCATTCCTTTAATGAAGTAAATGCATGATAGTGGATGGAGGAAGTTTCCCAATATGGAAGATGGTCACCCAATCCTTGGGAAAGTGAAAAGGAATGGATTCCACTTTCTGAATGGCCACATGTAATCCAACACGAACATCAACTTTTATTGCAAAGTCTTTTCAGTAATCGTCCTCTTTCTTCATCTCCATTTCCTGACAAATTGGGAGGGGAACTGATCTATTGGGCCATTATACTGTTTCTAAAGGCTATGCGTCCTTGGTGATTGATAATCCTCACCCTTTAAAGTTCCTTGTGGCTTTTTATTCACAGGCGGCTTTTAACAGTGTATCAGCTTATTAAGAAAGGATTTTATGGACCTTTCAAATGTGTTATGTGCTTGCAAGATGAGGAATCTTTAACTCATCTATTTTTCCTATGCCCTTGGGTAGTTCATACTTGGCGACAATTGGCGACTCTTTTCAAACTGAGGTGGCAGAACTTTGATTCTCTTGAACATGTTATCAAAGAATGGCAGAGGATGCTTCCTACAGAGCAAAGGCTGCGTCGGTACTGTGGAGTGGGATTTCTCTTCTTCTTTGGAATACTTGGAAAGAAAGAAATAACAAACTTTTTCAGCAAAACAACAAAGATGGTTCCTATATCTGGGAAAAAATAAAAATAAATATAGCTGAAACTCTTAAACATAAGATCTTGTTGCCTAACACCTTATCTCCGAGTTGGGATTATATTTGTAATCAGCTTTCGTTGGATCCAAGAGAAGCCACTTTACCCCGGTTTCATACTAGAAAGGAAAGAAAGAGGGACAGTCAAGTCAAGGCCCCTCCTTTGGGATATGGACAATTGAACACGGATGGTGCTTCCAGAGGTAATCCAGGCAAAGCTGCTATAGGAGGAATTGGTAGAAACCATGGGGCAATTCTTTTTTGCTGTTAGTTTGGGTGTTTCGACCAACAATGTAGTTGAGCTTAAAGTTATCTATAAAGGTATGCAAGAGGCGGCAAAGTGTGGTTGGTTGAAAATTCAAGTTAGATCTGATTCCCAATTGGCCATCAGGTACTATCTAGTAGCAGACCTACTCCTCCACCAAATTGGCAAATTTCCAAAGAAGTTTGGAAGATCAAGAAACGAGGAAAATTTTATTGAGGCGCGGTTTGTTCATATTCCCGAGAGAGAAATAAGATTGCAGATGCTTTGGCTAATTGGGCTCTTGATAATCACGATATCCATGTGCTACGGCTCACCTCCTTTATGGTGGTCTAACAAGCTACAAGATGATATCAGATACATTTTCAACTTGGAAATCTCTCTATGATGAGCGCAAATGTCTTTTTGATGTATAATGCTAAGGCTTGGACCAATAGTTTTCAGGCTTGGCATACCCATATGTGTAAATTTGGATTTCATCTAATATAATTTTTTGTTTTAAAAAAAACAAAACTTTTGAGTAGACTTGTTCCATTATATAGGTTTCATTTTCTATTTTGTCAAGGGCCATGGCCATTTGGTAATTAGAGCCTAACCCCCTCTTTTTCATTCGGATATTTGATGGTGTTGAAAGCCACCATCAAAATCAAGTTTTGGGTATTCATATTTTTCACCCAGGCTGTCACCATGTCCAATATTTGGATTCTATCGTTTCCAGCTGGAGTGATGTACATATTTAGAATATTTTTCCTGTACTGCCATTCATGCAAATAAAAACTGCATATTTACCATAAGGAAAGCTGTGGTCAGAGATTAGAGCATACCTTGCTGGGGTTGAATGGAAAAGGTTTATGGCCTTTGGGTTGAAAGCAGTTTGTTTGTTGTATCACATCCCTTTGAATTTTGAAGTGTTACCTTTTTGCAGAGCTGACTTGAGCATACTCTTGGAGGAGAATCATATCAATATTGTCTTTATTATTATATATGTGAAAACAGGAGTTTGTTGGGCACACCTAGGCGCGTTATATTCGATGAGAGAATTTGCATCAGGAATCAATCATGGGGTCAGGTTTATTTCTGCAGTTTCCTTTGTGTCAGCTGCTTTAGGCGTTCAAAGTTGTATCATCCATTCAGCTATTCTTGTTATGTTCTTGCCTTCTTCCATGTCAATCTGCTCACGAGATGTTTTTCTTTTGTTTGGTGTTTGGTGTTTGTTTTTTCAGTTCTCAGATTTGTAAATTTATCAGGATTAAGTCCTCTTGTGCATTATGTTGACTCTTTTTTCTTCTGTTTGAGTGTCCATACTTGAGAGGTCTTGGAGGAGATTTTTACTTAAGATACTTTGGGGCCGGTGCTAGCTTTTTTCTTTTCCTTTCTTCACCAGATCCTTGAGTGAGCTTTGTGTGTTTTGCATTCCTTGTGACTTAGAATTCGCTAGTGCTTCAAAGGGACTGTGGAGAGTAAGAAAAGTTGTCTGACTTGATTGCCCATTTCCTTTTCTTGTATGCACAGTTTGAAATTTTGTGCTGTTCTGATTTTGTGAGCTATCTGAGTTCTTACTTGGCTGACTTGTTTCTCCATTTTCAAATGGTTTGTCCATAGGTTGTTGCTGGGTGTGTACCTCCTTAGCAATGTGTTATGATGGAACTTGTTTTGGTTGTTTGGGATAGACTGTTGCTAGGTGTCCATGCTCATGACAGAGGCAACATCTGAACGAGATATTTTCATAATCTAGGAGCTGTTCCCATTTGATCCCCTCTATTTCCAGAATGATTTTGCCTTGCATAGGATTACCAAAATCAAGATTGATGCGAATTCTGGTATAGTTAAGGGCTCAAGGGTTTCATGTGAACTACAAAGCTGTACTTTACTCTCTAATAACAGATCTTATCTTCTTGAGGATTGATTCATTCCAATATTCATTGAGTAACAGGGGCAGCCAGATCCATCCGGGGACTGTGCTTGGGAGATCTGTAAAATTTAAGGCAGGTGACTAACGTTTCATTAAGAGGCCTGATTTGTTCAGGAACCAGGGTCCACCTTGAAAAGCTTTGTCTCTTTGTTGTTAGGAATTTAATATTACCATGAAATATCCTTTTGGCATCATGGGGATGTTAACTGAGCCATAAGGTTTCCAGCTATCTTGTAAACACATCCTGAGAAGCTTTGGCTGTGGGTATGCTCTCATGAACCTGCAAATGAGGGCTTTCTTCTTTAAGAGCCAAAGTATGTTTCTATTTCATCAATGGTAAATGGGACTTTTGGGAGTCTCCATTTTGAGATTGCAACTATTGGTTTTTTTGTGGGGAAGTTTGGCCTTGACATTGTTCAGTGTGCATGGTATTGCAGAAATTTTTGTAGTTCCTCGTTGCCAAGATTAGGAATTTCATTGGATGCTGCTGTTTTGAAGTTATGGATAGCTGGTAAGGATGAAGAGGGGGATCCAGGGGCCATAGTCCCCCTCTATGGTGAAGGCTGGTCCTATTCAGCTCAAAGATGATTTGGAGAAAACAGATCTGCAGCGTGTTGGGCAGAATTTCAGGTTTTGGGAGTGGGTGGTGGGGAGAGCATGAGAAATGTTTTTTCTCACTACAAAAGATATCAATTAAATGTATATTGAAGACTTAACATGAAGTAGCTCATTGTCATCTTATATCTGTTAAAAAACGTGGATTTCTAAGTAGTTCATATTGTTATTGTCTATCCTCCAGAAACAAGTGGTATTTGCAGCATTTGCAAGCCTTGGCTCACTGTTCAGATCTGTATAAAGCTCATGGACACATAATGTAGCTTCCAATTGCAAATCAATACTCTACTCTCAAACAAAGAGGGCATTATTCCTATGATACCTTTAAAAGCAAGAAATAGGTGGATAGATAAACTGTTAGCTCCAAAATGAGATGAAATTATTCTATTTTCATTGCAGGATGCTATGGAGTGATCCTGGTTATGTTAGGAGCGAGAATATCTCCTCAGAAAGCACAGGGCAGACTATACTCAGAGTAACAGGAAGTGATAAATCAAAATTTGAGGTGAGGAAACTAATTTGTGAAGTGATCTTGAAAATAAAAGGGAAAATAAACACATTTCTTCTGTCATTTTCATGAGAAGTATTTGTTGCTTGATCATACTTCCGTTGCATGGGCCTTGCTTTGTGCTGACACCTATTATGCATGTTCTGAGCCTTGGAGTTGTATTTTGCAGGGCCATTTTATTGGTACAGGCACAAATATTCAACCAATTGATGGTAAATATAAGCATTTAAGATTATGGTATAGTATTGTTTGGTGTAATTGTTTCTCATACTGAAAATGAAAAAGAGATATGAATGAGTGGCTAAACAAAATTAGTGTCACCATGGTATGTGGGTATATGTACACCATTTTTCAAAATAAAACAGGGTACGGGTAGGGAGGTTTGTGTATGAAAATAATAATAATAATACATATATATCGTATGTTTTTAAATTTTCAAAAAATCAAAATATAGCATAAATGAAAGCAAACAAAAAATATGCCAAGAAAGTTGAAGCTAGTTAAGATCCAAAATCAGACTGGTCACTGAAGTGCAGCATTGAGAGACAAGAGTATTATGATTGACACTGATATGATAATATATTGGCATTCAAGAATTAAGAATGATGGCAATTGAAAAAATTACAGCAAGTGCATTGTGCCGTTAAAACTTTTGGGTTGATATGATGCAGGACCCCCTCATCAGCAGCATTGTCATCCCCTCCAAGTCCTCCATCAGGTACTCTCCAAATACCAATCACTCTCAAGCTGTAGCTCATATACTGGTTGCATAAATGGAGATAATTATTTATGCCATTTGGTTCACTTTCATCATGATCCATACACCATATTCACATCAATTATGAATTGTTCCAAACTATGTCTTCTTTTCCTTTTCTTTATAATGGAGAACTTTGTCTTTCATGAAGTAGAAGACACTAGATGAACTACCCTATGAGAGTGAACAGCATCACCCTCTATGCACTCCCTATGCTTACCAACCCAACCAGCTAGATCAACATATTCACATCAATTACAGCAAGTGCATTGTGCCGTCAAAACTTTTGGGTAGATATGATGTAGGACCCCCTCATCAGCAGCATTGTCATCCCCTCGAAGTCCTCCATCAGGTACTCTCCAAATACCAATCACTCTCAAGCTCTAGCTCATATACTGGTTGTGTAAATGGAGCTAATTATTAATGCCATTTGGTTCGCTTTCATCATCATCCATACACCATATTCACATCAATTGTGAATTGTTCCAAACCACGTCTTCTTTTCCTTTTCTTTTAATGGAGAACTTTGGCTTTCATGAAGTGGAAGACACTAGATGAACTACCCTATGAGAGTGAACACCATCACCCTCTATGCACTCCATATGCTTACCAACCCAAACAGCTAGATCAACATCCCCATTCTCTTTGAACAAACATCCAAAACCAATCTCCCCCTTAGTGGGGAGGTCATGTCCTGTCGCACAACAGCTCCCCATGGTTCCATTAAAGCATCCATGACAAGAGACTAAGACTAGGTACGCAGGGATGAACATACTGAGATTCTTCCTCCAGCATGCACAAAAAACAATTATCAGGCCAAGCTTCCCATCGAGGATGACTATTGGTAGAATGGAAACACCATGAAGATACACTTTTCTCCGGAAAAAATGGAAAGGAGGTTATGTTTATTAAAGAAAGAGCACTAATCTGCAGGTTCGTAAGTGCATATCCTGGATCAAAACTGTTGAGAACATGGACCCAAGCAAATTAAAAACAGCAGGTTCAGTTGATGCTCTAATGGTGTCAAAGGGATACTTCATGGGCATCTTTGCATCCCGAGATGAACAGAACTTAGTATTCCAATAAGGGCTCTAGTTTTCCAACATATTCAGTTTATTCCGTATGTCCTTGTCTTCAATCCCACTGATGAAGTACTGGGCACAATACTAGCGTGGATATGATCACCCCTGCTGCCAATTGAATTTTAGGATGACTATTCACTAAAAATGTTAACGATAACATTGGTGAACCGTAAATGTATTGCTTCATTGCTCATGACAACCAATGGGTCTCCACCATGCATGTATTTGTGTGAATCTTGATCGAGAAAAGCTAATGCTAGACAAAATCTCCTTGAACTTGGTGGAATTGATTGGGAACCCATTGACTATGAAAACATTCCTTCTTTCTACAAGATATGCTGTGCTCATGAATATCTTGCACGAGTTTACCCCACTATTCCAGTGGAGACAAAGAAGATGGATAATGTAAGCACAAGCGCTGAAGCAGTTGAAAAATCAGACCAGCACTCAAGCGAATCGGAACTATGAAATGCAAGGAGTGGCTACAAGAACTCCCCAATGCAATACAAAGAAGGAAGGCATCTCAGTTGTAGGAACAATCCTGATTGTATGAGAGACAAAGAAATATATATGTATACACCATATTTTCACTCTCATTAACTTTTCTCGTTGCAGGTACCATTGGCGCACTAACCTCCTTGAGTGATGTCTCACAAGGCATTCTTGGGAGCAAGGTGTGTATTGGAAATGGTTGGGTTGGTTAGCAGTATTTGTGAGAGAGATTTGTTAATGCAGTCTTTGATACCTTAGATATCCTATCCTTTATATCTCCTTGTCATTCTTTCACTACCTACTTTTATGTTTCCTTACTATCCTTTTACTATCACCTACATATCTACTTACTGACTCCATACCTCTATCGGATCACCTTCATATCAGTTCCAAAGTCTTTCTTGCACCTCACAATCCTTTCTTTAGGACCCCTTCATTTGTTATGCATAGAGCCAAGGGCATTGACCTCAATCGATACTATTTGGTTGTACTTTTTAATGGCGATTGCATCAACCACGGTTGATATCGTCATCTATGAGGAGCTGTAATGACTAATCATGAACCCTATTTATAAACTTCTTTTAAGAGCATTTACGAGTCATCATGTCATCATCTATCGGTTTGATTGCACTTTCCAAGCTGCTTTCAAGGTCTTAAAGGTTTAGGTTTAGTGTGCTTACATTTGGAAGGTTATCTTTGGAGCATTGGGTCTAAGACACTCAAGAATAAGCATTGCACTAGCAAGGTTCACCAAGTCTTTGGAGTCTCCAATTGTGGTTTACTTAGGTCTTCTTTCCATCCATCTTGTGGTCCTCTATATAAACTCTCTCATAAGGTGCCACTAAACTCGGGGTTTCAATGTGCCATTGGTGTCTTCCTTGATAGTGTTGCGGATACACCTTCCCCACTACAAGGGCATATGTATCCTTGCCGGATATGGATACAATTTGGGTGTATCTTAGATATGGCTTGGATATCCTACCCAGATACGAACTGTAATTGTCTTTGTATCGATACAATTTGATACCGTAAGTAGGAAAATTATAGCTGTATTTGATTTAAAGTAAAAACAAAAAAAAAAAACCCTTAACAAGGCTAAAAAGATGCTAAAAACTGCAAATGATCTTCTATAATGCATTTTAGCAGCAACAATTGAGGACATGGAGGTGAGAGTGTTGATTTGCTCTTTTACTTCAAGCTTTTACATTGGCTCTGATCAACATGCAATTCTTTTTATCTTTTTCTTTTGGCCTACTTTACTTCTTTATATAGGAGTGGGAGCGGGAGCGGGGTATCCGATACATGGAAATGGCAAATTTTTTTTGACCTCGGATACGCCGTAGGATACGGCAGTACAAAAACTATATAAAAATTAAAAAATATATAAATTTCAACCTTCTAAATAGGAATTTAATTATTAACCACATATTATGCATATGAAAGACAAGATAAAAGATAAGTTATAAGCTAAATAAGTGAATAACCACAAAAACAAGCTAGGATACCGATAAAACTTAGAAACTTAAAAGCTTAAAAGTTAAATTAAAATACTTAAATCGAACACAATGTGAATGTCATGAATCTCATGATATATTAAATTCAATCATAGATCAATATTCAAAGTTCAAACTATCTTTCATTGTCAATATTTATTATTCATCATATTCCTCTTCATCAAGAGGATCAAGATCAACTACATCATCATCATCATTATGTGGTTCATTAGAACCACATGGGCTCGAACCACTTGCACTAGGGCCACTGCCAGTTGCACCCCCTTGTGCATGTAGGTCTCGTGGTGCCACAAAACTCCCCTCATCATCATATGCTCCATGGTGGGAAATGGAAGCATCCAAGTCAACTATCTCTGGATCAATGTCCCAATGTCTTGTTGACCCTTCCTTGTACTTTGGCTGCTTGTGGGATAAAAGGTGCAAGTTGGAATGTATGTATACCAAATCTTCAGCCCTTTTAGCCCCCAACCTGTTGTGTTTCTGTGAGTGGATGAAACTATACGTACTCCAGTTGCGCTCAGAGGAAGATGAACTTGCAACCTATTAAGGCAACCCAAACTTCAAAGTCAATGCAAAGTTCAACTTCAAATTTAAACACTCAAACTTAAATTTTAAAAAACTAAAAGAAAAGAGAATAAAAAATTAAAAACTTACTTGTGCCAAGACCTTGATTGCAAGAGGTTGCAAGTAAACCGATGAAGTACCATGGAGGTACCACCACATATGAGCATCCATCTTGTATTTGCTCCGAAGAGCGAGAAGGCTATGACCCGTTTCTGCTATGAAATTGCCAAACTCTACCATAACCTGGTCTTGGGCCTCAGGATCAGGGAAGAGCCTAGCCAATGCCGCCATATATCCCTCACTGACTTCCGCATCCCTGTATGGTGCTACCCTCCCTGGCAAGGAAAGGATCTCTGTGCTATAAAATCTAGGAGTCAATGCAAAAGCTAGTAGATGTAATGGGGTGGTCATTTTGTTCCACCGCTCAATGAGGATTGACTTCACTTGTTTGAAAAATATTTCCTCGGGATCTTGTTCTTTTGCATTTATGACGGCTTTTATCTTCTCAATCATTGAGTCGATGCCGTCATATATCTCTCCTAGACATGGTTGATCCGTGTCAGTAAACCGGATCATGCTCATAATGGGCTCCGTAAAACTCAACAAATAATCCACTCTATCCCACCAAGGGTCCTCTAAGATCAAGTTCTTCACTTTTTGAGCCCGTTGAGTGTTTGATTGCCTCCATACAGACCAAAGATTGGATGTTACCATCCTCATGAGTGCCTCTCGCACCTTCACTAGTCGTCTCAAGACGATTGTGTGTGATGCAAACCGAGTCTCAACAACCTAATAAGAACGAGGAACAAAAATTAAAAATAAATTATAAAATTGAAAGCTAAAAGAATACTAAAAAACTTATATTAAATTTTAAATTAAAAAGAAAGAAAGAAAGCTTTTCCTTACCTTCAGTAGCTCCAACTGCGAGAATGATCTAAAAATGCCCTGTGACATGTGGTGGTTGGTGACAAACATTTGGATCTCTTCAGCTTCTGCATACACTTGCTGGATCCACTCTATTTTGTTTGCCATTTTCTTTAGCATTAAATTCAATGAATGCACGACACAAGGTGTCCAAAAAATATGCCCATACCGTGCCTCAACTAGCATCCCCGCAGCTTTGCAATTTTTGGCATTGTCCGTTATGACTTGGACAACATTTTCAGGCCCCACTGCCTCAATGGACTCAAAGAGAATGTTGGCTATGAATTGGGCATCCTTCACTTGCCCCTCACAATCAACCGCTTTCAAAAACATTGCCCCCTTAGGGCATACTGCAATCACATTGATTAAAGGGCGGTTTCTTGCATCTTTCCATCCATCAGAAACAATGGACACACCTGTTTTGGTCCATGAGTCCCTAATTGGTTGCAAGGAGGTTTCCACATATTTTTTTGTTTATCCAAAAGGGTGGTGCAGATCTTCTCATATCCTGGTGATTTATACCCTTTTGGTGCCTCATTGATGGCTTTCACCATCTCATGCCAATAAGGTGATCTCACAACATTAAAAGAAAGCCCATTAGCATATACACACCTTGCAATGTGTTCATCTGCAATCTCCCTACTCTCATTCTGAAAGGCCTTTTCCAATGGCCCTTTTGTCTTACTTTTCTTTCGTGCAAGGGAAACATCCTCATCCGTGGAGATAGGAGCCACAAATGGATGTGGCATGGCCACAATTGGGGATCCACTAGGTGATGGAGCAACTGGAGGCCTCGTTGAACGAGATGAACCTCCTCTTTTGGCCAATGGATGACCCGCTCTCATAGCCACTTTTGCCTCTGCATCTTCCTGCTCTTTGATATATGCCAAAACTTTTGCTTTTGGCACCCCAACATTATTCCTCCCCTTGCATACTCTTATACCATTACCCGTTATGGCACACAAGTGGCTTTTCACCCTACTGTAAGAGCCTTTGAATAGTCCATCACACTCATTGCATTTCCATTCAAAACAACCACCACCTGCAAGTTGTTGAACTATTGTTACGTGCCTCCATAACGGTGAATTTGGGTCAAAGTCCTTGGCCAAAGATTGCCCAGAAGAAGCAGAACTTGTTGCCATTGTAGAAATACCTACAAGGTTCAAAAAAAAAAAAATTAAGCAAAGAAAACAATGGCATGCAATTGCATTGTGATTGAACAATGAAAATTAAAAAAATTAAATAGAAAGAGCAAAATAAAAATGAACATAAGCAAAAAAATGTAATGTGTGAAAGATTAAATAATAAAAAAATAGAGAAACAAGGCTAGAAATTAAAAAAAAACTTACCTTCACTTAGTAAACCACAAATCCTCCTCCTTTGCAGCTCCTCACACTCCTACAAGCTTAGCAATAGCTCCTCAAACCCTAGACAAGCACAATGCAATTTTGGAGAGCCACAATGTGAGTTTGTTTGCTTTATGTTTTGTTTTTGTGTTGTTCTTTTGTTTTATTGTTTAGAGTTAGCTTTTAGGTTTTAGATTAGAAGAATTTTTAATTTTTTATTGTTGTGGGGCTTTAAAAACATGAAAAAAATAAAAAATTAATTAAAAAATACGTTTTTTGCATGTGGGAGTGGGCAGGGAGCGGCCAGAGGGCTGCGGAAATGCCCGGTCTGCGGCATAGGCCGAGGGCGTTTCCGCAGCCCGCTCCCGCTCCCGCTCCCGAGGCCCCCAACCACGTTTCCGGTAACGTAGTTGTATACCGAACTTCCTACCTTCCTGTAGGTTGGTAGTGTGTAATTTGCATGTAATTTTAATCTAATGTATAAATTTGTTTATAATTTAAAATTGATAATATTATTAGCATATTCTTAATTTATAATCTAGATTATTATAATATTTTAAATATTATATATTATGTTGTATCCATATTAGGGGTTGTTAAAAACTAGTCATATCCGTATCCGCATCTATATCTGTATCCATGCAACTCTGCATAAAGGTAATCATCTCTTACCTTCGTTATCCGTTATGTTAAATTTTGACTTGATTGGTTATGATTGATGTATAATGTACATAGACAAGGATAGTGTAGCATAATTTTTTCTATTGCATTATTTTATATCGGCCCTTGCCTTACATCGGCCCCGTGGCTTACAACCCTAATTTATGTCATCAAATCACTTTGTTTATCTTGCAACCCTAGTTTAGATCTCTTTGTATACACGTTATCTCTTATTGATCTTACAATCAAGATACTAGTAGGACTCCATCCCCTATCGTAAACTTGGGCTTTAAGACCCTATGCCTTTGATAGAATGTGGATGACTGTCTTCTATATCCACGACTTTTGCACCCCTTTGGTTACTTCTTTTGTGTGTAGGTCTTCAAATGGTCTTCATTCTATATCCTAAGCTATATTATTGAGAAGAGAGAGTATAATCTATACACCTCAGCCCACATACATTTTGGTGAACCCGATGTGAATCCTACTCCACGGTGAGTGAGTTATATTCACATTTATCTCCTAGCATATCTGCTTGATATTATCCATGTATCATTTTAATACCAACTTCTAAATCTACTTCAATATCTCATTTTTTCTAGCTATCTCAGCTTTACTCTTTTCAATAACTAGCATCTATATAGCTCCCAAACCAATGATTGGGACTCTCTACCTAAGATAACACACTTCTAAATGTTCACAATATATCAGGGAATCGATAGAATGTCCACTATATCCCATTTGAACCAACCTATATAAGAGGAAGAATTGGACCGAGGAGGATGGTGATAGATAACATCTATGCCAACTACACACCCACTGATGTAACAATTCATCCAAAATTTGCCTCACTTTGTTGGAAAAACTTTGGAATCCATCAAAAAAATGCATGGATGATTATTACATTCAAAACAATCCTATCTTACATATCTTCTCAACCAATGGGGCGAGCAAAGCATGTCTTGCCCCATCTTCTCATCCCATACACATCCTTCCTATTTCTCCGTTGTAAGTGCAACCACTAACATTACCCCTCTTCAAACCAATCAACTCAATTCACCTCATCAATCTACCAACATTAGTCAACCTAACAATACCAATAAAACCAATCCCTTTGTGGATCCAACTTTAACTAATCCTACAAATCATTGATCAAACAAGTCAACAACAAACCAATAACAACAATCAATTCTTTCAAATTCAAGCCAACCTTGCTCAAATGAACAATCGAGCTCAATATATTTAGTGGGGAGTGCCAAATCAATGTAGCCCCCACCTCCATGTGTTGGTCCCAATAGGATCCCTCTTCCTTAACGGCCCCTAACTAACAAAGTTCTTCCTACCTGTATTGGTGTTATGGACATTGGAGCCCTTTCTCCATCCATCCCTTATGATGGATCAACTAACCCTACTCTTGACACGAAGGCTTTTGACAATGCCCACAAGGATTGGATTGAGGCTAACTCTTATGCGGCTACCAAAATCCTACCTAAGACCCTTATGGGTGATTTGTTAGATTGGTACCATACCCTTCCCGCTAATTCCATTGTTGAACTTGAGGGTTTAGTCAATGCCTTAGCTGAAGAATTTCACTATCACAACTTACCGGAAAACAACATTAACATCTTTGTCAATTGTAAACAATCTGAGAAAGAAACCCAACTTTTCATCAAACCATGGAAAACCTTATGCAACAGAGCAGGGCATAGCTTATTTGACTATAGTCTCTTTTAACTTTTCCTCTTGGCTTTAGAACCTCGGCTTCAATACAAGTTAGGCTCTTCTCTCCATTCACTTTGGAGGAGGCCATTGCACAAGCTAAGAGAGAAGACTGCCTTATGCGTAAATTTGAAAAATCTCAATCCAAATAATAATCTCAGATAAATCTCAACATCCTCATGAAACCTCAGAATCACAATGGTATGGATGGCGGGTTCACAAACACTCCTAACTCTGGTAGTACTTCCCATGGAACCATTCATAACATTGATCCTGCCCTCCTCAACCAAAAGGTGGCGCTTTCCTCCCCATCATCCTCCCATAGGAATGCTAATCCTCCCATAGGAATTTTTAGCATCCTCTTAACATGAAAGAGTTGCAAAGACATTTACCTACGCCGTTCTTATAGCCTATGGACCCCTCCCAACCTATCCCTCAATGTTATGGCAAGAATCTATTTTGCTGGTTTCACGCTAATTGGGGCCATTCTCATGAAAACCATAAAGCACTTAGAACTCATGCCTATGCTTTCTTGCTTGGACGTGACTTCGATCATGAAGTCATGGCTCAAGAAAGGCATAATGAGGTTGTTAATGTGCAAGACAAAGCACAATAATTAAATCATCATGATGTCGTCTATAAGAGTAACGGGCATCTTAACATCTATAAAAATCCTTTGCCTGATCATTTTAAGTCTGAGACAACCTCTTGATCCAACCATGAGAAGAGAAATTCAACCTCTTCAACTAACAACATTGAAACCAGCTACAACCCAACTATTGGTCAAATAGAAAATGTGTTTAATATGCAAGGCATGAAATGAGTGATCGCTTGCATCGATTCCACATATCCTCCCTATCAACCTCATACCTACAAACTATTCAGGCCTATCCTATAGGTTAGAATTTACTAACGCAGGCTCATGAAACGTTAAATTCTGAAAAACCAATTAAAATCAACGCCATCAGACATCCTAAAGCTATAGGGTAGATGCTGTCCCTGACTGCATCGGATACTCTTCCAACTGGGCTGATACCGTTGTTTGGGTTGCATTGGCCATCTAGCACAACTGATGCCATACATTCAAAGAAAAAAAAAAGCGTAGATCAACCTTTGCTCTTAGTCTCTTTAGACCTCATTATCATCGAGACTCCTTAGGTTAGTCCAACATCCCACAACCTACTTATTAGAATGAAGAAAAGTTCCTTGGTTGGCCCTCGCCAATACTCCTACTTGTTAGAATGAAGAAACTGAAGAAAAGAAACATAACGATGGATGGGATCCCATCTTGAATACGACAAACTTCTTAGACACCAGAAGCTGGGATGACAAACCAAACAATCCCCTTTGTCTCCTGACTGCTATGCTAGCTGCTGCTGCTTGATTATGATTTGTTTTATGATCTCATGCTAGTGGTTTTATCACTTTTTTGATTAAAAACACTTTTATTGTAAGTATGATTGTACAACCTTAATTTTGCTGCCTCGATGTGACTAGTAGTATAGGGTGTGATTTTTTCCACCCATGTTTATTGTATGATCAGCGTTGTATTAGATTTAAAAAAAAAAACCACCACATTTATATTAATATAAGGTACAAATTACAATGCCAAACAATTATACTCATACTCGAGGAAATATCCTTAGATTTCCAATAACAAATAAGAGAAGAAAGATAGCATATCTGCAATTTAACCATCATGCGATTTCAAACAAAGGATCTGCTCAATCTGTTGCTGTTTCTTCAGAGACCACATCAAAGGTACATGACCAAGTTGTACTATATTTTTTTATTAATAAAAGCACACTTTTCAATAAAAAAGATAGAAAAATATGTAAATTCAAAAGATGTGTTAGAAATAAGTAGATCTAATAAAATCTGAGAGGGATCAATGAAATTAAAAGATATGGCAAAGATAAAGAGGACACCTAATAAAATCTATGAGAGATCAAAGAAATTAAAAGATGTGGCCAAGATAATAATAACCATCTAATGCAATCTAAGAAAGGTCAAGAAAACAAAAGATGTGATCGAAAGGAAGCACTTTGGAATGAGTAGGATCACAATCAATGTTTGTGTTGGGCTTTATCGGGAGATAAACCACTACCATCTAATGTCATGACTAGGGTGAATGGAGATGGTATGGATGTAGAGGGTTTATTTGTGAGGAAGGCCTGAAGGTCTTACAATCATACTCACAAATCTTCGAGGGAGCCAATATCAAGGAAGATAAAATATGTAGTAGTAGTATGTAAAAGGAGCAAGAGGCATGGTCATCTATTGACAATATCCATCAAGGGAATAGAGAGAGTGATCACTAAAGAAGGAAATAAGGTGCTGCGGCGGTGATACAAAATCCTTAGCGGAGAATGAAACTATCTAATCCATAGGGTACAACTAAGGGATTTTTTCATCAAGGTATGAAGGAACCTAAGTATGCGGGTTCAACTTAGGCTAGCTAGTGAAGTATAAAGATATATCCCATGTTAGCTATGAGATGCAATGATAACAAAGGTGTTTTGCACCTTCCCACAACGTTTTCTCTATTCCTCAAGACCTCACTTAAGGAGCTATAGGCCTACTATGAGGATTAGGTATTGGCATGAAAAGGCAGGGGCACTAAATGATATATATGTGGCCTCCTACCTTAGTAAGAAAAACCTACTGCACTCCAAAGGACCTCAAGCTCTGTAATGAGGCCAACTGTGGAGTTTGAGCTTTCAACTAGGATAGGGGGTGTGCCAAATGATATCATGTATTTTTGTTTTTGATTGACTTTTTTTCTTATAATAATCGACTTTTTCTATTGTCTTCGCTTGATTTTTCTTTTCATGACATGTCTTGTGACATTTTTGGATTTTTGTTCCTCCGATGGATTTAGAATGTTGATCAAATGGGTATGAAAGATGACCAATACTAAAGAGCTTACACTTACACGTTATAGAGCAGATCCTAGAAAATAGGATGCTCTGGTACCTCTAGACCTATCGTAAGGGAAGAGTGTGATCGCATCTTCAACCTTGTGCCTCAAGTGAGAGGAGGATTGGGAAAAGTGAAGCTACAAGGATAAGAGTGTGATATAATGAAGGATAAAGTTAATAGTTGACCATATAGAGATGTTTTCTTCATAGGAAATGAAGAATGTAAAAATACAAACTATGATCTAGTAATTGTAGATCATTGGTAATGTCATAAGATAAGAGAGTAAAACTTCGATGGGTCCAACACAACCATAAAGAGTGATAATACCTAAGTGGGAAAGATGTCACAAGGAGGTTGTAAAAATAAAGACCACTAAAGAGCTTTGGGAGGAGGGCAATAGCTGTATAAACCCAAGGGGGATAAGATATCACAAGGCTATTACAAAAGTAAAACTAGAAACTAAGGTGTTCAGGAAGTAGGTTGTAAAAATAAAGGCAAAAATAGGATGTGAGGTGTTAGTTGTGAAGGGAATCATTCGAACTAACAAACCTATAAATAAAAGAGGAAAAAAATAGGATGTAAGGTGCTAGTTTGGGATTGAATCATCCAAACTAATAGGCATGTAAAAATAAAGGTAAAATGGGATATGAGGTGTTAGTTGGAAATTTAGTTATACGAACTAATATGCCCGTAAGGAAAACTAAGATGTAAGATATTAGATGGGAGTTAAATCATCCGAACTAACACGTCTATAAGGAAAAATAAGATGTAAGGTGTTAACCGAGAATTAAATCATCCGAACTAACAAGCTTGCAAAAAGAAAGAACAATATACATGATGTAAGGTGTTAGGCGGGAATTTAATTAGGGAAATTAATGGGCTTGTAAAAATAGAAGGGATGAAATGGGATTTTTGGGTAGTAGATAAAAAGTAAAGCTAGGTAGAATGGGGACAAGTAAATGAAATCATAGAGGTCGTGCAATGAAACTATAAACATCCCCTAAAATGTCATAAACTTGTCACTAAATGTTGTATTGTGTGCGAATCATGGTGTCCTAGATGTTTTTAAGGACCTTTGAGATTTTTGGTATATCTCATGACGCTACTGCTACCTTGGACTTTTCCACCCTAAGAGATTCGAGAAAGGACCTCTTGATGGGTGTCATCCATAGAGGGAGGGAGAAAGGTAGGGATGAGATAAAAGTAGGGGCCTTTGATTGAGAAGGATAGAAGTGAGGAAGTGATAGCTTGACTGGTCTAAAGGGTGTGTGTAGAGGTGGGTAGTCCATGGGATTGGGGACCGATATAGAAGGGAAAGGGGTAACCAAATCCTTGGTTCGGGATGGAATAGAAGGTAATTGCTGTTGATGCTACCACCAAAGTAATCGAGAAATGGCATCTAAATAAGAGCAAAGTCCATGATGCAAGATAAAATATTGAGCAGAGGGAGTACGGGATGGTTGTTGGCTTTGTTCCTCATGCAATTTTGCTTCAAGCTGCTTCATGTGCTTCTTATAAGCCCGACAATCCTTAACAACGTGCTCTAGTGCTTCATGCCATGTGTAGAATAGGGAAGACTTGTGCGAGGAGTCTCAGTAGTTGACATGATAGGAGGTAAAAGCGAAGGTTTAGGGGAAGGTGAGGGGGATATGATGGTACGAGATCTAATCGGAGGAGCCAACATGGGTTGTAGCTCGGACATTGGGTCACAAGGAGGATTGATAATAGGAGAACTAACAAAAGGAACCAACAAGGGTTTTGGTTCAAACTCGAGTCACTCGTAGGTTGGAGATTAGGAGATTTTGCGGAAGATCCATGGTGAGGTTTGGCTCGTGCTTTGTTTGAAATGAGTAGTAGCTAGCTCCTTGTCATTGATCAATTCATCTTTGGTTCTTGGAAGGAATTTGAAAGAAAGGTGAGATGGACAACATTAATGTTGTGGTTAAAGGAGGACCATAAAAGATTCTAGGGAAGACGCACAAATAAAGGGTTCCCATTTGTTAGAATAGCTAGAGTGCAAAGAAGAGTGTAATGATTTGTTGGTATCGTAGGACCTCTGCTTTCTTAGCTCGGATGTAGCCAAATAAGAAGGGTCATCAAGCGAGTAGTTGTCGTTGGAGTTGAGATTAGAAATGTCAATATGAAGGTATTTGATAATGGTTTTAATAGGAGGTGAAGAAGGAAGCTCCTTAGGAGGAGGTGAGGTAGAAGAGATAGTGATAGGGATTGCATTAATTGCCTTCTTGCGAGAACGAGGTCACAAAGTGGGGGGCAAATGAGAAATGATGGAGTCAAGAAGATTAGGTGATTTGATCTTGAGATTTATTTCATTGGGCTTGACATCATCCAAATTGAGGTTAGGTGGGATGTTCTCGACAAGCTTGGGATGCCCACTATATCCTCAAATGGAATCGATGGGGTAGTTAAAGCATTGATATTCACGAAAAGAACACACAAAAGTTATTTGAGAGCAAGGATTTTGAAGACACTTTGTGTTGGTTAGATTGTCAAAGTTCCATGGATTGGTGTCACCTTGAATCTTATACATGGAGCCTAGGTAGGGGTATTTGATACATCGACATGTAGATGAGGCCCCATCCACTTAGATTGCCCCCTCGCATCCTCACCTTGGACTCGATTTCGAAAGAGTGGTTGACTTAGAGCTCATAAATCTCAAAATCTCTATATGCAAAATGACAAATGAAAGGTTTGACTTCCTATTTATAGGTTTCAAACCAAATTTGAAACCTTTGTTTATTTATGCCCATATTTCGTAAAATTGTAATATTTTTGCCGTTGTAGCTACTATCAACATTATGGAAGAAGCATCACGACCGTGGTGTTGTAAGGAATTCAACGGTATATGGTACACATTTTTCATTTTTTTTTTCAAAAATTGCTTATTTTTTCCAGCTTGTGAAACTAACTTTTCTTGTTCCTCTTCACGCTTCCTATCATCATTTTTTCTATCAATTGGCCTACTAGATTGGCGCATTCCCATCAACGCACCTTATATCTCCTTTACACTTTCTACTCATAATTGCACTCTACCTTATTATCCCCCACAGGCTATCCAAACCTATTCTAGCCTTCTCATTTGACTCTGTCCAATACCCTCCGAGGAGCTCCCATTTACTTATTTAACTAATTTGTCTTCTTACTGACCTACCTTATTATCCCCCATAGGCTATCCAAACCTATCCTAGACTCTTCATCGGGCCAGTGTGGCGATACCCTCCAGGAGCTGCCATTTACTTTAGATTTGTTTACTCATTTAAGTAATTTATCTTCTTGTGTTTCGTTTTAATTTTATACCATTTGGGTTCACTCATCAACTCTATATACATTATGCTGATTTTCACGAGACTCACTATGTGACCACACTCATGGGAAGGTTTGAGGCGAGTATGTTTCATTTGGTTGAGTTCCTATTTTTATCATTTATTATTGCATTACAGTCATTACTTTTGATTTTGATGTTGCATGTTCTTTTCTTGGAGACCATCTCATGTTGCACAATTGTGACACGCGACGATCTTTGGTTGTGGCATATGTATATGCTTTATTTTTTTACTCCTATCGATTTTTCTCTTCCCAGGCACCATTGGCGCATTAACCCTTGAGTGTAATGTCTCTCACAAGGCATTATCAAGAGTAGGGTATATCAGAAACGGTTGGGATGTTTAGCGGTATCTGTGAGAGAGATTTGATGTGTAGTCCTTGATACCTTAGATATCCTATCCTTCATATCTCTTTGTCATTTGTTTACTACCTCCTTACTATCACCGGCATATCTACTTACAACACCTTCATACCTTCGTCGAGATCACCTTCATATCAACTCTCGAGTCACTTCTCGGTCCTTTCCTTAGGACCCCATGATTTGTCATTACGTAACACCGATGACATCGACCAAAATTGATACTATTTATTGTACTTTTAATGGTCTACTACATAGGCCATGGTCGATGCCGTTAGCTCGAGGAACTATAATGATTAATTATGACGCTATTTATGGGCATTCTTTAAGAGAATTTTCAAATCATCACATCATCATCTATCGGTTTGTTTGTGTTTGCTAAGCTGCTCTTAAGGTCTTAAAGGTTTAGGGCTACTGTGCTTACATTTGGAAGGCTATCTTTGGAGTATTGGGTCTAGGACACTCAAGAATAGGAGCTGCACTAACAAGGTTCACCAAGTCTTTGGAGTCCCCAATTGTGGTTTACTTAGGTCTTCTTTTTATTCATCTTGTGGTCCCCCACATCAACTCTCATAAGGTGCTACTAACCCTGGGGGTTAATGTGTCAATAGTGTCTTCACAAAGGTAAGTATCTCCAACCTTCCTTTTCCTTTATGTTATAATGACTTGATTGATTATGATTGATGTATCATGTACATAGATTAGGATAGAGTAGCATATTCTTTGTCTATTACATTATTCTTATATCGTCCCTTGCTTTGCATCCGCCCCTTGGCTTACAACCCTAATCTATCTCTTGTCCCCTTTGTTTATTTTACAACTCTAGTTTAGATCTCTTTTTATGTACATTATCCCTTATTGATCTTCTTACAATCAAGATACTAGTATGGCTCGATCCCCTATCCTAGACTTAGGCTTAAGAACTCCATGCCTTTGATAGAGTGTGGATTACTGTTTTTTAGATCCACGACTCTTGCACCCTTTGGTTATATCTTACTTGTGTGTAGGCCCTAGAATGGTCTTCTTTCTATATCATAATCTATATTATCGAGAAGAGAAAGAGGATATTCTATGGAACTTCTTACCCGACATACGATATACACAAAGGGAGGAAATGACAACCGCGCTGGCTTAGCATTGCTAGTGTTGAATCCTTTTGCAATCATGAATAATGTGGAGCAAAACAAGATGAAAGGTCTTGAGATCCAATTAAAGATGACGCCCTACGAGCAAAATGAGACTCAACCGATACATGTCTATCAATAAGATTCTCCTCTCCAATTTTGTGGTGTCTTGTATCATTGCAGTCATTGTATATGCCCCACCACACCATCACCCACCGATCAAAATTTTCTCCACCCAAAGCCAAAAGGACCTCCAATAATCTAGGAGATGAATATAAAAGATAGTCCTCCCAATGACTTGTAGAACCAACATTCCCATCTTTTAGGTGTGTTGTCCACAAAGATCCCACTCAGATTGGCATAGATGAACTTGAGTTTCATGCACCATCATGTTCAGAAAACAATTCTGCCCTGCCATGCCAACAAAAAAATTAATTTCCTAGTTTTCTTGAATTGGAAGAGTCCCTTGTTCAGGCCAGCTAGGGGCAAGCGCAGTCTTTGGGAATCACCCCTCGACTCCAGGTTCAGGTCTGATAGAATGACCACTAGTGGGACTTGGTCTCTGAAGCTCCTCCCTGCGAAAGATACCGAGCAACATAGACCATCTAGTGATCACATCTAGCGATACCGACCCCGCCAATTAAGGTTAGAGTCTCCAGGAATACTCTTGGTGAAAGTCATTGTTCTCCACTCAGCCATGTGGAGGCCTCACGGCAGGTTCCCCTGTTTCTGAGAACGGGGCTAAGTGGAGGAGAAACTCTTCCAGCAGTGCGTTGGAGATTCCACCCCAACTGCAATTCTCCATTGATGAGCTGGGACACTGACTGTGGCACCTAAAGGGAAAGGCGCTAATATGCAGATTTTACCACTGAGAACCTGGGTTCAAAAAAACAGGAGACCAATCAGATTAGTTGGCATTCTAATGTTGCCAAAATGCTGTTTTATGGCAGTGCTACACATCCACACAAGAAAAGGATCAGGTATTCTAAGGAGGACCCTAGTTCATGAAGAAATCGGGATTATTTATCCAGCCGTGGTCATGAACATTCAAGCCAACAAAAGATCTTCCAAGTATAGCGCCAATAAGGGTAAGATTGCCTTCTCTCCCAAGTGAATGTTGGCAAGAATCTTCTTTAAAAATAGATAATGCCATTGAGAATATATCAAAGCATTCGGATTCACCATCCTATCTGGGTTCCTTAACCAGGTAAGGATCCTTGTGAATATATATCTGTAAAATCTATTACCTAATAGAATATTGCTATAAACGGGAGGAATCAAATATAACACATGAAGTGACCAAAAAAATAAAAAATAGAGCACAATGAAGCAAAAGGCTTACCTTTCATTCCTCTCATTACATACTTATCTCTCTTTACATTTGGTTGGCATTATATAAATTATAGTAGTCTTGTGTGATTATTTTGTTTTTTATATGCATACTATGAGGTTAATTCCTATTTATCAGGCTAGAAATTTATATATTTTTGCACTGCCATAACCAAAGTTGTATTTGGGAAAAAAGAAATCGCTGGATCCGTGTATCAGTTTCTTTGTATCCGTACCCATATCCAAAACAGCGTTGACTACTTGGATTTTAAACTTGTTCTAAGGTTTGATAAGTTTCCTTCCATGATTTGAACAAGGAAAGAACATTTAGTTTATTTCTCTTTTGTCTCAACTTCCATTTGATTGCATATGTTGCACCTCATCAAATTGCAGGGGTATCTTATATTCAGTTACAAAGAAAGAAATAAATCACATTGATGTCCATGAACAACCAGAATAAGTCATGCGACTTGGAAAGGACAACTTGTAAAAAGTACTGGGTAAAAAACACTAGGCTAAGAAAAGTAACAAGACAAAAAAAGTACAGAATAAAGGTGAACAAAGCAAGATGGGGTAAACGTAAAGTTGTTAAACTCCGAATCATAAGGATTAGTACATGCATATATAGCCCTAGCAAGGAAGGGACCCTTGAAGAAACATGGAGATGATGAAGATCAATCAGAAGACCATTTAAAGAGACCAACGCTGTCACATATTTGCATTAAAGCTCAGATGAGAAGAATTAACATTATCCTCTATCATTGCAAAAGGGCCCAAGCAGGATCTAAGAGTATTTGTACACCCACTAGAGCCTCTCCTAACATCTAAGGCCGATAAATCTCTTGTAACACCAGAAATAATACTAATGTGCATCTGTTTCCATGACCTATGCTGCAGACAAGGGAAACACCCTCAATGCTCAAATGAAGTAGATCCCCTCCAAGTGGAATAAGACTCATGGGGCTGAGTGCTCTGGTAGAGGAATTCAGCAGAGACGGAAAGTAGTGGTTATATAAATTTTCACATTTTAAATTAGAACCGTCGAAATTCTACAACACATGAAAAACGGGATTCTAGAAAATCTCTGCACAAAACTTTCCAGGTTCTAAATTCTCACTTCATAAATTCTTTCCATATCAAATGAAGCAGTTTGTCACGTGTTATAAATAAAACATTGAGAAATCAACCATCAACAATTTTGTCTCGAGTTGAATTGCAAAAGACCACAGAGAGCATTTATTTCAGTAATCAACTTAGAATGAAGAATTACATCTTATGCACATACATTCTGATAGATCTTTCTTTTCCCATTTGTTAGCTCTTTACATTTATACTTCCATAAGTTATCTTGGGTCCTATCTGTGCCTGTAATATATCTTTCTCTGCTATGTCTTTGATATGACTTATACTAGCGCCTGTTACCATTGAAGGTTTTTGCCATCTAATACTTTTCTATCATAATGACCTGTTGCTCAGATTCCAGGTTATATATGCGTGCAAGATTATGCAGAAAATGTCAGGCCTATATCAACCGATTTGATCATCATTGTCCTGCCTTCGGCAATTGTGTGGGTATGCTATCCTTCAATAAAATCAGAATGGCTTGTCTAAAGATATGTATTTTTATCGACTTCCTTCAGAGAAAAATGTCTGTTTATGCTATATGTCTAGGACTAATGAGAAAGACTATCTTTGTATGCTTGTTGTTAGGAATGTATTGCATCCATCTATCTATCTGTCTGTCTATAGTGGCATTCACATGGATTGTGAAATGAAATTTCTGTTAAATAGGTTTTGATTCAGTCTAGAAAACATGTTTGGAAGCTTCATCTGACTTGATTTCAGTCTATGGTTCATTTTGTTTAGCACTTCCTTGCCAAGTTGAAATACTTGCACCATAGTCATCAAGGTAGGTGATTGGGATACTCGGCATAATTGTCATACTGGGAGTTGGCATACTCAGGAGTACTGAAAACATTACAGAAAAAAACATTTTATATGCAGGAAAAGTATTAGCCCAAGTATGCAGTCAATACACACACATACATGTTGGCATTCATGTGGAGTGTGAAATGAAATTTCTGTCAGAGGTTTTGATTCCCAGTCTAGAAAACAAGTTTGGAAGCTTCATTCAATTTCACTAGCATCATTTCGACCTCTATTGCTTCTTACTTCAGTCAACGGTTCATTATGTGCACCATATTTTCCCGAGTTGAAATACTTGTACTGTATTCATACTCATCAAGATAGGTGACTGGGATACTTGGCATAATCATCATACTTGAACTTGGCATACACAGGAGTATTGAAAAGATTGCAGGAAAAAACCATTTCAAATGCAGGAAAAGTACTAGCCCAAGTAGTATACTTAGCAGGCAGTTTATTAGCCCAAGCGCGAGGTCAATACTTTGTCAGCCTAAGAGTGCTGTGCATTAATCCAAAAATTTGTGGACTAGTTGCAGATACATAATCACATTACTTATAAGTATTGTATCTCAGCGTTTTGTAAGATTTTAGGTGTGTTGGCCAGTTAAAGTTGATGTATTATGTGCATCGTTTGATTGACTTTATATTTTGTATTCCATAAATGCAGTAGAACTTTTCATTTCAACCTTAAGAACAAAACTTCAAACTGTTGTTTGGGCCATGAAAAAGGGGAAAACACCAGGACCTGATGGCTTCCTGATAGAATTCTATCAGGAATTCTGGGACATTATCAAAAAGATCTTCTGGAAGTGGTGGAAGAGTGCAGACAAGCAAAGACTGTTCTTAAGGTCATAAACCACACCTATATTGCTTTGGTTCCCAAGAAAGAGGAGGCTTCTACCCTTTCAGAATATCGTCCTATAGCTCTATGTAATGTGCTCTACAAAATAATTACAAAAGTTATAGCTGAAAGGCTGAAATCTATTATTGACAAAGTTATATCTCCGAACAAAGTTTTGCAGAAAATTAAATCTAGGGCAGCGAACAGAAAATAATGGATAACTCCAAAAATACTTGCTCAAATCTCTTGAAATTTTAAATGGAGCTTGCTAATACAATAACATATATTATAGAACTGTTTTTGGAATTTTTTGAATAACAAAATGCTGCCAGAAAATTACAGCGTGCCCTAAACATTGAAAACTTCTAAAATTAATATCTTCCGAATATAGATGCAAAAATTATGAAACCTTGGAAATATTATCTATAAATATAGGAGATGATATCCCAACCTTCAAATCAGAATTTGAGGAAGTGGAAACCCTCCAAAACAGGTCTGCAATCTTCAAAACAAGTCGCCCCACCTAGGAGATGGCTGGAAACCCTTGCAAATGCCTTCAAGTGATGCTAGACCTTGCAAAGAGGTTGCCGTAGATCTGCCCCGAAAAACCCGAAATCTCTCCTCCAAAATACCCAAAATCCTCCAAAACCCTTCTTCTTTGAAAACCCTCGAAAATATCTCTAAAGAACAGCCCTGATTTCAGCTCCAAAAATGACAAACTAGGGTGGATCTTTCACCACCGAAGAGTGCCCTACTAGCTAGGGATGGATCTCTCACCACCGAAGCTAGGGTTCCGTGGGATCTTACTCCACAAGCTGGATATTTGCAAACAACAGTTGCACATGAAAGAAAATATAAGTGTATGCATGAATGATCTTCTTTTCACCCCTCCACTCCTTTTATAACTTTTCCCATGCCAAGGAACCCTAAAAAGCCCAAGTCGCATTTTCCCCTAGGGAAGACCAAATTAATAAAGTAACTTAAAGTTACTTTTTCCTTTTCAAGTCGCCATGGTCCAAAAAGGTGACCCCAACGCAAAATTAGAACACTAGGAGTTAAGTGGCCCCTTCCAACGATAAAACATAACATCTAGTCCCTTCGAAAGCACTTTATATTCCTGTCAACGGAAAATTATAACTGGACTAGATATTCATACCCAATAGCTCACAAGCGTCCGTAACCCCTTGGGCATGACTAGGGTTAGGACCCGTACTGGCCCTCAGGCCTGTGGCGAGGGAAAGGGGACATTACAGTCCTCCCTTCCCAAAATTTGCTTGTCCCCAAGCAAATGCAAACTAGGATGTTGTAGAATCTGCTCTCCCTCCCAAGTAGCATCCTCAAGAGGCAAACCCTTCCACCGTACCAAGTATTCTGTAATCTCTCTGCTCCTGAGCTTCCTCTGTCTGACCTCAATAATAGATTCTGGTTCTAAAACCAGTTTCCCCTCCTCGTCCAATGGTGGCAACTCCGTAGAAGGTACAATATGCTGCCCAAGTGCCTTCTTAAGGCATGACACATGGAAGACATTATGTATCTTACTGTGCTCTGGAAGATCCAACTCATATGCAACTGCACCCACTCGCCGAGCTACCCTGTATGGACCATAAAACCGTGGTTTCAGCTTTTCTGCCCCCTTCTGCTTGAGTGACGACTGCCTGTATGGCTGCAAACGTAGGAATACCAAATCTCCTACCTCAAAGGACCTCTCTATCCTGTGCCTATCCGCATAAACCTTCTGCTGATTTTGCGCCTTTTGGAGGTTCTCCTTAAGAGCTCGCAGGATATCCTGGTTCTCCTGTAACCAATCTCGAGCTTTGGGAGCCCGATTATCTGATAATACCAAATCAGCAAATGACATGGCATCGTATCCATACAAAGCTCTGAAAGGAGTCATGTCGATGCTCATCTGATATGTGGTATTGTAGCAATACTCACCCATGTGCAACCATCTAATCCATGCCTGTTGATGTCCCGTCACATAACTCCGCAAATAGCCCTCTATCCATTTGTTAACAATCTCCGTCTGCCCATCAGTCTGAGGGTGATAGCTTGTGCTGGGAGTCAACTCAGTACCTGCAAGTCTGAATATCTCCTGCCAAAAAGTGCTCATGAAGATCTTATCCCTGTCACTGACAATATTTTTAGGCAAACCATGAAGCCTAAAATCCTCGTATAAAATACCTGAGCCACGTCAGCTGCCTCATGCTTCTTAGGTAGAGAAAAGAAATGCGCATACTTGGTCAATCGATCAACTACCACATAAATGCAATTGTGCCCATGCACCATAGGGAGTCCTGTGATAAAATCCATGGATATGCTCTCCCACTTCTGCTCGGGGATGGGAAGAGGCTGGAGTAACCCTGCAGGAAAAGAATGCTCCGATTTGGTTTGCTGGCAAACCATACACTCTCTGACGTGATTAAGGACATCATCCTTCATCCCCTTCCAAGTGAATCTCTCTCTGATGTACCTGTATGTTTTGAAATATCCGGGATGTCCAGCTAATGGCGTATCATGTACTGCACGAAGGATCTTGTCCTTCATCTTAGACCCCGGTACAAGGAAAATCCGATCCTTGTAGAAAATGAGATCATCTACCACCCTGTATCGGTCATCCTTGATAATACCATCCATGATCTCACATGCAAACTGATTCTTGGAGTACTCAACAAGTATGTGAGCCTTCCAATCTGCTGAAATCTCGGACATAGAACTCAACATAGTAGTAAGGTAAGGCCTCCTAGATAAAGCATCAACAACAACATTATTCTTACCTCTAGTGTATTCTATGTCAAAGTCATATGTTTGTACCTTGTTCACCCATCTCTGTTGGCGGTCGTTGAGATCCTTTTGCCCCAAAAAGAACCTCAAACTATTGTGATCCGTACGTACCACGAATCTGCTGCCCACAAGGTACTGTCTGAATTTGGCCAAGGCATGCATGATGGCCAACATCTCCTTGTCGTAAATTGAATACCCTCTCTCTACTGGGCTCAATTTCCGACTCTCATAAGCAATGGGATGCCTATCCTGCATAAGCACCGATCCAACCCCCTCTCCTGATGCATCACACTCTAGAACAAATGGCCGAGAAAAATCTGGTAATGCGAGGATGGGACATGAACTCATCACCTCCTTGAGATGATCAAAAACCTGTTGTGCTGCTTCTGACCAAGCGAAAGCTCCCTTCTTTGTCAAATCTATCAATGGGGCAGTCAATCGTGAGAAGTTCTTCACAAACCTCCTGTAATAGGTGCACAGTCCCAAGAATCCCCTCAGATGTGTCAATGTCCTGGGTGGCGGCCAATCCAAAATTGCCTGTATTTTCTCTCTGTCCACCTTTACTCCCCCTCCACCAATCACATATCCCAAATATAAGCAACTCTGTCATGCCAAACTCACATTTAGAAGCTTTTGCATATAGCAAATTAGCTTCTAATATTCCCAATATCTCATCAAGGTGGCGGATATGGCTCTCCCAAGTCCTGCTGTAGACCAATATATCATCAAAGAAAACCAATACAAACTTCCGCAAATGGCGGTTGAACACGTGGTTCATGCAAGACTGGAATGTAGCTGGTGCATTAGACAGTCCGAATGGCATCACTAGAAACTCAAAATGTCCATAATGGCATCTGAAAGCGGTCTTATGCACATCCTGCTCTCTAACCTTGATCTGGTGATATCCAGATCGCAAATCTATTTTAGAAAAATAGATTGCCCCCGTAGCTCATCTAATAACTCATCAATACGTGGCACTGGATATTTGTTCTTGATTGTCTTCTTGTTCAATGCCGGTAGTCGATGCACATCCGCATGGTCCCATCCTTCTTCTTCACCAATACCACCGAAGAAGCAAAAGGACTGGAACTCGGCCTAATGTGTCCCATGTCAATAAGCTCATGGATAGTCCTCTCAATCTCATCCTTAAACCGTTTGGGGTGACGGTAAGGAGTAGTAACTACTGGTCTAGTGTCCTCAAGCTCAATCACATGCTCAAATCCCCTATCTGGAGGTACACCAGGAGGTATGTCACTAAAAACTGCACTGTGCTTATCCAATAGCCCCTGTATATCCACATGATACTCTGGTTGTCCATCCTCTGATTTCTTGGTAGAAACCAAGCACTGTACTGCCCAATCAACCCCATTGTGCCTGTGAATCCTCTCGATCCTCTTTGCTGAAACAACCCTGGGTGCATCTGAAGATAAACCCCTCAAGGTTACATTCTTCCCCTCGGACTTGAACTTGAGTTCCATCGTCTGAAAGTTAGTCCGAAACTCTCCAAGAGAATGGAGCCACTGTACACCGAGCACAAGGTTGGTCTCTCCAATACCAACCACATAGAAGTCATCAGTAACTGTATGGTTACCCATGGTGATACTCAATTGCGGAACTCGCTGCATGCATCTCATGGACTCACCATTGGCTACCACTACATTGAAGCCCTCAAAGTCTTTTGCCTGTAATCCCCGCTTCTCTACCAAAGATGCATCAATGAAGTTGTGGGTTGCCCCACTATCAATGAGTACTACTACTCTCTGACCCTGTAATACTCCCCTGACTCTGAATGCCTTGTACCTCGGGGTACTAGACAAAGTGGCAATAGTCTCATGGGGAAAAGTCTCCTCCTCTGTTCAACCCCTGCACTATCCAATGTCTCTCCATCTCCATCCTCCAACTCCTGAGCATCCCGCTCCTCCTCGCTCTCACTCTCCTCGAAGACCTCTATGAATTGGGCCTTCCCTTTCCTCTACAATCATGTCCTGGAACCCATGGTGTGCGGAAATCGAAACATAGTTTCTTTCGCCTCAACTCATCTCTGTCCTCTCTTGATACAAATGGTCTCCTTGCTGCATCCTGCCTAGGTGGGGGGCCCTTCGGCTGTGAACCATCAACTCTCGAAGGAAATACCTTAGGCTGAATTCGAGGTGGAAACCTCGATTTTGGAGTGGACAACTCCAAATCACGTGCTCTCCTAATAGCCTCATGTAAGGAAGAAGGCTCAAATGCCTTCACAAATCCTGCTAAAGCGTCATCAACCCTGCCATGAAGAGTGAAGTCAACCTCATCTCTCGAAACATCGATACCATAACCGATAACCCTCGAAAATCTGCAATGTACTGATCTAGAGAACCTGTCTACCTCAAGTGAGTCAACTCTCTGAAGTGCCTATCTGGGTCCCTCCTGTCGAATCTGCTCATCAACCTCTGTGTAAAATCTGCATAAGTAGTGATATGCATGTGCCCCTGTGTGATCAATCCATGATGCCACCAGTCATGAGCATCTCCCTCGAGGTGTAGGATAGCAAACTTAATTGCATCCTCTTCACGCATGGGATTCAAGTCGAAGTAAGTCTTCAACTTCTGAATCCAAGACTGCGCGGTACACTTCTTAGAGCCATCGAAGTGTGGAATAGAGATTTGTCCCAATCTCCTCTGAAACTCAGGTACCTGTGTCTGGTGATCTCTCCTGGGCCTGCTACCAATCTTCATTTTACAATACTCCTGAAATGGCATGTTGTCCCGAAACCCTCACTCAATGTCCGGTACTTCTCCCAACAAGATTCCTCATCCACAATGTCTGCGGGTTGTCGTGTCTGTGAAACTTCCGGATCCTTCAAAAAAGAAGGCTCGTGGAGTCCCAAAGGTCTGGTAGAAGCATGAGGGGACCCCTGTCCTGAATGTCCACTCTCACCTCTATTACCATGTTGTCCCATATTGCTAGCTTCCCCTTTGTCTATCCTGCCCTGGGCTAATCTTTCCGTGAGCTGGCTCAAATAAAGATTAGTGGTTTCCTGTTGTTTTACCATGTTGGTGAACAACTGTTTCATTAGATCCACACCCATCTTCACTGTCTTTGTCTCCCATCTTTCAACCCCAACAGGTTGGAGAAACAACTGCTCTGATACCACTGAAATATCCCTTATAGGATATCACTTTAAAATATGCAAAATACAGACAAATTGCAGCCAAACAGAAATCTGATTTTTGCAGAAAATTAAATCTAGGGCAGCGAACAGAAAATAATGGATAACTCCAAAAATACTTGCTCAAATCTCTTGAAATTTTAAATGGAGCTTGCTAATACAATAACAAATATTATAGAACTGTTTTTGGAATTTTTTGAATAACAGAATGCTGCCAGAAAATTACAGCGTGCCCTAAACAAGCTGAAAACTTCTAAAATTAATATCTTCCGGAATATAGATGCAAAAATTATGAAACCTTGGAAATATTATCTATAAATATAGGAGATGATATCCCAACCTTCAAATCAGAATTTGAGGAAGTGGAAACCCTCCAAAACAGGTCTGCAATCTTCAAAACAAGTCGCCCCACCTAGGAGATGGCTGGAAACCCTTGCAAATGCCTTCAAACTGATGCTAGACCTTGCCAAAGAGGTTGCCGTAGATCTGCCCTGAAAAACCCTGAAATCTCTCCTCCAAAATGCCCAAAATCCTCCAAAACCCTTCACTGAAACCCTCTGAAAATATCTCTAAAGAACAGCCCTGATTTCAGCTCCAAAATGACAAACTAGGGTGGATCTTTCACCACCGAAGAGTGCCCTACTAGCTAGGGATGGATCTCTCACCACCGAAGCTAGGGTTCCCGTGGGATCTTACTCCACAAGTTGGATATTTGCAAACAACAGTTGCACATGAAAGGAAATATAAGTGTATGCATGAATGATCATCTTTTCACCCCTCCACTCCTTTTATAACTTTTCCCATGCCAAGGAACCCTAAAAAGCCCAAGTCGCATTTTCCCTAGGGAAGACCAAATTAATAAAGTAACTTAAAGTTACTTTTTTCCTTTTCAAGTCGCCATGGTCCAAAAAGGTGACCCCAACGCAAAATTAGAACACTAGGAGTTAAGTGGCCCCTTCCAACGATAAAACATAACATCTAGTCCCAAATGTCTTTCAAAGAAGCTACTCAAATCCATAAAATTTTTGAGCTCTTCTCAAAGGCTCCATTTTGAGGCAAGATATCAACAAGAACAAGTACAAAATTATTTTCTTCCATTGCTCTCCCAAGTTGGAACAGGACATTTTGATGAAGCTTGGCTTTCAGAAGGGCACACTACCTCTTAAATACTTGGGTATTCCATTGGACTCTAAAAGATTAACTGATTGGGGCTGGCTACCTACTAAAATTCATCAAAAATTTAGTAACTGGACTAATAGATGGTTATCCTCAGGGGGAAGAATAACTTTGATTAAAGCTGTGTTGCAAGCTATTCCTATTTATTTTGCTTCTCTCCTCAACATCCCTGCACCAGTTAGATTCTATTAGTCAAAAATTCTTGTGGTTAGGTACTCAACAATCTCGGAAATGACATCTTGTGAAATGGAAAACCTTGTGTTTGCCAAAGAAAGAGGGAGGATTGGGCTTCAGAGCTAGTGTGCCGAATAATAAAGCCTTGTCAACAAAGTTATATTGGAGATTGCTGCAAAATCCAGATCAGTGCTGTGGAGTACCAATATTAGAGCAAAATATACTCACGGCATGAGGCCTCACGAACTAGTCCGACACTCTTTACCTTCAAGGGGATCACCCATTCTCTCAGTTCTCAGACTAGGTGAAGAAATAATCAAAAAACACTTGTTTTGGAAAATTGGGAAAGGAGAACACGCAAATTTCTGGACTGATTCGTGGGATGGTCACCCACCTTTGATTGAACAATATCCACATCTTACAAATATTATGAATACTCTACATGGACAAGGAAAGCAAAAGGTGAGTCATTATATACAACCAACATATCAAGGTAGAGAATGGATTTCCCCATCCTTGTGGCACTCAACTTGGATAATGATCAAGTTCATTTTTTTCAAACACTCCTCCAGAACAAGATCCTTCCTATCAATTATGCTCATTCGAATTAGATACCCCGACATGGGGATGATGGTTATAGAGCTTTGGTAACTCCTCAGCCACATCCTGGAAGGATATTTTCGTGGATCTTTGGCAACCCGCCCTATGGCCTAAGGTGAGATTCTTTATCTGGCTTTTAATCTATAAAAGGGTACTTACAGGAGATAATTTGATGAAAAGAGGGATGGTTGGACCCTTTTGGTGTCCTTTATGCAAAGATGCAGAGGAGACCCTGAATCATCTCTTTTTTCAATGCCCTTTTACTTCTTCTCTATGGTACACATTGGCTGGTTGTCCTCATTCGAGAACTCCTTTTGAATCTAATGGATACTAATAGAGGATGGAAACATTCTCGTTAGAGATACCCAGTGACTTTTCCAAAGCAATCGACTCGCTCATCTTTTTTATGTTGTGGAATGTTTGGAAGGAAAGAAACAAATGCATCTTCAAATCAGAAAGTAGAGACATTGGTATGTTATGGAAATGACCGAAATAACATTGGAGAAACTATAGTGCACAATTTGAAAATTCCCTCCCCACCACCTGAGAAGTGGAAAGTTCTGCTACAAAAACTCAATCTCAGTAATAGGCAACTCCACACAAAGCAGTCTACTAAACAGAGGATGCCTTCTGGCCTCAGAACATGGCAACCACCCCCATTTGGATTCGTCAAATTAAACATTGATGGAGCAGCTCGAGGAAACCCAGGTCCAACTAGTATGGGAGGGATAGCACATGACTCTTTGGGAACTCCCCTTTTTTTTTTGCTCATCAATTGGGATATTGCACCAATAATGTGGCTGAAATCATGGCTATCCAACGCGCTCTTCTGGAAGCAACTAAATTGGGGTGTCCTAGTATTATAGTGGAATCGACTCTAAGGTCATTGTTAATCTTCTACAAGCTCCAGAGCAACATCCTTCCAATAATTGGCTTATTGCCAAAATTCAGGATAATATTAAGGTCATAGCCAGACAGTTTCAAACAATCACATATCATCATGTGCCTCGGGTTAGAACAAGATGGCAAACGCTTTGGTTAATTGGGCGTTAGATCATTCTAATATGATCAATTATGGCCTTGTACCTTTTGACTGGTCTCTGGAGAAACGACAACAGATTGAGTAGATCCTTTCTTTGAAATCACATGATGGATAAATTGCAGATATGCTATTTCTCCTCTCTTATTTGTTATTGGAAATCTAAGGATATTTCCTCAAGTATGAGTATAACTACTTGGCATTGTAATTTGTACTTTATACTTATATTAATATAAAAGTGGTTTTTCTAAAAAAAGAACTAAAATTTCTTCCTCTTCTACTTTAACTCTTTGTTTAAGTGTTATATGTCGCATCAAATGAGGTCTCAAGTTAATTTTGAAGTCTTTGCTTGTTGTTTGCTCAGACTTGGTTCTATTGTTTCCCATAAAATATGATCAACGAGTTTTGAATGTCTTTGTGTTGTCATTACATCTAGGTCTACACATCAAAATTCAAACACCATAGTTCACATGAAGGGATTCTTATTAGGTATATTGTCATAAATTGGTTTCATGGACCTCTAAAGCATACATTTGAAAGATTTTCTTTCAATTTCATTCTACATATCAACTCCAAAGCAGACCTATATTCGGAGGATCCTGTGATAGAACCATCTATGTATGTGTATAGGTTGAAGCACTTTTGGATATAAAGTACAATTGTACCCATTAAGGCTGTAAAGTATACATTTTCAATTCATTTCTATTTGGATTTTGTATGGTCTTACCACCCTTGCTTGGACACATGAAAACAAACTACACAAGAGAATATAAGGTTAACATTGATACCAACTTAACCACTATATATTATAGCCTAAAATCTTAATATTAAGTAGAAGTTCCTTTTCTGTCTTCTAGGTGTTGTGGATCCTAGAAAATATTTGGGGCGTAGCTAATGAGAATTCCACTCTCTTATAGGTTGACCAAAGCAAGGGAAAGCATGATTAATATTTTGGAGTTCATAAAAAAGAGGAAACAATTTTTTTTTAGAGTTATTAGAGTTGTAATTTCAATTTCAATAGTCTAAAATAAGTCGGACAACAATCTTTGAAAGAGATGTGAAGTCTTGTGAAAGAAAAGAGAGCATTTTGTATTACACAAAAGTGACCTGAACTAATGTCGCAAACTGAATACATGGAACATATGTTACAAATCAAGAAAGGTGGATGGTTGAGAACATTGAAGCGGTTCAACTTCCAACAAACACAAGAAGTTGGGATTAGATTTATCATGACATTGTAGAGGCATGTGGTTTTGCATGAATGGAACTCAACATAGAAGTTGCCCGAGGAAATGTGGAAAATTGACTATGAAGAATTAAAAAAGTTAGTGCTTGTTGTTTGGCACCAACCCCGAATTTAGCTTTAATAGGGATGTTGAGTCTTTTCACTACAAACACAATGTTGATGAACAAATTGGCACATTGATGCCAAAACTTTGACATTCTTTGGCTGAGTGCATGGTAGACCTTAACTTGCATAGCCATTGTCGGGCGTTGGTGTTGATACAATCCTCTTCAAGTATTTTGTTATAGAAGCAAGGTTGAGTTTGGCACAAGTGGTATGGAGTTGAAGTTTGGCACTAGAGTTTTTGTACAAAATTTGCACAAGTGATTGGCATGGAATTTGTCACCACAATTTTTCATTATTAGTGTCATTGAAAAAAATGGAACTTGGGCACAAAAATTGACACTAATAGTAATGTGGAATTTGATGCAAACGTGAACATAGACAAATGTGAACATAGAGCAAAGAATAGAATCTGTGTATTTGAGAGATGAAATTAGGGTTTACATGAAAGGAGGGAGGGTTTTTCCCGCATTTTTCCTTAACGATTTTGGCCTAGGCATTTTCTAGCATTTTACCCGAGGTGAATTGGTTGAACTTGAGTATTTTTTTTGGTCCACATTGAGTTAGCGAATTAGTAACTCAAGTGAAAAATTTGCCGACCCTTTTGACTTAGGGTGTGAGGCATACTTCACGGTAATGGATGGAACATAAAATGGATCCCCAAGAATGTCTTGGCTGATGTGATCTTTTAGAAGTTCCCCTTTTTAGGATGTTAGAATAAGTTCACAAGAAGAAATAAAGAGAAGACGGATTGCACACATTCGAGATTGTGTGTCCATTTATTTATTATGAATGATGGAGTTACAAAACGGTTAGAAGTTGGTTCACATGGTTATAACAAACTTGTAATGAGACATCTTTTAAATATATCTTATATTCTCATATCCCCTCTTAAGGCTTATTCTACATAAAAAACAAACATTCTAACAAAATAGAATTACGTAATCTTTAGAGGCTTTCACTTTGAAAGCAGTGCTTTGACTAGGTAGGGCTCCATCAAGCTGCTTTGTGACCTTCGTAAAGGTGTAGCTCCCAAGCTGAATTCCCAAGTTCCCGGATTCCACCTCCCCAAACTCCCGAATCACAGATCTCCCGAATTATTGGACAACCATCCATATTGAGCCATCCACAAGCTCCATCAAGTTGTCTCATGACCCTCGTGAGGGTATAATTCCCAAGATCCACAATCTCCCGAACTATCTGAGCAACCATCCATACCGAGCTTCATCTACCCTATATCCTTTCTTGCCTTCAAAGTTTAGAGCATCTTTATATTGCGTATTCGTCACTGTCCTCACTACCTTCTGCATCTGGTGGGTCTTCAACCATGGCTATATTGGTTGTATTTGATATGCCTTTACCCTTGAGCACATCATTGGCTCGAACACGACAATCCCATGTTGTGTGACCTCTTTTCTTACAATAATGACATTCAATCTCCTGGTTATCTTTATTTGATCTTCTACGAGAGTTTCTAGTTCTGGAATAAAATGCACTTTCTTGCTGAGAATGACCTTCTGCATCTTCTGTAGTTCGTTTTTCTTCAGCTAGAAGAGCTGCAATCATATCATCTAGAGATTGAGATTGAATTTGACTGAGGGTAAAAACTACATTGATGTATTTTTAGGACACTATTTAATAAGATAGCTTTGGCATCCTCATCCTCAATCGCAACTTTGACCGCTAGTTTGCGATCGGGGACCTCAGATTATTGATGTGGCTTGACATAGAGACTCCATCCATTTTGAACCTCTATAACTGAAGCTTTAGGGAAAATTTGGCATTAACTGCTTTCGCTCCAAATAATTTATTTAGAGTATCCCAAATTTCCTTCGATGATTTGTCTAGGTCTACATGATGAAGTTTAGAGTCAGAGAGAGCAAGGCCAATAATGGTTTTCGCTCTGTCATCTCTACTTCACCAATCTAACAATTTCGATGCATCGGTAGCGCTGTCTCTTTCCGTTTACTATGACCCATAAATGTTTATTCATAAGTTGCATTTGTATTTTCACTCTCCATGTATGAAAATTTAGACCAAAATATTTTTCTACGAGCATTTCCATTTTAATAAAATAGAATAAATACAACGTATTTTCCGAAATGAGTAAAAAGAATAAAATACCTGTTGCACAGTTCCGTGCCCGAACGCATGTGTTGTCTTTAGATTTTGTACTAGACAGGGTTTCAATATGACTGTATGTTATGCCCTTGGTAACTGTATTTTGCTTTTGTGTCTTTCTTGCCCTACGTTTGTGGAAAACATTTGTGCCCTTGCAATTTGTGATTGTAATAATGCACCATATTAGTGCAAATCGTATTTGATCAGAAGCTGTCCAAAATTCGCGAATTTTCGTGGCTATCAAAACGTGACTATTTGTGGCTGAAAAAAACTCTTCCGCGACTAGGTGTATTTGCGTGACATTTGTGACTAAATTCGTGGAATATTTAGCCCTGGATTCACGTCGTTTTTGTTTTGCTCTTGATTCGTGTCACGAGTTGTAGACCAGATTTGCGACTTAGTTTTCTGCCCTCACGAAAATGAATGTGCCCTAGATCTTTGTCGAAAATAAAAAATGAAAAATGTCTTCGTTTTTCTCCTTATATTTGTGACCGTGTCCTTCAAAATACGACTGTGCCTTCGAGATGTCTTCTTTTTTCTCCTTATATTTCAATTCGGACTTTGCGCTTGATTCTATGTGTCCTAATGGGGCTGATTTTCTACCCTTCTCTGTGAAGCCAAGAAATGCGGGGGCCACGTTTCCCCTTAGAAACGTTTCGGAAACGTTTCAGGACAAGAAAGCAAGGGCGGAAATGCCAAAAACGTTTCCGGGCGTTTCCAACGGTTTTTACTTTTAAAAATGTCATTACTTTTTAAAAATAAAAAAACTTGCATTAAATGAACCCTAACCCTAATACAACTACCTAGACTTGCTAAACACACTTCCTAAAAGCTATATAATGACCTCTTGGGTCCATTCTAAATCACACTCTCATTTTTCTCTTGCTAAATACAGTTTTCATTAAACTAGCATTTAGCATTGTGAAGAGCAAAGAGACATCAAGGAGCAGCTTGAAGGAAGAGTTTAGGACGTGTTGTTAAGAGCTAAAGGCTTCAAGGAGGAATTTCAAATCAGATTTGGAAGGTGGGATTGACTTCAAGGAGGAAAAACCAGGTATTTTTCAATTTTTTTTTTTTTTGGCTAAAGAAAATGTTAATGTGATCAATGATCATGATGTCAATATGTAGGTTTAATTTAGTAATTTTAAAACTCTATGCTTAAAAAATAAAAATGTAACATTTTCTTTGCGTTTTTAAAATAAAAAGCATATATTCTTTTTTAAAATTATAAATATCATCCAAACTCTGTGTATGCTCTCACCTCGCACCTATACGGTGACCTTGGTGATCAAAAGCAGAATAGGATATGTAGGGTTTTTAAATTTAATTTATTTTTGGTTTTTAAAAAAAGTTTATTTTGTTTTTTTAAATTAAAAAATCTGAACTTTGTCTATGCTCTCACCTCGCACTTATACGATGACCTTGGTGATCAAAAGCAAAATAGGATGTGTAGGGTTTTTAAATTTAATTCTTTTTTGCTTTTTTAAAAAAGTTTATTTTTTTTTTTAAATTAAAAAATCTGAACTCTGTGTATGCTCTCACCTCGCACCTATACGGTGACCTTGGTGATCAAAAGCAGAATAGGATGTGTAGGGTTTTTAAATTTAATTCTTTTTGCTTTTTAAAAAAGTTTATTTTGTTTTTTAAATTAAAAAATCCGAACTCTATGTATGCTCTCACCTCGCGCCTGAACGGTGAACTTGGTGATCAAAAGCAGAATAGGATATGTAGGGTGTGGTTCTATTTAATAATTTATTGTTATCTAAGTTTATGTTTTTATTTTTCAGTGCAGGTTTGATTCAATGGCATCCAGTTCAGCTTCAGTGGGAGGGCATGGGGAAGGGGAAGAAAGCCAAAGTGGGGGTGTGGATCCTAGAGCTCCTCTTTGGAGACATGTGCAAATTGTGGAGAACCTTGTTGGCGGTGGCTCTCGAGTTTGGGTATGCAATCATTGCAAAATACAATTTAAATCCTCTTATACCCGACTCAAAGCTCATTTAATGGGGAAATCAGGAACGGGGATTAGAAAATGTGGCAAGGTTGAACCGAAACATATATTGGCATATCTGAAAGAGCAAGAGGAGGCTGATATGGAAGCTTCAAGAGCTAGATTTAAAACTGCTCCTTTGCAAAATAGGGGTTCACAAAAACCACCCAACCCATCAAACCATCCTTTTATCCAAGTTGCAGTTGAAACTCCAACAGAGGGAGAGTGTTTGTCACGAAAGAGAATTTCCAAAGGCCCATTAGAGCAAGCATTTACAAATGAGAAAAGGGATGTTGCTGATGAGTTGGTTGCTCGATGCATTTATGCATATGGGTTGCCCTTCAATGTGTTGCGCTCACCTTATTGGCAACAAATGGTGAGAGGTATTAATGATGCACCGAAAGGGTATAAAAGCCCTAGTTATGAGAAGGTGAGAACCACATTGTTGGCGAAAGAAGTGGCCCATGTACATACTTCTTTGCAGCCAATTAGGGATTCATGGAAGGACTCAGGGGTATCTATCATTTCAGATGGATGGAAAGATGCCCGAAATAGACCCCTAATCAACATTGTTGCAGTGTGCCCTAAAGGGGCAATGTTCTTAAGGGTTATTGATTGTGAGGGTGAAGTGAAAGATGCTCAATTTATTGCTAATATTTTGATTGAGGCTATTGAGTCAGTGGGCCCTGCAAGTGTTGTCCAAGTCATCACAGACAATGCCAAAAATTGTAGAGCAGCAGGGATGATTGTTGAGGGGAGATATGAGCACATTTTTTGGACACCTTGTGCAGTACACTCCTTGAATTTGATGCTGCAGAAGATTGGCAAAATACCATGGATTGAGGAAGTTTATACAGAGGCAAATGAGATCCAAATGTTTGTCACAAATCATCATATGTCCCAGGCTATCTTTAGGAGGTTCTCGACATTGGAGTTGTTGAAGGTAACCAAACAATTTCCTAGTTTCTAATTTTTATTTGCTAACTTTTTATAAAATATCAAATTATCAATTGAATTCCTTTTAAATTTAATTTTATATTTTATTAACTTGCTTTAATTTATTTTAATAGGTTGCTGAAACAAGATTTGCCTCTCACACGCTCGTCTTGAGATGACTTGTGAAGGTAAAACAAGCCTTAAGGCTTATGGTGATTGATGATGTTTGGTCCGTGTGGAGGCAAACAAACACAGAAAGAGCCATCAAAGTAAAATCAGTGATACTTGATGATATTTGGTGGGCAAAGGTTGCATACTTGCTTAGTTTTACTGAGCCTATTTTATCTATGATTAGATATGCAGACACGGATAATGCTTGCATAGGGGAGATCTATGATGGCATTGACTCTATGCTTGAAAAAATTAGAGACATCATACAACAAAAAGAGCAGGATCCTGAAGAAAACTTCTACGGTGAAGTTAAGACCGTGATCATGAGAAGGTGGAATAAAATGACCACCCCATTGCATCTCCTAGCCTATGCCCTGAATCCCAAATTTTATAGCAGTGAAATACTTGCACTACCTGGTAGGCAAAAACCATATGATGACCATGAAGTTGCAAGTGGAGCTAAGGCAGCATTCCGGAGGCTTTTTCCTGATCCAGATGTAACTAGTACGGTCCGCTGTGAAATGACGCTCTTTGTCTCTTCATCTAATAGTAGCATGGGTGAAATAGATGCAACACTTGACAGGTACAAGATGACCCCATGCATGTGGTGGTGTGCACATGGCCATGATGCCAAGTGGCTGCGACCTGTTGCCATTAAAATCCTTTCACAGGTATCAAATATTAAAATGAAATCAAAAGTTTGTTTATTAATTAAAAATGTATGTTCTTACTTCTTAGTAAATTAATATTATTAGTATTACTAATTGAAAATTTCTAACTTCTTTTTTGTAACAGGTGGCTAGCAATTCTTCAGCAGAGCGGAATTGGAGTACATATTCCTTCATCCACTCAGCCAAACGGAACAAGTTAGCATCCAAGAAGGCTGAGGATTTAGTGTATGTGCATTCCAATTTGCGCATTCTATCACACAAGAGTGAAGCCTATGTTAGAGGTCCCAACAAACTTTGGGATATTGATCCTGAGACTAGCGACTTTGATGCTTCTGCTGCAACTCTTAGCCAACTTTCACTGCTTGGTATTGATGAAGAAGAATCGAGATCTTTTGCAGAAGGGAGGGAGAGTGGAGCTAGTGGGAGTGGAGATGTCGGTGCTAGTGCTGTTCATGGAGATGATTATGAGGAAAATCTAGATGATATATTCTAGAATCTAGATTATTATTATGTATATGTGAATCATTGAAATTGTAACCATGTTGAATGATGACTCTTTAGAAGTTCAAATTTCAATGAATTCAAAATATTTTGAGTGCTTTATCAATTATCTCTTATGGTCTACAATTATAAAATGAGTACTATGCATATATATATATATATATATATATATATATATATATTGTATTTTTTAATAATATATTGTACGGACGTTTCCGTCGACGTTTCGTATCCAAGGTTTTTTGAAAATTGTCATTTCCGCGTTTCGTACCCGTTTCCGTTTCCATTTCCGTTTCCTGGCAACATAGCCCTTCTCTCTTTCCTCGCTTGGTCTCGCTTTGATACCACTATTAGAATAAGTTCACAAGGAAGAAATAAAAAGAAGGCGGATTGCACACATTCGAGATTGTGTGTTCGCTATTTATTATGAACAATGTAGTTACAAACGGTTGAAGTGGTTACAATCGGTTTCAACAAACTTGTAATGAGACATCGTATAAATATGCCTTATATTCTCATATAGGAAAAATGGATTTTGGAGAGAGACCACTTAGTTTTACCAAGGTCGACCACAAGCTATTGAAGTTCACAGAAACGAGCAAGGAGATCAAGTTGTTGCTATAAGGCCTTGACCGAGCATGACAAAAAAGGATAGTTATAAGCACCTCATGTAAAATACATCCGTCATTCAAATGGGTATGTTGTTGAAGAAAATCCTCTAACTCATCAATGTAAATGTTAAATATGGTTGCTGAGAGAGGACATCCTTACTTGACCCCAATGTTACTCTTCACAAAGTTAGAGAAACCATGAGAAGTATGTAACTCCCCAGTAATTGTCTCATAAATCCTCCAAGCAATGGTAATAAGAGAATCTGGGATGTCGATATCTCTCACCTTTTGGAAAAGCACGTGTCTTGGATCTGAGTCAAAGGCCTTTCAAAAGTTATTAAAACAACAAAATACTTTAGAAGCTTATGATGAGTCTCCTCACTAATAGCTCGAGAGAATAAAAATGTGGTCAATAGTTTGTTAGTCCTTCCTAAAGCCATCCCGTCCCTAAGCTTTGATATTATTCCTTTCAAGTACTTTTGACAACCGCATGTCAAACATTATGGCATAGAGTTTGACAAATGTATGTCTAGTCATTCTCGCTCATTGTAGTTCTTTAGGGATAAAGAGATCCCTAAACTTATGAATAGGGTAAATGATGTGTTTGGACCACGATGGAGGAAAACTTGAACATACCTTCTCATTAAAGAGCATGGAAAAGATAAGGCAAGGGAATCCACACTTATGTGATGAATTCAACTTGGAGACCTTCACAATCGTGTGTTTTGGTGGTGCACAACTTCAAGATAGCTCTCTTGACGGAAGAAGTGGAGAAGCCAAAGTAGGATGGTGGAGGAGTAGGGATAACAACAACAAGATGGTCTAGGACATCATAGATGGATTTGATGGTGATGTCAAAAATTGTGGTTTTTCTCAGAGAAAAATATGCCAAAAGTTCTTTAGGTGAGTGGTGAGATCAGCGAGAATTGCGATTGCCCGGATGCAAGAAACTCCTATTTCTTACATCAAAAAAGACAATGGTACTCCCTATGGAGGGTGGGTATGGTGGGTGGGTCATGGTCTGAGGAAAACCAAAGTCTTTGATGAAAGGATTTACACTCATCATCATACTAGTCCTATGCAACTAAGTGAAATAGATAACACCAAACTTGGATATTTAGTACCCTAAATTTGCTTTGAGATACTTGGCAATGTCAGTTTTGGCATCCTTTATGACAGTTGGACTAGTGACACATATTTGGATCTTCCGACACATACTCCCCCTTCCGATCACCTCTACATCGCCTTGGTCACCTCTATTTTCCAGATGTACACATTCAAGATCATTTTCAATTCGCTTAGTCATCCTCACACCATCTGCAATCATTTCTCCTTTTCATTGCTCCTTGAGGTTGGCCTCAGGACAGGAATGATACCCTTGGACAAGAAAGGTACCAGTCCTGTCCTCCATTGTTGTTCCTATCCTCTTGACCTGCAATGGTCACATTTTAAATTTGGGCACTTTGTTTAGGTCAACCTAGACTTGATCTTCAAGTTGTATTGAAAGGAAAAAAATGAAGAGTTTCATATATATACAAATGACCCCTAAGGTCATTATCACCTACTAACATCTTGGAACACCTCCTCACATCATAGGCACCTTGGAAATCACTAAACAAAAAGGCTTATACACATGCTAAATCTCTCAAGAGTAGTTCAACAGCACCATTCGAAATTTGAAGCACTCTAAAAACTGAAGTTGCATGTTGCAAGCGAAGTTGTATGTTCGCAAGTGTATTGTGCCGATTGAAGGGTCCAAGCATGCATTCATATAGTGGGATTTAATTATTCTAGGATAAAGAGTGGAGCATATTACACTTCACTCGCATTCGGAGAACAAGTCAACCTTGCTTCCCCTAGGTTTTAGATGCATAATGCAATGCTCACATGCAATGGGCGCATGTCAAGGACAATTTGGGTGTAGCCTAGGGCTACTAACTATCGTATGCAAGTGATCTTGTTAGAGTTTGATCTAAGTTGCATGAAATGTTGAAACGTGTGCTAGTTTATGAAACAAGAATGCCTAGAACGTGACCCCCCCAATTGGGCGCGTTGGGGCAAACACAATATGTACAAAATACAATAACATATTATCTTGCAAGAAAATAAGAATGATACAAATAAATGACATTTTAGAAGGAAACCCGTGTCTATATTAACTCCCATAGATGGGTGCATGATGGAAAATATAGAATTAGCCCTTATAGATGAGGCTATACATCCAAAATCAGCCTTTATATATGAGGCTATATATGCTGAAATAAAACATGAGCTAAAGACAAATACAATTACATATCCATCTCATCTTCTTCATTATCAACAGAAATAGAACAAGATGCTTGTTCAGTAGAACCAAAGTGTGAATTGGACGAAACGGCAACTCCACTTCCACTTGCATCACCACCAATATCAAGAGCAGCAAGAGAGAGTTCCAAGTCTGGGCATTTTGGATTCACATCCTAGTCTTTATGAGGCCCACTTGTATATTCTTCACCCCTACGAGACATAAGGTGTAGGTTTGAATGCACATAGACAAGATCCTCAACCTTTTGTGATCCCAACTTTTTGCACTTCACGGAATGAATGAAACCATAGGTGTTCCAATTCCTTTCCACTGATGAAGAGCTTACCACTTGTGAGAGAATACGAGTGGTAAGGTTTTTCAAATATATACCATTTGCCCTATGACAAGTCCACCTTTTAACCGGGTCTATGGTCGTCACATCCAAAGATGATATATCTGATTTTTTTCTAATCCGGCAGCAAAAAAACAAAATTTCCCCCACTTCAGTTTGGATAGAAGCTGGAAACAACCTCCGGAAGGCTTTTGTCACTCCATTGACCAGCTCCTTGACCTTATATGGGGCCTTCCTCTTCCCATTGCTTTCAGCGATGAGTTAATCCTAAAATTTTAGATTCAAAGCATGTGCCAATGTGTGCAATGGAGTGTTAAAACCATTCCACCTTGCAACAGTGGTGTACCTCACACGCTCTGCAAAACAAACATTAACTCAATATTGATGGTGGACCTCAATACTGTTTCTCTTCTCTTTACTACTGGCAGCCAAGCGAGTATTGCTACCAATATCGCCGTTTCTCTTTAGACTTTTGAGCACCATTATGGTTTTTGTCAAATTTGGCCCTCACCTCCAGATTTCTGGTATGTAAGCAAAAATCAACACCCTTTACCCCTTCATGCAAAATATGAGCCTTGACTCTTGTGTAAGAGCCCTTGTAGATCTTGCCATTATTGCATAAATTACACCTCCATTCACATGAACCCCCACCACCCATTTGTTTGAGCTTGGTAACATACTTCCAAAGAGGATAGTATTCTTGTTACTTGCTTAGGTGAGCTGATCTAGTGACATGAGAAATGGAAATTTGAGAAGCCATGAGTGCTGCAAAAAAGTAAATAAATTTGCTCACCAAAGATTAGGCTGCCCACAACTGTCCTCTTGCTGCCCACAACCATCCTTTTGCTGCCCACAAATGTGCTATTACTGGAAATGCACCAAAGCTTTCTCCCAATTCTCCAAAACACAAGTAAAATGCTTGCTGCTGCTGTAGGGAGCTCTTCTTGCTGAAGAAAGTGTAAGAAATGAGTGAAATGAAGTGCTTTCTTATAGGAAAAGAGAGGCTATTAGGGTTTCTAGAGACTTATTTTTATTTTCCAAATGAATCTAAAAATTAATTAAGTAGGTTTAGAAACTAATTATATGTTTTCATTAACCATTGATTAGGTGTTTTCAGGCTGCCTATGGGTCCCATGCCCCTTGTGAACACTTGGGTGGGCCTGCAGACTTCTAAAAAAGCACCCAAAATGCAGCTGGAAATCTCTGAAGTGCCTTGAAATGCCGCTGGCCATATCTTACTGTGTTTCTGAATTGTGAAACATTGTATGGTATGGCCAGTGGCGTTTGTACCTGTTTTAGCATTTATAGGCATTTCTGATACTATAACGCTGCCTGGGAAGGCGTTTTCTGCAACAGATGGTGTGGTAAAGGAGTCAATTCTGTATTTTTGCACATCATCACAGAATTTCAGAGCTAGATTCCAGCAGAGCAGAGATGTGTGAACACGTCCCAGAAGTTTCAGGTGGAACAGAGTCATTCAGGACAGGATCGGTAGCTCCAGACAGTAACAGTATTGGTTTTGTCCCAACGAACATTTCAGTCAAATTTGCTAGGTCAGTTGAGGATGCTTTTTTGAGTCGATATCTAGTCTCCGTGTCTTATGTGCAGGCATCCGTCAGGCAGAATGAGGTTGGCTTATTCCTTTACTCATTCTCTAGTTTCTCTATCTTCATTTCTCTCTCTAGACTGCTCCTCTTGTCATAAGTCATAATCAGATTACTGTGATTAATTGTTTATTTGTATGATTTGATTATACACACATTCTTCCTATAATTTTATGTCCTTAGATGTAAAATAATTAAAATAGTATACAACCCATTTTTTCAAAGACCTAGACTTAAAAAAATATAAAGGGTTTTGATTTTCTTTTGCATACCCACTGATGCAAATCTTTTGACAAAAAAACAAAAACCTACAAACACATCTTCCTCTTCTGTGATAAAAATCCAGAATTTTTCCTTTGTATTGGCTCTTCTAAAACAAAAACGAAAAACAACAAACATGCCTTCCTCTTCTGGGCTGCAAATTCAGTTATTTTTTTCTTGTTTTGGCTGCTACAACAAAAAGATAAAACAACAAACACACCTTCCTCTTCGAGTCTGCAAATTTAGATTTTTTTCTTGTATTGGCCCTTACTCATCCAGTCTCGCTCTCCAATTTTCTTGTAAGTGCTTCAATGGTGGTTCTGATACCACATGTTGATTTCAAGCTCAGAAACATAAACACATAAATACAATATCATATAAATTATGTGGAAAAGCCAAACTCTCCTCTTGCTTTCTTGCTTGTTTATTTCATTGTGTACAAACTTACAAAGGTATATAATACCATGAGTAGTTTTACGAGTCCCTTCAATCCATGAGAGAAACCAAAGGTCAAGGGACATCTCACATTCCTGTTGTTTTGTCATTTTTGCAACATATTTTCAATATTATTTTATTAAACATTGGCACCTGTCTACAAATAGATTTGGTGTTGGCCATCCGACCCACTAATCCTTATGTTTTTGTGGATGTAGATTTTGGGAAAAGTAGGTGATCTATAACAATATGCATGTATTTCCTGGTGTAGAGAAGATGGCATGTAACATTGTGGATTATAAGATGGATTGCATGTATGACTATTGACTGATTAAGGAGTTGTAGCTATAATGGAAAATAAAGAATTGAGTGGATTAAAAAGAAGCGAGTCTTTCTCATGACAAAGAACAATGATGAGTGTCAAGTGGCATTGGTAATATAGGTTGTATCTTGATGTGAGCTTTGGTGATGGTCATACACCTTCCCATTCAGGCATCGTTTTAATTAACACTTATTTATTTCATTTAGTTGTGTTTCATCTTATGTTTACCTTAGCCTTTTTGTTTTTGCATCTGTTTGCAAGTACACGATAGAGTTTGTAACATTATACATTTCCCTCCATATTGAAACCATGATGTTTATAGTGGATCCTTGTGGTTTTATTTGTTTCCTGAAATTGCACCTATGTTATTTTAGATAGTTCCCAAATGTGCAAGTACAACACAATTATCTGAACCTATGTTTCATTCCTCCACAGACCACGGGTAGAGAATGCAAATACGATGATGGTGAGTTAATGGAGTGCTTAGGATATGTATTGCCTCTCCAAAAATTGTTAAGTGCTATGCTTCTTATTTTGTTTCCAACTTCATTGCTCAATGTCCCTATTTAGTTGTTGATAAAGCCTCCATTTAGGTAAATGCCTTTAATTGGTAGATACCGAGTTCTTAATCCAATTGAGTGAAATTTCACCAGTTTCTCCTTTAGATTTCTTTTTCATTCCCATAGATGGCAACATTCACTTGTGATATTTTTCCAAAAGGACAAAAGGAGTACAAATGGATAGTCTACCAAAAATAATTGCATTAAAATGAGAAATCATAACTGAGGTGTAAATTACTAAATGATGTTGGAATGTGAACATGGCTGTGAAAGAGAATTAAGTCTATAGTAAGATTGGCGCAGTTAATGCATTGCATGGTGGGAATGTTGAAAATTGTTGATTAATTAAAGATGATGTGAGCAATATGAGTTTGATGTTGAGCGACTAGAATCACTTGAGGGGTAATACTGATGGATCACTATGAAGCAAATGATAATTGGATCTTTATGCATTTCACCCAGGAAAGTCAAATTTCAGGGTATACTGTACTTTTCGTCATATCATTTGATGCTTTTGATAGATAGACTTGCATGACATAACATGGTCAGCATTCCTGCTTGTTACATATAATTATATAAAAGTAATTTACAAAAGGAGGAGAGCTATCGACTTATGTTATATCTTCCAAGTTCCCACATCGTGCATGCCAAAAATTAGTACTGTTCAAGCATTTCTGTAGATTAAAGTAATACTTAATGTTATAGCACTTTCAATGTAGACCATGACACATCAATGTTATTTTACAGGTCAGCAAAATCATTGTCTATTTATCTTGTTGCTTGTAGCATTTGTCAGTGCTGAGATGTGCTACTTCCTTTGTGTCATTTCATGTAAGTATTCATACTTACGGTTGTAGAGAAACACCAGATTTCTAAATATTTAAATTGTTTTGACATTTTTGATATTGAAAGCTCAAAAAGACAATTACATTTGTTCGTCATCCAGTAATATTTTTCAAAATAGTCAAAGGTCCAAAAGATATTGTTAGATTTGCAAGTAAACACTAGAAAAAGATGTATGATATCTAACTTAAGAGGGATCAAACAATATCGAAATCCATCCTTCATTGTGAACCCCAACAGCTGTATCATCTATTGCATATGACCAGAAGTAAACACTTGAACATATGTAGCCAGCTCAACAGGGGAAACCAGCTGGTTCTCACCCTAATTTTCATTTTTAGAACTTGTAATATGTTTTGGTAACCATGACTATCGGCCCACTAAATTCTCAGTTTAGAATATTATTTCTCTGAGATAGGCCAAGTTCAACAGGCCCTGTGAGTGACTAATCTCCATCCCTTAGGGGCACCCCAAGTAACTATAACTTCTCTGTTGACAGAATTATGTCATGGAGGTCTTCTCTGTTAACTATAACTTACCAATGTTACAGTTTGCATGTAGTTTGATACTCAAACTCTGGGTGTAATCTTTGACATGATACAATATATGAAAAATGATATAATATGTATTTTGAAATATAATTCAGTATTCAAGTGAAGTATCCCTTGTGGGATATCACTTGAAATTCACAAAATATATAAAAATAACAGCGAACTGAAATTCTGATTTTTAGGACAGCAATATGCAGAAACAAAGAAAAATTTGTATTTTCTAGAATAATAATTTCTAACACTACCCAGAAGCTTCGAATCATAGTTCACATACTCGTATTCAGCAAATATTCGGCGAACCCACTTCTAGAGCATATCATCTAGATGATCGTCAAAATCATCTTCATGGATGCGACTTGCAGCTCCACTCCCACTAGCTCCACTTTCGAACACTTGTGAAGGGCTCCCTAGAAGTTCCTCAGCAATGCCAAGAAGTGAAACATTGGCTAAATTCAAATTCAGTTTTTAAGTGTTTTCTAGTTATGCATTGTTAGGGTATTTTATTGGAAAATATCAGAAAATTATCTCCCATTAAAGGGGATCTTTCATTCAATATCATAAAAGAGTGAGTGTATGAATGAATGCTTTCCTCTCCCCCAAGTGCTTCCTTTTATAATTTCTGATTGCAACAAAGGGCCCCAAAAGAACCCTAATCGACCCCTTGGGAAAAATCCACATGTTAAAAGAAATAACTTAAGTGACTTTATCACCCATATGCCAAAAAGTGCACTTAAGTCACCCCAACGAAAAATTAGAACATAAAGTACCATAGGGGAGCATCTCACAACCTTATTTCACTTAAGTCACCTCAAAGTACGTGTCCAACTCTAAGTACAAACCACACCCAATAACCATCAACGTCACTAGCCCCTTGGGCATAACCAAGGCTAAGACGGATGAAAAGCCTCCTAGGCCATTTGCTTAGAAATGGGGACATTATAGTCCTCCCTTTCTGAAAAATGCTTGACCCCAAGCATTATCCTGTCATGTTGCAGAAGTTGAATCCCACAAAGCAAGTTTCTCCACCTCATCCTACAGTCAATCAAAATAATTGTTGCAAACTGAATACCACAAGGCAAGTCTCTCCTCCTCACCCTGCAGTCACTCAATGATCGGTGGGATCCGAAGTAACCAAGACACCCTATGTAATCATCATGCTCTCCATGCCGAGTAGAGAGCAATGTTGCCTCTGAAGTAGTATGATACCCACACCAACTCTCCATTGGTACCCACACCTGAAACCGCCTAATCTGGCCCGGCCTCCTTGCCTTTGTAAAAGTCTGTCCGATGTGATCACTCATTACTGTTTAGTCAACCCATGGGTACAAAAATCCACTCGAATCCTATAGCATCCCCTAGATCAACCTGTGAAACAACTTGTATAAGCACTAAGCGTGCCAACTCTCCCACATGACCCACACTCGTGTGAGAGCAAGGCTCCTCATAATGTGTCTCAATGTGTCCCGTGGGGGAAGAATCCCAAGTCTCCAAAGTAAACGGTCAACGAACAATATTAACTCTACATAGTTCACCTCCTGTGATGAATGTGAATCTACTGAATAACCAAGTAATTGAGTCAACTTCGTCCCTCCACTGACTAGCACATGGGTGAAGTGCTCACTGTGCATAGAAGTAATAAAATACATAGGAGTGCTATCCCATGTCGACTCAAGAAATGATGAACTTGTATACTTCGATTTGTCATGACGACAAACCACACATCCTTGTATAAAGTTGAGGATATCCTCCCTCAACCCATGCCATCTGAACCTCTCCCATATGAACCTATAGGTCTCATCAAAGCTCAAGTGTCCAATCATGGAAGAACAATGCACATGTTGCAGTATCTCCATCCTCAACCATGAATCTGGCACAAGGTACAATTTGTCCTGATAGAAGATCATCTCATCCTCCAATCTGTAGTTGTCATCCTATGTGTGACCATCCAGAATCTCACAAGTGTGTCGGTTCTTGGAGTACTCAACAAGCAAATGAGATCTTCGTTTACTCGAAACCTCAAATAACCAACATAATGATAAACTCGGTTGATCTGAACCTGTAACCCCAATCTTTGTAATTGTCTCATGTGCAACACTACTGGTCACACCCATATCCATCGAACTCCACATCGGCCCGCAATAGTAAAACACCTCGTCGTGCCGGAAAGTCCTCTTCATCCCCTTGGTCTGTAACCACTCTAGGTGCTCCTGTAGATAAGCCTCTCAAGATTACATTCCTGCCCTCAGACTTAAACTTCAGCTCCATCATCTAAAAGTTAGTCCGAAACTCACCAAGAGAGTGAAGCCATACCAACAATGTGGAAATCATTGGTAACTATGTAGTTACCCATAGTGATGCTCAACTGTGGAACTCTTCGTGTGCATCTCATATACTCTCCATTGGCTACAACAATGTTGAAGCCCTCAAAGTCTTCTTGTCTGTAGACCTTGCCTCTCAACCAAGGATGCATCAATGAAGTTGTGGGTAGCCCCACTATCAATGAGTACCACAACACGCTGACCCTGTATAACTCCTCTAACCCTGAATGCCTTGTACATCGGAGTACTAGACAATGTAGCTATAATCTCTTGAGGAAAAGTCTCATCCTCCTGCTCCACATCAACACTGTCCAATGCAACTCCATCTCCAACATCCATCTCGTGGGTCTCTAACTCCTCATCTCTGTCACCCTCACTCTCTTCAAAGACCTCAATGAATTGGGCCTTTCCTTTCCCTGTGCAATCATGCCCTAGAGCCCAAGGTGTACGACAATCGAAACATAGTTTCTTTCGCCTCAACTCATCTCTAAGCTCTCGGGAAGTGAATGGCTTCTTAGCCACATCCTGCCTAGGTGTAGGCTCCTTCGTGGAAGCTCATCCGGTCTAGATGGAGGTTCCTTTTGCTGAACTCGAGGTGGAAACCTCGACTTTGGAGTGGCTAACTCCAAATCTCGGGCTCTCCTAATAACATCATGCAATGAAGAAGGCTCAAATGCCTTCACAAACCTTGTTAGTGCATCTGCCAAACCCACTATGAAGAGAGAAGTCAATCTCATCTTTGAAACATCAGGAACCATAACCGAAAGCCTCTGAAAATCTGCAATGTAACCGTCCAAAGAACCTGTCTGTCTCAAGTGAGTCAATTCTTTGAAGAACCTATTAGGTTCCCTCCTATCAAACCTACTCATCAATCTCTGTGTAAACTCTGCATATGTATCAATATGCATGTGCCCTGTGTAATAAGACCATGATGCCACCAGTCATGTGCATCTCCCTCAAGATGTAGGATTGCAAACTTAATTGCATCCTCTTCGTGCATGGGATTCAAGTCAAAGTATGTCTTCAACTTCTGAATCCATGATTGCGTTGTACACTTCTTAGAACCATCGAAGTGTGGAATGAAAATCTGTCCCAATCTCCTCTGTAACTCAAGCACCTGCGTCTGATGGTCTCTCTTGGGCCTGCTACCAATCTTCATCTTGCAATACTCTGGGAATGACATGTTCTCCCGAAACCCTCACTCAAAGACTGGTACTTCTCCCAACAAGATTCCTCATCAAATACTTCGCTAGCTGCCCCACCTGTGAAGCTTCTAGATCCTTCAAGAAAGAGGGCTCTTGAAGTCCCAAAGGCTTGGTAAAAGAGTGGGGAGATCACTGCCTTGAATTTCCACTTTCACCTCTTTGAGCTTGTTGCCCCATATTACTATTTTCTCCTCTATCCGCCTGAGGCCCAGATCTGCCCTGTGATAGTCTCTCTGTGAGTTGGCTCAAATAGAGGTTTGTAGTCTCTTTGCTTAACCATATTGGTGAATAATTTCTTCATTAAATCCACATTGAGATCTTCACTATCACCCATTTTTAACCCAAACAGGTTGGAGGAACAACTCTGATACCACTGAAATATCCCTTGTGGGATATCACTTGAAATTCACAAAATATATAAAAATAACAACAAACTGAAATTCTGATTTTTAGGATAACAATATGCAGAAACAAAAGAAAAATGTATTTTCCATAATAATAATTTCTAACACTACCCAAAAGCTTCAAATAACTTAGAAAATAGTAAACAAGAGAGAAATAATTTTTATCTCTCAGATCTGATTTTATTTATTTATTTTAACTGTTGAAACTGCCTAAAAATTCCAAAAATTCACAAGGAGCTGAAATGATCTTTATAAATTCTGAAATTCGGACAACAATATATTTAAATTATAATGAATCAAATCCAACTTGAAAACTGAAAAACTCCAACCGGACATTGCAAAACCCTAAGTAGATTTGAAAATAAATAAAGCCCAAATTGAATGAAACTCCTCCTGGGAATTTGCCAAGCTTGCCTCAAATGCTGGAAATAATCTGATCTGTAGATGGCTGAAGTATGGACCAAATAATCTCTCTCCAACACTGAGCAAACCCTTGAAATTCTCTGATAACTCTGATCTGAAAATCTGATTTGAATGAAGCTCCAAATTAGCAAACTAGGGAGGATCTCTCACCATCGAAGAGTGCTCTGCTAGCTAGGAGTGGATCTCTCACCACCGAAGCTAGGGTTCCTGTGGGATCTTACTCCACAAGCAAAAAGTATGCAACCAACAATGACTTCAATATCATAAAAGAGTGAGTGTATGAATGAATTCCTTCCTCTCCCCAAGTGCTTCCTTTTATAATTTCTCATTGCAACAAAGGGCCCCAAAAGAACCCTAATCGACCCTTGGGAAAAATCCACATGTTAAAAGAAATAACTTAAGTGACTTTATCACCCATATGCCAAAAAGTGCACTTAAGTCACCCTAACGAAAAATTAGAACATAAAGTACCATAGGGGAACATCTCACAACCTTATTTCACTTAAGTCACCTCAAAGTACGTGTCCAACTCCAAAACATAACATATAAGTGAAATGAAGGTACAAACCACACCCAATAACCATCAACATCACTAGCCCCTTGGGCATAACCAAGGCTAAGACGGATGAAAAGCCTCCTAGGCCATCTGCTTGGAAATGGGGGCATTACATCAAGGTCCATTAATATTTTACTAATTTTCACATTAACAATTTTTTTTCGGAATGATTAACCATGGGCAAATGCTTTACCAATTAATAATTTACCATGGTTACCACCACATTCACATTCACCCCCGCAGATTTTGGGTGTCCTCCGCCATAGGTTGCCTTATCATGAGTGGGTTTGAAATTGTGTTGCACATATACTAATCTATTGCTTCAATCATTACATTACAACACGGAGAACATATTTTCTTTAACATTGATACAATGATTTTCTAAAGTTTCGGTGGTTGTTTATTTTATTTTGTGCAAGTCATGGTTTTATGTGTGTGTAGTATTTACATATATTTGTGTGATGTGAGTTGTGCCCTTATATCCATGTACCCAGATATAGTGGTGCGCACCATGTGCCCATACCTTTATACTCCCATAACCCCGAACCCATGCCACCTTGCTCTTAACATAAAACTTGCAAAGCACATGCTTATACACATTTTGTAGACATCACAAATGAATGAATCCGTTTGTAAAATCACATTATAATGTCACAAAACATCCCAAGAAACATAACTATTTTAGCATGCTTTTAGTACTTTTGCTCTGTTCAAATGATGGAAAACCTCAATTACATGCTACACATTTGATAAAACTCTTGCAATCTAATTTCTGTGCAAATCAGGCAAAAATAGCGAAAGTCCTCTTAGAGATAAAAATCTTGCAATCAAATTTCTATGCAAATCAGGCAAAAATAGTGAAAGTCCTCTTAGAGACTTGGTTGATTTCCAATCGCATAGTATGTTGAGTTGCAATGTACATGTCAGAATCACATAGTGTTTCTGTAAATATATAGATTAACTCGCAGCATGAAACTCAGCTTATTGCATGTTGGGGTTCAAATTTCAGCTGATTTATTTATGGGACCATACACAATTAAAAACTTCACATCTAAATGTGTAGTACACAAGAGACTGAAAAGAAAAACTTATGATGCTGAATAAGGAATTGCGTGGTATATATAGCCTTAATTACTTCCTTGTTTGACATATGCCTTGTATTAGATGTTCGCTTGTTATCCATGTCTCTCCATGATGCCTGCTTGTAGCTCAAAATTGTGGTCACACGTATAGCTTGCCATTCTTAGAGGACTTATGTAGCCAATTAAATGGAAGTTGAGTTATTTCGTAGGACATTGGATTCTCATAAATATTATTTATCCGGTGTGTAAGACTATGGATGGTGTGGCCAATTGTAATATCCCCTTCTTGGTCGAAGACCTTTAGCCCAATTCTGTTTCCCGACGGCTAAAGGGTGTTTGAAAGGGAAACTTATCATAATAAATTAATTATAAAAGTGCAATATAAAATAACATTATAAGCACTTTATATTAATTTATTAATGATAAAGTCAAATTAAAAATAGAAAAGAAAAATATAAAGTGATAAAGTAAAATAAGAAAAAAGGAAATATCACTTTATGTTATTATTCTCCCTAGGAGAAAATGTGACCCCTTTGGAGGTGGAAAAGGTGGAAAAAACATTAAATGCAAAGGGTGAAATCTGATTGGAAGTTGGGGAGGCTATTTGGCCCATTACATCTATAAAAACAAGTTTACTTGCTTGTTGAAGGCATGCTTTTCTATTTTATACAAATCTGAATTTTGTTTGAGCTTTATAGCTTTACAAACATATTTATAAGGACGAAAACCTTTAGAAATAATCTCTTGAGGACGAAAACCCACTAAGAAATCTAGAAGAGGAACAAAAATCTCATCTTCTAGTTGAGAGGATTCTCCACATAGGGGTTTCCATTGCATATCAAGGAGTTAACTGATTTTTAGTAGTTTTCCAACGGTATTGAGGGCTGAAATTGTAGATCTATACAAGGGTTTTGAAGAAGAAGAATTGTTGTTGAGCCTTCCCTTCATTTCCAACCATTTCTATATGGAGCGACCTATCTAAGGAGCTGGTTTATGGGTTTCTGAAGCTGTTTATGATCAGATTTTTATTGTTGTTCGTATGTCTGATTTTTAGAGATCATATCAGCTATTTTTTCATAATTTTTGGAGTGGAAGAATTTTCAGCTGTGTCTGAGGGCAATTGTCTGCAGATTTTAATAAAATAAATTCAGCCTGTTTGAAGCTCAAATCTGGTATTTTCTTCATGATTCCATCTTTGCAAAAATTGCTGATTTGTTTCCATTAAATATTCAGTGGTTTTGCATCTCATTTGGTGGGTTTTCCTCTCTTATGCAAGTCGCCATTTTCATATAAAATTCAGATCTGCATTGAAATATTTTATAAATTATATAGAACTTGTTCTTTGGATTGGGGTTTTGCCTAAAATCCATTTGGGGTTAAAAAGTGTCCATTTGGGGACATTTCATTGGGTTTAGATCCTCTAAAGCCAACTCCTTGATCTAGTTTTTATTAAAATTCATTTGATTTAGATCTAAAATTAGGTTTTGACCCAAGAGTAGACAAAACCCAAATCTAAAACTGAAATAACACAACAAATTTGAACTTCCACTTACAATAAAATGCCCAAAATTTGCTAGAATGAACAACCAACTGAAAATTAATTTTTATTCCTCAAATATTCACTTTTCCACATACCCACAAGGCCAAAAATGGCGATTTGGGTGGTTAGAATCAATTACAAGTGAAATCAGATTTTTCTAACCCTTGACTGATTTTATAAAAATAAACTAGGGCTGAAAATACCCAGAAATTACAACAGTGAATATTAATTTATGTGTACCACAAATGAGGTTGGAAATGTTGAAAATATCTTCTTTGAGGATGCCCAAACAACTCCAAAAAGTTGCAGATCCAACAACAACCAAAAACCCCCAAAATGAAGGCTCACAATTCCCAAACTGGGTCGCTTGGGGTGTAGAAATGCCCAGAAAAATTGCAGATTTGATTCCTTTTCAAATTCTCCTGTTTGGCTGGTCCAAACACACATCAAACACCAATAACTCAGATCTGATTTATGCCCAATTGATTCTTGAAGTGCAATCAGCCCCAAATATGTCCAGATCTAAAAATACTTCTACCAATCACTGTCAACAAAAATGCAGCCCAATGATGAACCCTGGATGGATCCACCTCTCAAAACTGAGGAGTTTTCGTTCCTCAATCTCTGAAACTTTGGAGGTTTTCGTCCCCAACGTTTCCTCTCTTTGAGGGTTTTCGTCCTCAAGAGTGAATCTCTAAGGGTTTTCGTCCTTAGAAGATTATTGATGCAAGCTCAAAGCTCAACATACAAAATCAGATTTTATAAAATAGCCAAAAGATTTATATTTCTTATGTTGCAACCCATATCCATCATTCTATCACATGGAAGTGGCATAGTAGGAAGCATTAAACATCTATTAAACACATTTGAAATCTTACCAAAGGTTGTTGTTTTGGAAATTACAGCAGGCTGCAATCTCACGCAAGTGTCCATGGAAGCCTTCTCATGTGCAAGTTTCTCCATAAGGTCTCCTTTGACTTCTTCACTTGGGTGTAGATCTGATTTGTCTTTATGCTCCCTTTGAATTGTTGTTCTGGAAGGGACAACAAGCTGAAAATCAACATCCACCTTCGTAATTTGGCCTTCAACCACAAAGCTCTCTTCCTTCACATGTAGATCTGAATTTTCCTTCTTCATGGGGGTAGACTTCATGGTTTCATTTCCTTGCTCATCCTTGCCATCTTGCACATCAAATCTTTCTAGAAACTTGTGTGAAATCTTCAAGTGAAGCAATGGATTCAACCCCTTGGGTCTTCAACATTTGGTGCCACCATTTATGTGCTACTCCATCCATGTATCTAGAGATGAGCATGAGGGCATCATCTTGACACATAAGATTACAACACAAAAATGTCTCCAATTCCTTCAACTATAGCAAATATTTCATTAGTGCCATAAAAAAGGAACTTGGGTCCACTTCATTTTTTTTTGCATTCAGATTTGATTTCCTCACAGTGGGAGGATTTATCGCTTTGATACCACTGTAATGTCCCCAAATGGACACTTTTAACCCCAAATGGATTTAAGGCAAATCCCAAACCCCAAATACAGATTATAGAGATTATAACAAAAAGATATAGTGCAGATCTGAATTTTATCTATGAATGGCGACTTGGTATGGAGATGAAAATTACTCAAAACTGATGCAAAACCCCTAAATATTTAATGGAAACAAATCAACAATATTTGCAAAGATGGAATCATGAAGAAAATATCAGATTTGAGCTTCAAACAAGCTGAATTTATTTTATTAAAATTTGCAGATAGTTGCCCTCAAACACAATTGAAAATACCATTTCTTCCACTCCAAAAATTATGTAAAATAGTTGATATGATCTCTAAAATTAGATATACGAGTAGCAATAAAAATCTGATCATAAACAACTCCAAAACCCTTGAACTAGCTCTCCAAGTGGTTCACTCCTAGAAAAGCGTTGGAAATAAAGAGAAAACACAACTATTCTTCCTCTTCAAACCCCTGTATAGATCTGCAATTTCAACCTTCAATATAATTGGAAAACCACTAGAAAATCAGCTAACTCTTTGATATGCAATGGAAACCCTTGTGTGGAGAATCCTCTCAACTAGGAGAAGGGTTTTCGTCCTTCTACTAGATCCCTTAGAGGGTTTTCGTCCTCAAGAGATTATTTCTAAAGGTTTTCTTGCTTGTAGAAGGCATGCTTTTCTATTTTACACAATCTGATTTTTGTTTGAGCCTAGAGCTTTTACAAAATATTTCTAAGGACGAAAACCTTTAGAAATAATCTCTTGAGGATGAAAACCCTCTAAGAGATCTAGTAGAAGGACGAAAACCCTTCTCCTAGTTGAGAGGATTTTCCATTTTAGGGTTTCCATTATGGATCAAGAAGTTAACTCGATTTTCGAGTAGTTTTCCAATGATATTGAGGGTTGAAATTGCAGATCTATACAAGGTTTCGAAGGAGAAGAATTGTCCGAGTCTTCCCTTAATTTCTAGCCATTTCGTATGGGTTTATGATAATTTTCAGATTTGTGGTGTAAACTTGCATGCTTTCCATAAAAACTCCAAATGTCGAAAATCCTCTAAGAGATCTAGTAGAAGGATTTTGAGGGTTTCGTCCTCTAAAGCCAACTCCTTAAAAAGTGTCCATTTTATATTCATAGCTTGGAGTTAGACTTGTCTTTAGGTTTTAGCTGGTTTTGGGTTATGAATTGTTGTGTAATATCCCCTTCTCGGTTGAAGATCTATAGTCCATTCCTGTTTCTGACGGCTAAAGGGTGTAGAAAGGAAACTTATCATAATAAATTAATTATAAAAGTGCAATATAAAATAACATTATAAGCACTTTATATTAATTTATTAATGATAAAGTCAAAATAAAAAAGAAAAGAAAAGAAAATTATAAAGTGATAAAGTAAAATAAGAAAAAAAAAGGAAATATCACTTTATGTTATTATTCTCCCCTAGGAGAAAATGCGACCCCTTTGGAGGATGGAAAAGGTGGAAAAAAACATTAAATGCAAGGGGTGAAATCTGATTGGAAGTTGGGGAGGCTATTTGGCCCATTACATCTATAAAAGCAAGTTTACTTGCTTGTAGAAGGCATGCTTTTCTATTTTATACAAATCTGAATTTTGTCTGAGCTTTATAGCTTTACAAAAATATTTCTAAGGACGAAAACCTTTAGAAATAATCTCTCGAGGACGAAAACTCTTTAAGAGATCTAGAAGAGGAACACAAACTCATTTTCTAGTTGAGAGGATTCTCCACACAAGGCTTTCCATTACATATGAAGGAGTTAGCTGATTTTCCAGTTGTTTTCCAATAGTTTGAAGGCTGTAATTTTGCTGATTTGTCCAAGGGTTTGAAGGGAAAAGTTGTGGCTGTGTTTCTCCTTTGTTTCCAGCCCTTTTCTAGGTGGAGCGACCTACTTGGAGAGCTGATTTGCAGTGTTTGAGAGCTGTTTCTGATCTGATTTGGATTGCTGATCATAACTCTGATTTTTAGAGGTCAAATCAGCCCACTTGCATAATTTTTGGCTCAAGGGTTAGGCCCTTTTCAGCTGTGTTTGAGGGCAATTGTTTGCAGATTTATTATAAATAAATTCAGCCTGTTTTGAAGCTCCAATACGGTGTTTTTCTCATGATTCCATCTTTGCAAAAATTGCTGATTTGTTTCCATTAAAATTTCAGTGGTTTTAATTCAGATTTTGTGGATTTTCATCTCCATACCAAGTCGCCATTTATTGATAAAAATCAGATCTGCATATTAAATAATTGGTATATCTTTTATATCATGTTTTTTTGTGTGGGATTTGTCTCAAATCCATCTTGGGTTGAAAAGTGTCTAATTGGGAACATTACACCAATGTCAAATGTGATGGCCATCTTTCTAATCACATCTCATCTTGTGAGAATTAATCTTGCATCTCTAATATATGTTTTGTTAGTTTATGTCTTGTAAATGTACAATTTTTTTATATAGGATGAAGTAATAGTTTCAGCACACTTTTATTCAACCTAAGAACTAGTGTTATGTGGGGACGTGTCCCGACATTTTGGTGATGTCCCAAACGTTTCGGGACTTGGGGACTTGGAGGATGTCCCTATTTTATTTATTTTTTAATTTTTTCTGATGTTTTTACTTTTAAAAAGCTATTATATTTTTACCAAAAATATTGAATTCTAATCTCGGAAGTACCTAAAACACATTAAATACAGTTTAAATTTCCAAATTTCATTAAATAAAGTTAAAATATTTAAATATTAATTTTTATATAATATTTTAATAGCCATACCCCTACTGTCCCTAAAATTCGGGAAATTCTTTGCTGTCCTGGAAACCCTGTCCTTCCATCCCCATGTCCCCCTGTCTCGAGACTTCGGCAACTATGCTAAGAACCAAAAATTTCATGGGCATTCATAGTGCTTTAAAGACTATCGATTTATTGTATACCTAAAGAAAATATGGTTTTTTTCTTTTTGCTTCTATTTGATCATACTTTCTATGCTTTCTCTCTTAGTTGCAGTTCTAATTGTTCAGGAAAGATATTTATATGGAATTTCATCTGAAGCCTTGCATTAGTCTTGCATTCTTTACTTCTTGTGCTTGATTTAATTAATTTAGATTTTATTTGGTTCATATGGATTCAGGGATTTCAAGTATCAAGAACTTTTGGGAAAGACAATCACAGGTACACAACAACCACAAAATGAATTGACAAACATTATCTTGAGAAATCTGGCAACAAGTGATTGCAAGTTAGATCCTCTTGAATTTTATGTATGGGATTACTAGAGAATGTGTGCACTCCATATTTTTACTTGACGATGAAAATAAATTGGGAAATTCGCTTTGCTTCTTGAAACTAACTTAGCGTCCGTAGTTGTTGAACCATCCTAAGTATTTGATAACCCTGCAGTCCCTATTATATTTCCACCATTCCTTAATAAGCTTGTCAATTTCTAGATGCTGAACTAATTATTCTCAAACTTGAAAGGACAACGTGGTGGATTAGCATCCAAATTTGTATGCATGGTCACTAACAATGACATATCATTTCCTTGCTGATTATATCCTCCAAGGCTTTAGCCAAAATATCCTAGCACTGCATTGTTCCGTCCATTAACTTTGGAATGAGTTTTGGGGTGAAAGCAGAACAATCCATGACGTGTATGTTGAGAAACTCTCAAATATTCATGTGTCCTTAGAGTCTTGCTACTTATGGAAGGTATCTAAAAGCATCAACTAGCTAGTCATACGAGAAAAGCTTTAAAGGACTTGGATAATGAATCACTGCAAGGGAATCAGCTCCAAAAGGATACCATTGATACAGAATCTAGCTGAAGCCTGAGAGAAACGAGCAGCTAGATCATGTTTAGCATGAAGTCCCACTCTATCCTATCACAATCTTTCTCAAAATCTATCTTCAAAAGAAATACCCTTTAACGTGGCTTTAAATTTCATTCTTGCATCCACTGGTTGATCCATGCATGGTTGACAGATGAGCCTTACCTTTATAAATATTTGTGCCAGCCTTATTACAAACCAGATTTAGTTGTAAATAGCACCAAAAACCTCCACTTCAATTGATACCAATTCAAATGCCAATTCTAATGCTAGTTAACACAAGTTTAGCTGCGAAAACCATCTCAGCACTAGCCCTGATTCAGCGTCAATGTTAGTTGCACCATTCCTTGCGCTAATGGCAAAGATGCCAATGCTAATTTTTCCAGACAATTGAGTGCCAACCCTTGCAACATCAAACACAACTGGGTTGGCGCATCTTCGGTGTCTCTTGAGATGGCATCAACCTTATGCTAGTTCAATGCCAGATCCCGGTTTATTAAGCTGGCATCAAACATGGTGTCCATTTAAAGTTTCAGAAAGACAGTTGAATCATTCTGTAACAGCTCTCTTGACATGTTGGCTTTGCAGATCTGAAAAGGGTAGTTGGCTTTTTGGATTCCAAAGTGTCAAACAATTACCCTATTCTCACATAGATATAAATATAACAATTGAGCTACCAATTTAAATGAATGTAAATAGGATGAAAACATAATCAATGCGGCTTCTTTTTGTTTTCCTTGAACTTATGTAGTGCCCATCTCGATTTATTATCTAGAGTGACTTCATTGCAAAGGGAAATCCTAAATATTGAATAATCTAGTCCAACGTGATAGTCTAATAATCATGATCTAGTGTAGTACTGTCAGCCACGAATATTGAATGTGTTGTTTTTTCTTCACTAATTACATCCCATGAGGCTTTATCCAAAATATTGAAGCGGTCATTGTACCTTCCATTAATTATGGAGTGAGTTATGGGGTAAGATCATGACCATCTGCGAAGTTCATGTTGAGAAGTTGTCAATTATTCATTTGTCCTAGATCCTTGCTACTTATGTAAGGTATCTACGAGCATCAACTACCAAGACATACAAGCAAAGTGCTAAAGAACATCCTTCCGAAATGCATAATTCCTAACAAATTGGCTCAGAAAGGTTACCCTTTTACACATTCTAGCTGAAACCTGAGAGGAAAATGTAGCAAGTGCTTTGATTAAGAGCCGGCCAAACCCCAACTAGTTGAGTATGTCTAGCATGATGTCCCACTCTATCAAATCATAATTTTTCTGAATAGCTATTTTAAAAACACATACCTTCTTTCTTCACTGTCTATCTCATTCTTACCTTCCCAAGGTTGGATGAGTCTTAGTTGCATATGTCTTCGTGGACAACAAAATGATCAAGTCCTAAGACCGATTGAATAAATGAAAATAGTGGAGTCAGAATGGGCCAAGTACTAGAGGTGGATACATTTTGAACATTGAAGTTAAATAGAGAGAGACAAGAGGAAGCAAATGGTTATGTAAAGTTCGACAAGAAAGCCTGAAATGGCAGTGAAATGAAGTCAGATTTGAGTAAAGTGTACATTCAAGTTCACATCTGAAGTTTGCCAAGATTTGCAGTATTGATCAAGTTGATTGGAGATGTGCTAAGAAGCCTCCAAGGTGGGGCGTGGCATATTCAAGAGCGTAGTAGAATCAAAATGGGCAGTGTGCTTAAAAGCTCTAAGTCTGACATCCAATCTCCACTAAGATTTGGACCATTGTTCAGAGATGGATTAAGAGAATGCCAAGTAACAATTCTAGGAAACACTATACAATTGGAGCATACAGTGAGAAAATGTCGTAGGAGGAATTCCAAAGTCTTTTATAGCATTCCTAAGTATCCATTGAAATGAATAGGATGGGCGATACCTGTCAATTGTATATCACAACAAAGTTGAGGATGGTGGAAAAAATGCAAGGCCAAAAATCTTCAATTCTGAACTCTGCCGGTTCCCAAGGGATGTAAGTTGAAGCTGGAAAGGAAACTAAGTCCCAATCTCGCTTGTCAATGTTAAGTAACAATTCTAGGCAACACTATACAATTGGAGCATACAGTGAGAAAATGTCATAGGAGGAATTCCAAAGTCTTTTATAGCATTCCTAAGTATCCATTGAAATGAATAGGATGGGCGATACCTGTCAATTGTATATCACAACGAAGTTGAGGATGGTGGAAAAAATGCAAGGCCAAAGATCTTCAAATCTGAACTCTGCCGGTTCCCAAGGGATGTAAGTTGAAGATGGAAAGGAAACTAAGTCCCAATCTTGCTTGTCAATGTCTTCAGGAATTCAAGAGTTTGGGGGTTCAAGAGGTTTAGGGTTCAACTAGACAAATTCCGATAGTTTTGAACTTTTGAAGGACTTTGGGACATAGCCAATTTTGCAAAAGGTAATAAAAATATGTGCAAACGAAATGAATTACTCAATTTAGGGAGGTAGTTCCCAAAGGATGTAAGTTGAAAATGGAAAGGAAACTAAGTCCCAATCTCTCTTGTCAATGTCTTTAGCAATTCAAGAGTTTGGGGGTTCAAGAGGTTTAGGGTTCAACTAGACAAATTCCAATAGTCTTGAACTTTTGAAGGGCTTTGGGACATAGCCGATTTTGCAAAAGGTAATAAAAATATGTGCAAACGAAATCAATTACTCAATTTATGGAGGCTATGTTAAGAATACATTGCAATAAACAAACACTTAGAAGAAAAAATGTGATCGTAAATGCTAGCAGCAAGTATAACTTCATCAACATAGATTTGACTCAACAACTACAGGTTCAAGCAATGAATATCAAGGAAGCTTAGGTGGATGGTGGGAAGATTCAAGTTTTTGAGGATTTGAAGTTCACTATGGACAAATATGTTTTCGATTCAAATTTTTATCTATAGATGGGTTCGATATTGTTCTTGGATTTTCTTGGCTAAAGACATTGCGAACAATCAATAGTAACGTGTAGAAGAAGTTTGTGAAGATTTGATACAAGAAAAAGAAGGCCAGTTTAAGATATCACACTTAGAAAGTAACAAAGTAAGGTCAAGGTAGAGTAGGTGGATGATTATGGAGATGATGTATAATAGCATAAGGAAGACTTACAAGAAGAATATGAAGAAAAAGAAGAAAAGAAATTTTCATCTACTCGGAGAGAAAGGCACTAGCAATTGAAAAGGTGGAAGAGGCAATGAAAGCAAAAGAAAAGTCAAGGCTACTAAGGTTGTTGCATATAAATTCCCACATCATCATGAGAGACAACAATTATAGATGCATGTTAGGGCATGTCAGAGCAGCAACCAATATGGATATACATGGAATCAAAGGAACAATCAATATGGCTATACATGGAGTCAAAGGAGGCACAATTTTGGAACATGGCATCATAGGAGTAATCACTATGGCTATGCATGAAAGCAAAGAAGGAACAACTATGGTCAAGGATGGAACTAGAATAACGCAACGAATTATGGAACCGAGGTTTAGAAAGGTACCATCCACCAAGATCACATGGGTGGTTGGATGATCGAGCATGGTGACAAGTGTGCAATGATTTGAAGCACACTCATTACTTGGTTTCTTCTCATGTTCTAGGAAGAAATTTGTCGAGAATGGATGGCATGTTATGTACCTAGGGATATAATATAATAATATATATGTGTTGATGGAGATGTTTTCATGTGACACACCCCCTTAGTTAGCTATATAGTTATGGTATATTGGGTCGAATAAGTAACTTGTGGAATTAGTTATATTGGGTAATGATTCGATGAAATGTCCCACTTCCTAAGATAATCCATTCAAAGACCCTTAGCCCAATTTTGTTTCCCGACGGCTAAGGGGTGTTAAAAAGGGAAATTATAGTCTTAATAAATTATTATAAAGTGCATAAAATGAACTTTATAAAAACACTTATATTTATTTAATGACTTAATAAAAATATAAAAGAAAAGATAAAGTGAAATTAGAAAAGAAAAAGGAAAGAAGTCACTTTATATTTTTATTTCCCCTAGGGGAAAAATGCGACCCATGTTGGGGATGAGATAAATGCCAAAAAAGAATTAAATGTGGGAAAAGGCATTTGATTGGTGCTTATGGGTGGCTACTAAGCCAAGATTGCTTATAAAAGCAAAGTCCATTTGGCTTTGTAAAACATCTCTTTTATTTTATACAAATTCTGATTTTTGTCTGAGCTTGAGAGCTTTGCAAAATACTTCAAAGGACGAAAACCCATTGAAGTCATCTCTAGAGGACGAAAACCCTCTTGAGATCTAGAAGGAGAACGAAAACTCTTCTTCTATGTTGTGAGGATTCTCCATTCAGGGGTTTCCATTGAGGATCAAGATTCAAGGAGTTATCTGTGTTTTCTGTAGTTTTCCAACAATGTGGAGGGTTAAAAATTGCAGATCTGTACAAGGGTTTGAAGGAGAATATTGTCACTGTGATTCTTCTTTTTTTCTAGTAGTGTTCTTGGTGGAGCGACCCATAGAAGGAGCAGATTTGTGATGTTTGGATCTGTTTTGGAGCTGGTTTATATTGTTGTTCCATCTTTTGATTTTTAGACGTCAAATCAGCCACTTGATGTGAATTTTGGCTCAAGGACATTGTACTTTTCAGCGTGTCTCGAGGATAGTTATTTGCAGATTTATAATAAATAATTCCAGCCTGTTATTGATGCACAATCTGGTATTTTTCTCATGATTTTATCCTCATAAAATTTGCTTATTTGTTTGATTGAAAGAATAAGTGGTTTTACTTCATATTTGGTGAATTTTTTTGGAATTAGGGTAATTTTTGAGGGTGTTGAAAGGACCCACATCCTTGTACAATTGAGGATTTTTTTAGAGGATCCACAACCTAGGTTACAATGAAGGGGACCACCATTAGGAACCCAATTGAAGCAACCATGAAACCATAGTGAAGATGCAGCGAGCCAACGACAATGACCGCATCGAGTGGAGCAACAACTAGTGATGACAGTGAGAGGAGCAACAACCAGTGACGATAGCGAGAGGAGCAGCCACGGCGATTTACAACGAGAGGCGCCGCGCCAATGCGACAACTTGGCGAGAGAGAGCAGCTACCAACGCAGCGGCAAGTGAGAGGAACAACCACCAGCGACAAGCGAGAGGAGCAACAACCAACGACGAGAGCGAGAAGAGCAACCACCGGATAACAACGACAAGCGATAAGACAACGAGAGAAGCGGCGACCAACAACGACACACAATGAGAAGAGATGCCACATCTAGTGATGAAACCACCTCCGAGGAGGATCGTGCCTCGGGGGATTTGAACACGGGTGGGCAAGCACACAACCATGTGACTTGACCGCACCACTCCCATCCCATCACCATATTTGGTGAAATTTCATTCCTATACCAAGTCGCATTTTCTAGGACAATATTTAGATCTGCATATAATAATTTTTGTATATCTCTTAAACATGATTATTTTGTTTGGCATTTGGGAAATCCATCTCGGGGTTGAAATATGTCCATTTGGGGACATTACAGTGGTATCAGAGCAGTGTATTCTCCCATCTCGTGAAGGAAATGAAAGAATGCAAAAAGGGACAATGGATGATCTAGATCAAAGAGCTCCTCCTACAGATAAACTAAGCTACATGCATGAGGTGATTACAAGGAGCCAAAGAGAGTTCAGCAAGAGTCTATGAGAGAAAGTCAAAGAGATATGCATCATGTTTTGAGAGTCTCAAAGGGAAATGCGTGAAGCATTGACCGGTTCCATCGAGACTTGGCAAAGATCCTACAAGAAAATAATGTCTACCAATCAAGGAGCAACCCACAATGGTGAAGGAAGCTCTACGGGACCAGCTAGGACCTCATCCAAGCCTTCACAGATTTCCAAGTTTCTCCAAAAGGAGGAACAACCAGTTGAGGATGATGACATGGAGACATGGGGTAAAGAGTATGCAACACTCAGTTTCAAGGTAAGAGCTATGTTGACCTTTGAAGAATTTTGTGAGTTGAAAGATAGTAAAGGTACTAGAAAAAATAGAAAATCTCAACGGTGAAAACCCCCATGCAAAAATTTGAGAAGAAGCAGCCCATAGAGTATTCCACTATGCAAATGGAAGAAGAAGAAGTTTCAAGGGAAAAAGGTATGACTTCTAATGAGCAAGTGGTAGAGGAGAAAATCAAGGATCTTGAGCACAAGAAAGAAGAGAACTCCAATCTGCAAGTTGATGATGAGAGATTGGTGGTGAAGACCCAAATTCCAAATAATGAGGACTACTTTCAGCTGGCTGCCTTATCCGGAACAGCAGTACATGAGGAGATACACGAGAAGCAAGATGGTGAAAAGAAAGGAGATAACAAGCAACTTGCTGATCCTAACATAACAGCAGCTATTGGTGAGTCATTTTGTGTTTTTAACAAGTGTTTTATGTTTCATACTATGACACTTCCAGATGGGAAACATCCTAAGGGATACTCTATCAACAACAAAGAGTCCAAGGATGATGGATATGCAAGAATAAGAGAGAAATCAGCTACTTTCAGAATTCAGAGGTACAATGTCCAAAGGGGAATCTCTCTTCCATTCATGAATTGGGTGCATTCTTTGACCAATGTGTGGCAAGATAGCAGTGGAAATAAACAAATATGGAAGACCTCTCATGATACAATTGTTCATGGGCACTATAAGGTATGGGATCCAAGTAATATGTTGCATTTGTCCAAAGTTACCTATTGTGATTTTAAAAATTTTGTGACTAATTTCATTAGGGAAAGAAGGAATTTAGAATTGTCTTTTGGGATTACAAGTGTGGGCAAGCATGGTTTCTTCGTTGGAAACTCCGGTGCAAGAAGGGAGAGTACCTTGAGAGGTACTAACACTGATTTTCTGATTGCTGGGTGTGCATAACGACAATCATTTAATCATCTTCAAAGTTGTTGGACTATGCATGACAACGAGTCATTTAAAAAAAAACCACCACATTTATATTGATATAAGGTACAAATTACAATGCCAAGCAATTATACTCATACTTGAGGAAATATCCTTAGATTTCCAATAACAAATAAGAGAAGAAAGATAACGTACATGCAATTTAACCATCATGCTATTTCAAACAAAGGATCTCGCTCAATCTATTGTTTCTCAGGAGACCAAAGTCAAAGGTACAAGACCCAAGTTAATCAAATTAGAATGATCTAACGCCCAATTGGCCAAAGCGTCTGCCATCTTGTTCTGACCCCTAGGCACATGATGATATGCGATTGTTTGAAACTGTCTGGCTATGACATTAATATTATCCTGAATTCTGGCAATAAGCCAATTATTGGATGGATGTTGCTCAGAGCTTGTAGAAGGTTAACAATAACCTTGGAGTCAGATTCCACTATAATACTAGGACACCCCAGTTTAGTTGCCTCCAGAAGAGTGTGCTGGATAACCATGATTTCAGCAACATTATTAGTGCAGTGTCCCAATTGATGAGCAAAGAAAAAGAGGGGAGTTCCCAAAGAGTCATGGGCTATCCCTCCCATACTGGCTTGGACCGGGTTACCTCTAGCTGCTCCATCAATGTTTAATTTTACGAATCCGAATGGGGGTGGTTTCCATGCTCTGAGACCAACAGGCATCCTCTGTTTAGTAGACTGCTTTGTCTGTAATTGCCTATTACCATGATTGAGTTTTTGTAACAGAGCTTTCCACTTCGCAGCAGTGGTGGGAGGGAATTTTAAGATTGTGCACTATAGTTTCTCCAATATTACTTCTAGTCAGTTCCATAACATACCAACTATCTCTACTTTCTATTTGAAGATGCGTTTGTTTCTTTCCTTCCAAACATTCCACAACATAAAAGAGATAAGTGAGCCAAATTCCTTTGGTAAAGTCCTGGGTATCCCTAACTGAATGTTTCCAGCCTCTAATAGTATCCACTAGATTCATAGAAGAGTTCCAAGTAACAGATAGACAATCACCAGTGCATACCATAGAGACGAAGTGAAAGGGCATTGAAAAAGAGATGACTCAGGGTCTCCTCTGCATCTTTGCATAAAGGACACCAAAAGGGTCCAACCATCCCTCTTTTCATCAAATTATCTCCTGTAAGAACCCTTTTATAGATTAAAAGCCAGATAAAGAATCTCACCTTAGGCCATAGGGCAAGGTTGCCAAAGATCCACGAAAATATCCTTCCAGGGATGTGGCTGAGGAGCTACCAAAGCTCTATAGCCATCACTACTGAGTACTTTCCGTCCGACTCTTTTCCCCATGCCAGGGTATTTGGTTCAGAAGTGATAGGAAGGATCCTGTTCTGCAGGAGTGTTTGAAAAAAATGAACTTGATCATTAGTCAAGTTGATCTGCCACAAGGATGGAGAAATCCATTCACTCCCTTGATATGTTGGCTTTATGTAATGACTCACCTTTTGCTTTCCTTGTCCCTGAAGAGTATCCATAATATTTCTAAGATCCAGGATATTGTTCAATCAAAGGTGGGTGACCATCCCATGAATCAGTCCAGAAATTTGCTTGATCTCCTTTCCCAATTTTCCAAAACAAGTGTTTTTTGATGATTTCTTCACCTATTCTGAGAATTGAGAGAATGGGTGAACCCCGAGAAGGTAAAGAATGTCGACTAGTTCGTGAGGCCTCATACCCTGTGTATATTTTGCTCTAATATTGATACTCCACAACTGGTCCGGATTTTGCAGCAATCTCCAATATAACTTTGCTGACAGGGCTTTATTATTCGGCACACTAGATCTGAAACCCAATTCTCCCTCTTTCTTTGGCAAACATAAGGTTTTCCATTTCACGAGATGCCATTTCCGATCCTGTTGAGTGCCTGACCACAAGAATTTTTGACTAATAGAATCTAACTGGTGCAAAACTTTTGCAGGGATGTTCAGGAGAGAAGAAAAATATATAGGAATAACTTACAACATAGTTTTAATCAAAGTTATTCTTCCCCCTGAGGATAACCATCTATTAGTCCAATTACTAAATTTCTGATGAATCTTAGCAGGTAGCTAGCCCCAATCAGTTAATCTTTTAGAGTCCAATGGGATACCCAAGTATTTAAGAGGTAGTGTGCCCTTTTGAAATCCAAGTTTCATCAGAATATCCTGTTCCAGCCTAGGAGAGAAATGGAAGAAAATAATCTTTGACTTGTGCCTATTGATATCCTGACTTGTAGCCTTTGAAAAGCTCCAAATTTTTGTGGATTTGAGTAGCTTCTTTCAAAGACGCTTCCCCCATGATAGAAGAATCATCAACAAACTGTAAGTGGGACAGTGGGTCCACCTGCGTAGCCAATTTAATACTCAACTGTGTTTGGACTCTTGTTGCAGAGAAGAGTCTACCAAAAGATTTTGCAACTATAATGAACAAGAACGGAGATAAAGGATCTCCCTGTCTTATACCTCGGGTTGCAGAAAATCTAGTTGTAGGAGTTCCATTGACCAAAATTGAGTAAGAAACCGATGAAATGCATGCTTGTATCCACTGAACCCAGAAGGGGAAAACCCAAAGCGCAAGAGGATGTCCATAAGGAAGGACCAACTTACCTTATCATAAGCTTTAGACAAATCAAGCCTTAAAAACATAGCTGGTTTCTTTTGAATGTCCATGGAATGGAGGGCTTCTTGAGCCAGAACAATATCATCAAAAATTTGTCTATGGGGTACAAATCCACCTTGTTCTGGAGATATTACTTTGTCAATGATAGATTTCAGCCTTTCAGCTATAACTTTTGTAATTATTTTGTAGAGCACATTACATAGAGCTATGGGACGATATTCCGTAAGGGTAGAAGCCTCCTCTTTCTTAGGAACCAAAGCAATATAGGTGTGGTTTATGACCTTAAGAACAATCTTTGCTTGTCTACATTCTTCCACCACTTCCAAAAGATCTTTTTTAATAATGTCCCAAAATTCCTGATAGAATTCTATCGGAAAGCCATCAGGTCTGGTGTTTTCCCCTTTTCATGGCCCATACAACAGTTTGAAGTTCCTTTTCTGAAACCGGTTTCAAAAGGAACGTATTGTCTGCCTCACTAACCAGAGTAGGAATAATATTAAGCAATTGTTGTTGGGCATACCTATCCAGATTAGTTGCAGTAAAGATCTCAGAGAAGTACTGTATGGCTAAGTGCTGGATTTCTTCTTGTGTATTAGCCCGGGTACCATCCTCTTTATCAAGGTAAGCAATGTGATTATAAGAACGATGAGCTAAAAGAGATTTATGGAAGAAAGAGGTTTTTATCTCCCTCTTTCAGCCACTTAATTCTAGCTTTCTGTTTCCAAAATATTTCTTCTCTTAATTCCCATTCCGTTAATGCTTGCTTGAGGAGGATTTCCTTAGTTTGCAGTCCTTTGAGTACCCTTGCAACCTTACTTGATGGGACACCTCTTGTAAGGCTTCCAAAACTTCCTGTTTTTTCCCATGGACATTTCCAAAGTCAGAAGCATTCCACTTCTTGAGTTGGTTAGTGAGATGTTGCATTCTTCTAGTAAAGCAAAACATTTTGGTGCCATGCTTGGGTTGGCCCTCCTTCCACCATTTCTCAATTAAGGAAGATGTTCATCTCTCAGCCACATCATTGAAATCTAAATGGAGCTCTGAACGGTTGTGATTTGCCCAATTCCAACAACACTGGCCAGTGATCAGATCCTGAGTTTTCTAGAACATTAGCAGTCGGTATAATGTTGCTTTCAAACCATTCTTCAAAAATCAAAAATCTATCCAACCGTTCCAGTATACAATTCTCCCTACTCTTCTATTGGACCATGTCATTAGTCCATTTTGGGTTTGAATATCAACCAAATTCATCCTTTGTATAAAGTCCAACATATTAACAATGAAGCATCCAGAGTAGAGTTCCCCCTAGTTTCTCATGAGAGAAGAGGACTGTATTGAAGTCTCCCCCTATAATGACATGTATTCCAGGATGTGCTGCTACAATATTCGAATAATCTTCCATTGGGCTTTTTTTGCTTCCACCTGTAGCGGGGCATAAATGTTCAATATTAAAGTAATTTGGTTTTGAGGAACATATCTAACCACCATATAGAGAACACCCTGGTGTCCTCCACTATCTATATAATGAACTTGTTGAGGATCCCATATGCATGCCATGCCTCCAGAAGCTCCCTGTGAGCTTAAAGAGACAACTTGGAGTTTTTTGTGAATATTTGGGATCACTGCTGCCATGAATTCTATAGAAGCTTTAGTTTCTTGAAGAAATAACATATGAGGGTGATGTTGCTGCAAAATACGCTTAACCTCATTAACTTTAGAAGGGTTGCCTTTAAGCCCTCGAACATTCCAAGTGATCAGCTTCATTGTGGGGTTTGTTCAAAGATTGAAGCCAAATCCCCAACTTTACCACTTCCCGTTAGTTGCTGCCCCGCTTTCTGGATACGAAGTTGATTAGTTTTCCTTCCTGCTCTCAGAGTAGAATCCATCCGTAGTTTTTTCTTCTTTTCTTGTTGAATTCCTAAGGGGTATTCTCCAGAAGGTGGTTCTTAAGAGGGTGTATCTGCCGAGGAAGGCAGTAATGACAAGATATGACTCGATCATTTCCCCCTTCTTCCTTCCTTGGTTCCTCTACAAGCTTATGTTTCCTTTGGTAACTTTTTATTTCTCCCGTATATGCTTGGTGCACGACCAATGCTTTAGATACTAAGCTGGAGCCGAGGATTCTCCACGAACTTGTTGGGGTGTGGCTGTGCATTTTGTGTTTCAGGGACTTGAATTTCAAGCACTTCTTCCATATCTTCCTCTGCTTCTTCCGATTGTAGAGCTGCAAATCTGTTTGTATTAATAGAGCCCATGAATGATATTTATATCAGCAACATAAGGGAACATTTGGAAGGGTTAGTGGGGGCACTTGGTCCTAAAAATATTCAAAGAAAGAAGGGGCAATCTGCCGATATTAGAGAGGAGTTGATCTCAAGGTACATTCACGATTACGGCTTGAGCGTATGGGGTTGATTATGATCCCATGTATTCATTGCATTGTCCTTGTAGTATGTTATGTTGTTGTAGTTATGGGAAGATGAAGGGCACCAAATGCAAGGGAGATCCTTTCTGTTTACATCAAGAGCTTTTATGGACAATGACCCTTGTCAATGGCATCATCATTTCTTACGAAGAGAATAGTACAAAAGTCCATTTCAGTGAAAGAACATGAGGTATGTGATATATTTTGTGTGATGGAGTTTGCTAGAGATTGGGTTGTTCTTGGGACATAATGGTTTCATGATTTTAAAGTGGAAGATGATGCTCGGGTTGAAGAAAATAAGGAGAATGAAGGTGTTGATCCTATATCGGAAATTCTGAGTTGCAAAGGTATGTTGAGCAGCCCCAATTATGATATTTCAGAGGTGTTGGCTTCTCTCATGACGGAAGTCAATTGGTACAACAAAAGGTATGAGGTTCCTTGGGTTCAATGTGATAAAGTTTATGGATGCATGAGTTCTAATTTTGATTTCCCTTCTCTTATGTTTACGGTGGAATGAAAATAATGGGAGTCATGCACAAGTTTCTTCATGGTATGAAAAGCATTACAAACCTTACTTGGATGCTATAGTATCATTTCATTTTCTCTTTCAATTGTTGCTTATTCATGACTCTATGGAAGACTTAGGGAAAATGTGGGGAAAGAGAATAAAATGTGATGAGGGGGCAGCTATATATATTTCCAACATAGAAGAAATTGGCGACCTATGTCCATTGAAAGACATGCCTTGCACAAAGAAGGTAACTCATTTCTTTATTTTCATTAAGAGGTGTGAAGCATTTGAAGGTTTTTGTACAATTGGGTTACTTGAAGTTGGAATCATTCATTGGACACATTGGCTGCCATCTTTTGGGAAACTTGTTTTCATTCAACATGTTGATAAACTGAATTTTTTTGAGGAAAACAAAGAAATCAGATTTCATGGTATGCAAAGGAGATTGCATTTCTGCAGTTTATCAGCTGATTGGGAAGGAAAAATCACAACAGAATTTAGAGAAGGTTATGATTTTATTTGTTTATCAACTGATTATCCTTTTTCCAACCTCTTTCTTTGTGGCCTGCTGGAAATATGAATTTGGTAAGGTGTTTGACAGTTGAGGCAACTCTTTTTGCAGAATGCAACTGGGCACTTTTTGAGGGTTTAATCCTTCAATTTCAGCCACATCAGATTTTCCCTCATTCTATATTTATTAGTCTGATGATCCACTCATATTATTTTCAGCTGAATGATGTCAGAAAGAGAACTAATTTTCAGTTTGATGAGACATTTCCCAATCTGATTTTTAAAGGGGAATTACAAAGATACAATGATATCAGAATAATACAACAAAAACCTGGCACATATCAGCTGATCATCGGACTTGAAGAAGGGCTAATGAGAGCTCTTGTTTCTTCTAATATGTTTGCTTCATGTGCAAGACTGAAGATAAGCAGGGAAGGTGAAAAGACATTGTTGTCCTATGATGACATTCTTGAGTGGGCAGCCTTGGAGCTTAGAGAAGCTTGTCTAGCTACTGATTCCTCATACACCGGTGAAGGTATAACAGTTTGGAGCACATTCTTCATTGCTGATTACACTCATACTTGCATTGACTCGATGGAAGCAAGTAAGGTTGGCATATTCTCCCAAAGGCTTCATCATTTGACCGACACCAGATCAAGGCTTTGGGAGCACTACATCATGTTCTCTCTCTTGCACATGGCACTTGGGCAGATGAGTTTGGAATTGCTTGAGGGCAAGCAATTGGGGAAGGGAGGACTGAAATGTCCCACTTCCTAAGATAATCCATTCGAAGACCCTTAGCCCCAAGTTTGTTTTTACGAAAGCTAAGGGGTGTTAAAAGGGAAACTATAGTCTTAATAAATTATTATAAAGTGCATAAAAATAACTTTATAAAAAGCACTTATATTAATTTATTAATGACTTAATAAAAATAAAAAAGAAAAGATAAAGTGAAATTAAAAAGAAAAAGGAAAGAAGTCACTTTATATTTTTATTTCCCTAGGGAAAAATGCGACCCATGTTGGGGATGAGATAAATGCCAAAAAGAATTAAAAGAACTAAGCCAAGATTACTTATAAAAACAAGTCCATTTGAATTTATAAAGCATCTCTTTTATTGTATACAAATTCTGATTTTTGTCCGAGCTTGAGAGCTTTGCATAATACTTGAAAGGATGAAAACCCATTGAAGTCATCTCAAGAGGACGAAAACCCTCTTGAGATTTAAAAGGAGAACGAAAACTCTTCTTCTATATTGTGAGGATTCTCCATTCAGGGGTTTCCATTGAGGATCAAGATTCAAGGAGTTATCTGTGTTTTCCAGTAGTTTTTTAGCAGTGTTGAGGGCTGAAAGTTGTAGATCTGTACAAGGGTTTGAAGGAGAATATTGTCATTGTGATTCTTCTTTATTTCCAGAAGTGTTCTTGGTGGAGCGACCCATAGAAGGAGCTGATTTGTGATGTTTGGATTTGTTTTGGAGCTGGTTTATATTGTTGTTCCATCTTTTGATTTTCAGACGTCAAATCAGCCACTTGATGTGAATTTTGGCTCAAGGATATTGTACTTTTCAGCTGTGTCTGAGGATAGTTATCTGCAGATTTATAATAAATAATTCCAGCCTGTTATTGATGCACAATCTGGTATTTTTCTCATGATTTTATCCTTATAAAATTTACTGATTTGTTTGATTGAAAGATTAAGTGGTTTACTTCATATTTGGTGAATTTTCATTCCTATACCAAGTCGCATTTTTGGGACAATATTCAGATCTGCATATAATAATTTTTATATATCTCCTAGACATGGTTATTTTGTTTGGGATTTGCGGGAAATCCATCCGGGGTTGAAATATGTCCATTTGGGGACATTACATTCGACCTACATTGGGATTAGATGTTACCCACCAATAAGAGTAATGTATGTCTATATAAAAGAGATGAATATCATTAAAATGTATGTCAAGTGAAGAGTCTTATTTTTTGGTAGAAGCATATTTGGAGGTGTCCCCCTTGAAGTGGAATTCCCATATTGGGAGATCTTGTGGAGTTATTCCTTCCTTATTGAGTATGGTGTTGCCTTACTTTAAGAGTACTTACTCTATTTATGAATATATTGCATATTTGGGCATCTCGTCCCACTAATATCTCTTGTGTTGTTGGTATCTTCATTATATCATGCATATTAATTTGATTATTCATTTATTATATGCATTGTGCTTTAGGATGCATCGACTGCATTTTTGGTCCGTACATTGAAAACGTCTCGAGATATGGGGACGAGTAGGAAATTTCCCCTAGCCATCCCCAAACTTATGATTTTGTGAAAAATCCCTAGGACAGAGAAATGAACACAAAATGGTAGGGGACAGCTAAGCGGTCCTGCGACCCAAAAAAAAAAAAAGAAATTTTAACATGAAACTCAAACTTGAAAAAAAGAGATGGGGGCCCCCACAAGGACCCCCACTCCCCTTTACACGAACCCTAAACCTAGAACAACCACACTAATGACCAAAAACAAGAGGAATTCGTCCACATACAATTTCAAGAGGAATAGACTTACCTCTCGATTAGTGGAGAAGTTGGGGCCCCGCATAGTGCCCGATGGCATCAAGATCGAGAGACTCTTGAGAATTGTCGGACTCTAGCTACATGTTGGGATGTTTATTGTGAAGATGCTATATAGGTTGATGAGGAGGCACAAGAGGAATTGGTTGGGGTTCCATTGGATGAGGCAATGCCTCATAGTGGCAGTGACTCAGACTTTGATTTTGATGCAATGTTAGTAGATGTTGATTAGGGGAAACAATAATTTTTCTTTGTTTTTTCATTTTGTAGTTGAAACTTGCAGCTTTTGGGTATTTTGTGGTAGTTTTTGTATAATATAATTATATATATGCACATTGACAATGAATTTATGAAAGCAATGAAATTTTTAATTTTGTTAATTTGTGTGTCAACTCTCATGTGAAATCTCAATTCAGCTCTAATGTTATGTATTAAGGTTCTATAATGTATATGATGAATGCCTTATCAATGTTATCATATGAATATTTGAAATTTCCTATATTTTTAAATTTTCCGTTATTTTTAATAGCCGTCCCCTCCATCTCCAAAAAAATGGCCTCCCAAAAAATCTGTCCCAAAAATGTGTTCTCTGTCCGCTACCTGCCTCTGCCCGAAACTTGTGTGTAACATAAATTATATGCGAAGATCTTGCCACATATATGATGTTTATTAAGAAAACTCATTTACACAAAAATAAATAATTACATGAGTCGATGACATAAGTATATAGAAAAGATAAATGCATAGCAATTTTTGCAATAGAGTGTCAAACTTCATACATATAACTTTATAAGATATTAGCAAAATAGTTTTTGGGTTTATTATATAACCTATGGATGAAACAAAGTGTTCGTAGAACCTTAATGATAAGTTCTAAGATATAAAACTAACAATAGCTTCTAATGTTGCAAAATATGCTTGGAAGGGATGTTTTAGACTTATTTTCTAAGTATAGTAAACTAATTAATATACTCGCCAAGAAACAAAATAGAGGAAAAGAAATATACATATAAAAAGAGCATACAATAAGATTTAAAAAATAAATAAATTAATGATAAATATAAATAAATATGAAAACAAAATAAACTAATTAATTGAGCCTAAATGTAATCGGATGGAAAAGAGGAAGGCCTTTCTTATTGAGATAGTATCGATCTTTGTCCCTAAAATATTAAACTAAGATATAAATACAAATAATAAATTATTAAACTATGGTATAAATACAAATAATTTTAAAAACTAACTACGGCATATCATGATTCATATAAAATATTAAACTTTTGGCTAGACCATAATATTACAAACCAGATTTGGCAATACATATTACAAACTAAATTGGTTTTAAATGAAGGCTTCAATGCAAATATGAAGACATGATGGTCCTAGCCCTAGCGGAAGCTCTAGCATGATATGCAAAGATGGATACTACTAAACACAGATGAAAGACGGGCTTCAGATCTGAGTTTTGACGAAAAATGCTGGTTAAATACCTTAAAATAGCCCACAAAATTGTCCGGAAAGTTAAAATGCAGCTCGAATACTAGAAAACTGACTGGAAATCCCAAATCCAAAAACACGAATTAACCATGAATAGTGAAAAATGAAAACTGCAGCTTAAATAATTATAGACTACCCAATAATAAAGAAATTACAACTCTATATTTTGAATACGTAGTCAACATGCACGTCTCGGGATAAGAATAAAAAGAGGGTTCTCTCTTCCTTTTGGCATGTTTGTGGCTAAGAATATAAAATAGGGTTCACTTCTTTCGGGACATTGGCTTTTTTTATTTTTAAAATCGAAATCCGAACTTGATCAAACAAGTTTGACTAGACCTAAAAGTACAATTTGCACCGAACGTCCATCTAATTCATGCAAACTAGTAACTATGGTTCCCCGGTTCCATTTCCTCTACAAGGGGAACCTTTGGAGATTACATCAGCCTACATTTTCTCGGGGGTTCATTTTTTTGGACCCTCTTTATAGTATGAGGCTCACTTCTCGATCACGCCTTTGCAAGGCATATGCCTTGCTTTTGGCCTGGAGCATCAATGTTTTTAGATCCACTTTGCTAGGATATCACTTTGAAGATGTGCCTCTTCAATATGGTCATTAAACTTTGTGGTATTGTATGGATCCAAGGTTTGGGGACCTATTCTAGGGTTCGTTAATTGGGATCGTATTGAGAGAGTTCAGATTCTCATGATTCAATATATGATTCTTTGTAAATGGACTGTTCCTTGGTGCATAATCCAAGCTAATTTTTTTTGTTTAGGCTTTGTGCCTTGAGAACTATCTTGAGGCTTACTTTCTACATTCACAAACTCATAACGATGGGGTTGACTTCTAGCCATGAGAGGTATCAATCCTTAGCTATATGTTTTTAGAGAGGATTGCATCATTGGGCCCCAATAGACATTGACATTATTGGTATTTTGAGACTAGTTTGCTCCTCCCAGTCTATCAACATCTTTATTGATAGGTTATCTCCTTTCATGTATTCCTTGGATGCCCCTCATTAGCTTCTTCTCATTAAGGAGGTCACCATTAGAGCTGTTAGAGAGGATATCTACAGACAATACATCTAGATCACTTGGACCTCTTCTCCCCAACTTCTCAACTCCAAGCTTGCCTTTTACGCTGACCATTTCTTGTGAGTGGTGGATGGTGTCATTTGTTGTCTTGACTATCTTCGTCGTAATTGGTGTTACGATTTGAAGTTTCCTCTTGGCGAGTTGAGGGTATGCTCGCATTGATTGCAGAGTTTAGATTGATTATCATATTCCATTCTCGGGGGCCAAATATGTCGTCTTTGCTCCCTCCAGGAGATGGAGATTGAGAAACACTTCATTTTTAGATGCCCTATTTATTATGAGATTTGGGGAGATACCATTGTCTTTATAGAAACTTAGGAAAGTCTCTATCCACTTTCTTTGAGTATCCAAACCAACGATGCCCAACCCTTTTTCTTCAAGAGGTTGTCGATCTTTGACGTAGTTCCCGCATGGATCCCCAAGATCTCCTAGGATGATCACCTCTCGCCTTTGACTTATTATAGAAGTTAGCAACATTAAGCGCCCTTTGGATACGATTGCTTCACACACTAAGGTGGATATATTAGTGAGGCGACGCTCATCTCTCGCATAACACTACTACAAACATTCCTCAACACAATATCTCTTAGTGGACATAGACATGCTCCTCAACGTTGTGGATCTATTCCTTCTTGACCGTTTCTAGGTGTGTAAGGACAAAGACACATTACGAGTTTCCTCGTTACCATGGGAGTTTTTCCGGTCTTGGATGTTGTGAGGGATTCTAGGGTGAGTGTCCTACTTTCTCCTATAGTTACCCAATCTAGTTTGCCTTAGCCCTAGATACTTCCCAATGAGCATTATCATAGCATGCATTCGTCCTTTGCAATGATATACGATGACATAAATGATTCCTCTATCCTAGGCATGGTTAGAGTTGCTTGATGGGACTCTTTGTCCAGCTTTTTCAACTTTCATTAGCTCATGCTCTATGAGGGTTCTTGCTCCCGCCACATGGCTATTTGTATTGGTACCTTAACCATATGGATTGGGGCTTTACTACTTTTGGTATATGCCTCACTTTATTCAATACTTGTATTCCTTTTATTTCGTTAGCCTTTGATCCTGAGGTCCTATTCTTTGTTTTATCCTAGCACTTTTTATCAGCATTGAATGTATTCTTAAGTCCCATTGACCTTCATTTGGTCATACGTGGACATTAATGTGATTTTTTTCTTTCTTTTCTCCTTGGTAGTTCTTGAACCTTTTTGCAAATGAATGGGATATTTCATACTCGTATGTATTGCATAGTAATGCATTCTCGTTATTGTAACACCCAATGTTATTAATCGTCCAAATTAAGTGATATTTAAAAAAAAAAAAAACCCCTTATTCACTATTAATGCCTTGATGATTTCCATCTTGCAGCGAATAAAATCCAGCACAATAAATTGTTTACAATCCATCGATAACAAATGATAACCATGTGCAGCTGTAAGGGTCAATTAGATCTACCCGATCCCCATATCTTCACTCTAACCGAGTGAGTATAACTTGTATACTTTTGGTTAAACCTTTATAACAAGTCTCTACAACTCCTAAGTGTCAACCTGGAAATCAAACAAGCTGCAATCCATCCGGTATCCGACACAAGTTAGGGGTATGGTGAATAGACAGTGTAATCAATTAGCTACACTACTTGGCCAAGTTTTCAAGTGAGCAATGCAAGCTTAGTTTCGTGACTACACACAAGTCATCGAAACTTGTCTTTGTCACCGCACAACCATCTCTACACAGTTATTTGGATCTCATTTCGTTGTTTAAGAAATTTAGTTTCTGTTTCAAAGTAGGAGCTAGGGCTCAACATTCCATCTTAGGATCCCTATGGGAAAGATAATGACCACCTAATGAATTTCTTCATTAAGTACTCACTACCCTTCCTATAGCCATCCTAAGTTGGTACGGGTAGGGTTCTATTGAATGGAACGACGGGTCATAACACCCACACTTCATTTACTTTATTAGCAATCTATTTGAGTTATTACTAGGTATGTCCTTACGATAGGATATTAGGTATCATAACACATTATCCTTTCACAATAGAGGTTTATAATAACTTAGTTACTATCATTTATTGGTACCTCTTATAGATTTATCGCAACTTAATGTTGTCGCTCAAAATAGTTTAAATTAACTATATCTCATATTTAAATGATCCAATCATTCCCAATTAGTATAAGTCTTAATATCATAAGTTTATTATTCTTTTTGAAAGGTTCACTTAATCTCATTTGATCGTCTTTTGAATGAATTGAATGACTTATGTTGCAAGGTACATTATTAATATAATGTAGTTTACGTTGTACTATTTTTCCATAATGTACTATGATCATTAATGACACCTTTGTTTCATCCATAATGAAACTATAAATTCTGTTATGAATATTTAACAATAACAATAACTTATATTTATACACTGCTGTTAATAACAACTCTTAAACGCTTTTCGTTTTAATAAAGAACAATAAGGTTATAAATGTTGTTTTCATTGTAATGATATCCATATCATACTATTGTTGTAAATCGTCATATTCTTTCATCCGTAATGAATCAATGAACCAGATATAGTTTCGTAAAATCATATCATTAAATTTAATTTATTTAATTCATACAATGCTGTAAAAAAACAGCATTTAAAACACCTTTATAATTCAGAAAAACTAATACGAAATAGTAAAAATTCTATTTAAACTTCATAAGGATAAATCCTTATTTTTCAAAAATGATAACATACAATTTTTAGAATAGTAGCAGCCGAGGCCAAGTGGAAGTAATCGGTGATATGCACGTGTCTAGCGGGTGAAACCGTGGAGAGTTTGGAATGTCGATGTCTGGGAGAAGGACGGATGGGACGAGTCCCTCTGTACTCTCTGGTTGGCCGACCGTGGTACATGGGGGGCATTAACCGAGTGCGAACATGAAAGCCCTTGGATTGGGAGGTAGCATCCCGGGTCCTGACTGATTTGGTCTGAGAGTCCATACTGATGTTGAGGTGCCTCTTGGTGCCCCTCTTAGGTGAGAGCACCGTAAAGAAAGATGTGATCTGTTGAGTAGCAACTTGCCTGGGAGGGGGTTGAAGGGACTCATTCCGAAGTCTGAGAGCCTCTTGTAGATAGAGGGCAAGACATCGCGATCGCGATACCTAAAGAATGCTGCAAAAGACGGATGCTCTCGGAAAAGGAAATGGAATCTCCCTCTGATCTCGTAGTAGATGGGGCACCTAAAAATGAAGTGTTCCTCCGTCTCGACCTCCTGGAGAGAACAAAGCTGGCAAATCCTTTCCGAGCGGTCCAACCGGTGGTCCTCAACCCAAAGTCTATGAGAACCCACTCTAAACTGGCCAAGGTTATGCGGAGTGCCTGTAACCAGTGTCGGGATATATACGTGGGCCGGCTAATAAGTCCATCATTGACCTCAAGGAAATGTGCAACATAGAAGGCCATCTTGGGGCGTAACCCCCCCGAAGGGCTGATCCAAGTGTGCTTGGATGAACTGCTTGTAGATGTCGTCTTGATAATTCTTGTGCAAAACTTGTTTACTCGGTAGGAGATGGGCAGGAGCATCCATGGAATATTTGTATGGCGGGAGGCGGTCCAGTGAAAACCAAATGAACAAAGAAGACAAGAGACTCGACGAACTAGCGGTGAGAGTGGCCACCGTGGTGGTCGAGAAAGAGCAATAGCTTCAGAAGGAATGGTAGGCAAGGTAGAGATACCTATCTTTGCTTATGGAGGAAGCTGAAAGTTCCCGAACGCGATGCAAAAGTGAGACAAGGCTAAGATAGTCTCTAGTCTAAAAGGGCGAGCCCCGAACTCAGCTAAGAGGATATTGTGTGGAATTGTCTCTTTGCACCTGATGATGCGTCTGAGCATGAGAATCTGGACACGCTCAACAGTGGCCCAATCAGAGTCAAGCAGGGATGGCCCCCAAACTTTGAGCCATAGAGAACGGTGGGTCTCACAAGAGAATCGAGAGAGACATCTTCGACAATATGTCTTGGAAGTGGTGGCGGAAACATTGTCTCTCCAAGATAGCCAAAGAACCATACCCCTTATTGACACGGGGTGAAGGGCAGGACAAAGACTGAAACGAGGCCCGGTGAATAGAACTCCTAGGTAAGTGTAGGAGCTGGTGATGTCAATCTCTTCCCCTCTATAGAAAAAGTGAAAGTAGAAGTCTTCAGGCCATTGAAGATCATGACCTTGGTTTTACCAAGGTTAACTGTCAACTGTCTATGATCACAAAAGAGGGCTAAGGTGTCCAAATTGTCTTGGAGTCCCTCCGCGGAAGAGGCAAGGAGGACAACATCATCCTGCAAAAAGGAGAATGTAGATCAGCACCCGGTGAAGAAGGCAACCATCCCCCTCCGAATATGATCCTTGAGAAATTCCTCCAATTCATCAATGTAAATACCAAACAAAGTAGGTGAGAGGGGGCAGCCCTGTTTAACCCCAATGGTGCTCCTGATAAAATCCGAGAAACCGACAAGTAGTGTGAAGGTGGCCCAAAACCTCCTCGTACAGACGCATAATGGCGGCAAGAAGAGTTTGGAAATACTGATGTCTCTAAGCCTATGGAAAAGAGCTTCCCGTGGCACCGAGTCAAAGGCTTTCCGAAAATCCACGAAGCAGCAGAAAACCTTGGAGGAGTGGTGGCGTGCCTCCTCAATAATGGTACGAAGGGTGAGGATGTGATCGATGGTCTGGTAAGCAGGTCGGAACCCTGCTTGCCCCTGGCTCTGTAATGGTACTGCTCCAGAAACTGAGAAAGCTGCATGTGGAGAACCGTGGCATAAAGCTTAGAGAACGTGTGGCCCACCATGATCGTCCTATAGTTGTTCGGGTCGGAAGGTAGGACCCGACTTGTGGATAGGGTGAATGATATGGTGGGACCATGACTTTGGAAAACCTCGACACAACCCCTGATTAAAGAGTCCACAAGATAGCTGATTAGAGTGTCCAAACCGTGCTTGAAGAATTCTGCATGTTGGCCCACCTCATCTATAACTTTGCTGCTATTCATGGCAGAAATGGCTTTCTTCACATTCGTGTAGGTGAAAATATGACAGGTAGAGGGAGGGGACGTAACTTGGATCTGGGGCTGGCCGGGGATGTCATAAAGGGTGGAGGTATGAGTAAACATGGAGTTGGGATGCAAGTCCTGGGGTAAGGAGGAATGACGGGGAAGAATGGTACGCCAAAAACGTTTAGGAGAGTGAATAAGGGATGCATGGAGCTCAAGTGATGACGAGAGATAAAGGTATGTTTCTTGTGACGAAGAAGACAACGATAATTGGATTTGATAGAGGTGAAGGAGGGAAGAGCATGTGTGAAAGCGAAGCGAAGCTGACGGTGAAGGGCTTTGCAGTCTTCGTCATACCACTGGTTCATGGGACAAGTCCGCCTATAAGGGAGGGTGGGAGTGATGTGGGGGAAGGAACACAAAGCAACGTCGCGAATGGCGGAGGAAAGAGTGTCAAACATCAAGTCGGAGGGGAGGGATGCAAAATGGGGAAAAGGGGGAGAAGCTGGCGAAGGTGAAGAGAGAAATCAATGGGATCACCTTTATCGAACTGCCTAGATGGTATGGGAAGGGGCGTGGGATGGGGTCAGGGATTGAGGTGGGGTAACTGCAAGGAGAAGGAAAGGGTCGCATGGTCAGCAAGGGGAATGGGGGAGACACACAAATGGTGAATATAGGGAATCAAATTGGAAGTAGTCATGATGTAGTCCACCACGCTAGCTCCCCCACCATGAGGTCTGCATGTGAAGAAGCGAGGAGTAAGGAAACACAGAATGCCATTCAGGATCAACAAATCATGAGATTCCCCAGTTGTAGGAGGTGTCTGCCATATGATGTCAAAGGTCCAGCCATATCCTCTGAGTCCCACTGAAAGCCAACTAAAATAGGGTCCATCTCAAAAGTACAAAGCATGTCATCGGTCTGTCGTGTAGGGGAACCTGGAGGTTTCTGGTACGGGCATTAAAGTCTCCCAAAACGATGACCTCCCCACTCGCTGAATACTGAGAGATGCTTGTATAGAGGTCGAAAAAGGGGTCCCCCTCTGGGCCATTATGAATGGAAAAAGAAGAGGAAGTTGGGGGGAAATAACAAATTGCAATGAAGATATCTTTGAGGTGAGACGAAGTCCACTTGATCCTAATCTAGAGAAAGCGGGCAAACTCGTCCTTTGCGGCCACGAAAATCCTGCTCCGAAGTGTATCCCAGACTAGGCAACAACCCCCGTGAGAACTCTAACTCCACCGAGCTCCAAGTCTCTTGTCTGCAAACCGAGAGCCAATAGTACCCTCTGATGTCCGGGAGAGGACGAACAAGGCTCGCATGAGTCTCAGTGACAAAGAGGAGGTCTGAAGAACCTAGAGCATCATAAAGAATACCCGGAGAAGACCAATAGGACCCGTTCCCATTCCAACATGTAATAAAGATGCCCTTATTCCGATGCCCTCCCAAATGGAACCTTCATTTGGGATTGGACTCGGGTGCCCATCCGGAAGAGGAGAGTCTCGAATGACAAGGCCTGAGGTTATGAATTACTGCCCATTTCCCTTGCTTTCCGGCTGCCATAACAATTTCCCGGGATTTCTTGAGTTCGGCCACCTATTCTCTGGTGAGGTCTTCATCGAGGAAGACCTTATTGGGGAGAGAGAATAGCTTGCGCTTGGCTCTGAGTGCCTTGAGCTTGTCATCTGCTGATTTGAAGCGGAGAAAAAGGGTGGAATCTTATCCGAGCCAAGCTCTATCAAGTTGCACATCAGGCAGCCCCAAACTTCTTGTGATAAAAGCTGATGCAATGGCCAAAGGATCCGAAAAAGGAGGGGGTGCGGGCAGCCCTTCACCGTGAGGTTAAGCTCTCGGGACCATCTAGTTCTCTCCTCACCAGTTTAGCTTGCACAACCTCTTCCACCGCTGCCATGGGAGTGTTCTTGTCTTTCCTTTCATGATTTGGACCCATGTGTCCGCTTGTTTTTTGAGATTTTCATGCTGATTCGAGATTTCCTCTTGTTTGTGTTTAAGGTCTGAGATTTCAGCCTGCAGTTGATCATTGGCTGCAGTCGGTCTGGTGTATGTGCAAGTGTCGAAAGTTGTTCTGTAAAGTTGTGTTAGAAAGGTGTCAGCCTCAACCTTCTCCATCCGTGACGTAAGCTCAAAGACTTCGGTCTAAAGAGCTCTGTTAGAAGATTCCAAAGTTTCCAACCTGTTAATTAATTCTGTAATAACGTTGGGTAAGCCATCTTCTTGCTGTCCATGTTCATTTTTGCCAATAATGGGAGTAATTTGCACTTTGTAGAGGTGGGGAGGAGACATTGAAGAGGAAAGTAGGAAACACGGTCTGCGAGGGCATTAAGGAGAGAGGATCATTGGGAGATCCCCCAAAATCCCTAGGCGAGTCGTATGGACAGAAGATTGCGATGCATAAAGCTCTTTGTAAGGGCAAGGGAGTTGAGGGGGGCAATAATGATCAAAGATTGTTCATTTGTGTGCTAGCTTGATCAAGAAAATGATATGGGAAAAAGGAAGGTCGGGAGACACGTTTAAACTATCCACAAACATGCACAGAGAGCCACGATCCCTATAATGCGAGCACAAAATGATTTAGAGTTTGAGCCACAAATGAGGGCCTTTTTGTGACAAGTAAAGCGGTAGATTTTCGTGCATGTGCCCTTCGAGACCTGTGTCCTTTGTGTCACCTGGAATCCACCAAGAAAACCACGACATGCAAAGTATTTGTGATTCACGAAACCAAAACCATGAAGCAGGGAATGATTCACTGCGTAAGGAAATCACAAGCCACTAATCAGTCATGATTTCGAGAGATTTCGAGCCACGATTTAGGGTTAAGGGATTTCGAGGAAATGGAGCCACGTAAAACGTGCCCTCATGAACCCTACATGAGTTGCGGATAAGGGCCAAACGTGCACTTACGAAAGCAGATTCATGAGCCACGATTCACGAAAACTAGAGAACGTGCCCTCATGAATTGTCAATCACAATTCACGAAAACCGAGATGGCGTGCCCTCACCGAGTCTACACAACGATCTACACCTACACTCAATCACTGGTTAGTTCTATGAACTGGTATGAGTTATCTTAACTCATAATCTTGTTGTGTTTAATAGAAATAAATGAGTATGTTAAGATTTACTTAACTAATAACTTACAAACTTCGTAATTCTTTAATTACGTTTATATATCATTGTTTACATAGAATGATAATTCAAATGAAGCTATCTCTCAACATACTGGTTATCAACAAATAAATGCATTTTTAAATTGTTTGAACAACTGTAATAAAATTTATTAACACCATGATCAAACAATAATCTATTTCCTAATATTATATCATAAGAATAAAATCAATAAAGTAACCTTCTTTAATGTTCAACATTCAATAACATGTAAATCAAACTAACACTTTCATTGCTAAGGAGATGAAGCAAAATCATACTATGCTCATAATCCTAAATTTCCAATAGTTGCCCACTATCTCACTCCAACAAAAGGTCAAAACAATCATGAATGTAAGAACGAAATCATTGCTTCAAATCGAGACGTCATACGGTCATGATAAGTGAATGTCGACCATCTAATTGATTATCCATTTCTCAATAGATCAAACCAATAATCAACTTATAAACAACCAAGGTTACAAGGATTAAATGACAACAGTCAATTTCATCCAAAAACTACTAGCACATCGTGCTTACAAAACCAAGGAGGACGTAGAATCAACAAGTTAAAATAACCCAGCTCCAGGTGAGCTCTAAAATAAAGAAAAACACGTTTTTAAATCAACAAAGGCGAGCTCGAACTCGAGCAGCTGTTAACAACTTTACATGCTGTTAAGCCCGTATTGGGTTACATTATATCGTTCCTAAAACCCATATTTCAGACCAAATAGAATGTGGTTGAGGTCGATAATAATATTAATTAGAATATCATTAATAATGTTCATTGTCAGACGAGGGTATTTGACCAAATCGACTATTATCATCTTTTACAATTATATGAATCCTTATTTTTTATAAAAACACAAACCCAGAATCCAAAAATGAAAAGAATCTATAGATTTGTTATTTCCCAACAAACCCACAATGTCTTCATTTCTTTTACCTATTTTTCACAAAATCTCCATACCGAAATAGATGAGAAACTTCAAATTTTAACCCGTTCCAACACAGCAAAAATCCCATAAACTAGTCTACTTCAACAAGCTTTATTTGAATTGATAAACAAAATCTAAAGCATATTTATAAAGTAAAATTTGTAGACCCGAATTACTTTAAATCACAAGTTGAATATAACCTAAAATGCTTTTTTTTAGAAGGAAAGTATCTAAATTAAACACAAGCAAAATAACCATTTCTCAGTCACCTTTATGAGATAAAATCGAACTAGCAAATGAAACAATTTCCTTTAAAATTCCATTCCAAACCAGCAGACTCAAAATGTTAAAATAACCAAAAATTCAGATTTCACTTCATACACAAAGACCCATTTCTTCTTTGCAATTTCCTACCATTTTATTTCCAAGTTTTCGTAATAAGATAAGAGAACAATCCAAATTTTAAACAACTAAGAAAACCCAAAACATATTCACCAATTTCATACTAAAAACAATAAGAGTGTAAGTAAAATAACCCATGCCTGGTAATGATTTTGCCTTGATTTCTTTTCCTCTTTTCTCTTATCTTGCAACTCGCATTTCCAACAAATCTTCCCAGATTTCCAAAACCAAAAACAACAATAATAAACACAACTTGCCTTCAAATAGAGCTCCATCATGCATGCATCACCCCCCACAATTTCTCCATTGTTTTCTCATGCCAAAACCCTCATGCATTCTCCTAGCAAACAAAATAACCATGCAAAACCAAAAATGTGTATGGGGAGGGAGAAGGCATGCAATAGCTTGCTTTGCAAGCTTCCAATTCCCAAAAAAAGTATTATTTTATTAATGCATTCAATGCATGACAATCCACTTGCCATTCCCTCACAAAATCTCCAATTCCTTCACGCAAATGTGTATGGTTTGTGACCATGGTTCTAATATTTTAATCATTCAAACTTTTTAAACTTTATCCATTCCTTTGCAAAGTCATATGGTCAATGACCATTGTCAACCTTACCAATAATCACTTTATTCAACTCATGGTCCATGACCAATACATTTCAACAATACCAACTATAACTTTACCAAATTTTTAAACAATCACAAATGCAATATGGTCTAAGACCTTTTTAATAAATTTAAACATTTATAATTACTTGCATATGGTCCATGACCATTTTTCTTAATGCCTAGGAGAGTCAACCACGATTAAGACATTTATACAATAAGCTGTTAAGTGATTGCCTTGCAGAGTGGTCTAAGACGCATTCACAAAACATTCGATTTTTAAACCATTTCGAGCAATGCGGTAACTTTAGCAATGAAAAGCGGTCTAAGACCGAGTTAGGATAACATTACATTACCTTTTCCAAATATTGATAAGATTACTTGCAACCGATGTGAAGGTAACACTATTCATTATCTTGTAACGATATTAACCAGAAGTGATAGTCTAACAAATCCAACAATCAACGTCGCACAAATAATGCAATCCTAGAAGATGACTTATTAAAACAAAACAATCATACAACGTAATAGTTGCACATATATACATATATGCTTATATATGCATTTATATATGTATATGTATATGTTTTAGCATATACATATATGTATATATTTGCATGTATAATAACATACGTATAGTTATTAAATCCACTTTTACAATTAATTAAGTCATCAACCATCAATCTTAATGAGAGAAAACCATTTAATTTGCGGGGTGTGACAATTTTTTGAGATAGTTAAACGCTTTTGACCGGAGCTATGAACCGGAGGGTTGATGGGGCACCACCTTGTGAATGCTTTTGACTGGAGCAATGAGTTGGGGGTTCTTGGGTCCCCTCCCTTAATAATGCAAATGTCCTCAGACAAGATATTACAATTTTCCACCACAAACCATGACCACTAATGCGCTGCAAACGAAGACCACGCCACCGCCGACGATGCAATTTCCGCCACCGCCGTAAATAACCACCAGCTGCCGCCAACGATGCAAAGTCCGCCACTGCCGATAAGAGCCACCAACCGCTATCACCGGTGATGCAACAACCGCCACCACCAATAAATCACCCCGTAGGGGATCTCGTCAGCGGGATTCGAATCAGGGTGGATCCGGACACAACCGTCCGTCTTAACCGATCCACCCTAACCCCATTGGCAAGCGGGTGTGACAGTTATCTAACATAATATTGATTGATTTCCATATCTACTTTGATTTCACTGTTCATCACTTTCAGGTATAAACGGAGTGGTGGCAATACTCATCTTGAAAGGTGATTCTTGTTGGATGGACACCAGTAGATCAATAGAGTACATATACTTAGAGCTTATGGCAGTTTTCGTCCATGCTAATTCTTTAGCTCTTTATTTTCCATTTTTCTTTATGTTTGAAGTGAGGCAGAAGTGGTCACTAACTCTTTAGACAGGTTGTGAGTTGTAGAGCATTAGATACACTAGTCGTTTAGATGTATATGATCTCCCTGGTCTTAGGCAGGTGTTACAACATGCTTTGGATAGGTAAAATATGGGTGGCAAATTAAATTTAGAGCTTCGTTCTTATGATCTTAAGAAAATCTGCGTTGTTTTTCACGTTTATAAACCTTCTAATTGATTTTAGCTTACATACATATATATCTTATGTTGTTTGTGAAGTTTTGGCTTTTGACATGCTAATTTATGTATAGAGAGAAATCAACAAAGGATAGAGTTGGATATATGGGAGGTCATCTAACTATTTCCTGTTTTTTCAGTCAGGCTATGGTCTAGTGGTAAGGTCCGGCCCTTATCATGATGACTGCTCAGCCTCAAAGTCTCACAGACATGCCCTATTTTGAATCTCTATCTTGAATGTGACACCTTGTGTCTTAATTTCTCCCATGTGAAGAAAATAACTACAACTTTGTTTAATCACCCTAGTTAAACTTAAATGTAAATGAAGATTATGAGTACTTTTATTTCTCAAACTAGCTGTTTCTGAGTGTTACTGTGTCCCAATGCTTTTCGCATAGATAATAACCTACTTCTTTGCATATTCTTTTTGTACTTCCCTTTCAAATTTTCAACATGTTGCATTGTTCATATTTTATAATATCGTGTTCTTCTAAATTTACATGATTTATATACGTATCTATTTATGTTGATTTGCAGGTTTCTCACTTGGTTGCATGGATAGTTAGCTCATCGCTGTTTGCTATTATCCAAGTGTTCTGGCAGGTAATTCTGAGTCAATACAATGCCACTTAGGATTTGTAGTAATTACTACAATATAGAGAAATATTGTTTCCCTTTGCAAAATTTTAGAATCAAAAGTTCAAATTGCAGCCTTCAATACCAGTAACTAGAAAAAAAAACTTTCTTCCAATGCCCTTATTGTTGGAGCTTTGCCTATTAAAAGTGCTTCTCCTAATCTATTGAAGCTTTGCTTTTTAAATTATAGGAGTATTAAATGAGCTAAGAATGCCACATTTGTTTCCTACAAAGGCATTCATTCATTTTTTTGATTAGGTAAATAGATTGGTTTTAAAGGGGACCAAAAACCCACAGTACATTGCCAAATAAAAGGAGGAAGGGAAGCAAAGCAGCCCACAAAGGAACCAGGGCAAGACCCAGTCAAAAAAGCTTGGCCAAGACCGAAGCCCAAAGAAAAACCAGGCACAAGATGCCTTCAAAGGCATTCATTCTCATTGGAGATCAACATTCTAATATCACCAGAAGATTTCACCATGACTATGGTGTGATGCAATGTTAACATTAGAAGGTTTAGCCAGAATATCTCAATAATAATAAGATTTTGTTGGAGATTTTTTTCCTTTTCTGATTAGCCAACACATTATTTGTGTTTGTGTGGTCAAACATACCAATTAATGAATCATGGAGTTATGAAGTACAAATTTCTGTTTTTTCCTCAATATCTCTTGATTGCATCTTATTGGCGACATGATATGTTAATGCAATATTCAGATGGCACACATGGTACCCATGGTGGTATCAGAGCCCATGGTGGCCCTGAAAAATCAAAGTTTGCTTGTAGATATTATTTATGAATCTTGAGGAAGGCAGAGCATGCCTTTCTTATATCTGCAAAAAGTTTCGAACTGATTGTTGACTAAATTAGTTATGGTGTTGAAAGTCTACATATTCATATGGTGAAGAAGTATATGGGTTCTAATAAGTGAAACCAGCTTGTTGAAAGCAATTCAGAACATCAACAACGTAGAAAAAGATATCAAATATCGAAAAAGGCAAGGTCTGGCAGGGAAATGCAAATTTGTACTATTTGATCCAAGAGATATATAGTGGCAGAAGTGTCTCTTTGTAAGGTCTTGAAAGGTGACCATACCATAATCAATAGTGCATGCATTTTCTGTGTGCCAACATGTGTGTTGGGTGGGACTCCATTGTGAGAGAGATGTGTAACTTTACTCTCTCACGAGCTTCAAATTTTTGAATTTTAGGGATATATGATTATGACATTGGCATCCTATGCAGACGTGTACCCAGCGAGCCAGGGAATGTAACGCAATTGTGATTGATGTGTTCAATCAGCTCTTGGAGGAATCCCTTCTCTTTTCACAACTCACAGGCTGCAACTAATTTAGGCTCATTATAATTCTGCATATTGATCTGATGGAAGAGAGTTTCATCTCAGGCCCTCTATGGTGTGTAAGAAGTGTTGACAGTTTAGATGGAGCATTGTCACTATCAAGTTTAAGCGACTATAGTAGTTAATATAATTTAAGCGATTACAAATTTTGTTTCAGCTCCAAATAGGGCAGATAGTCTCACAGGGATATCACCATATTGTGTGACAATCTTTGATGAACATACCTGAAAGTATTAGAGTAATTCACTGTCTACAATATTGTTATATAGTAGCAAGCGTGCATGAAAATATGGTAAAACATACTAAGAGGATTTGAAATGGCCTCAAAATACCTTTCATGGTATATGAGTTGGGGATCTGCAAGGGAGGCCATTTGGAGTCAGCATTTTCCATGGATAGATAAGCATTGTTCAAACACCATTACAAAGCTGAAGGGCATCTTCCAGCTCACAGATGCAGACTCACATGTCAACTAGCGGCTGTATGTGGTGACCTATAGTTTATTAATTTTAGTGGTATCTTAGGAAGTGATAGGTGTAAGTTGTGCTCACATTTGTAGAATATATCTCTATTGGCCACTCCTAGTTCATGCTCGAGTGGCTGCATTGGGAGGGTTGGTATAGTCTAAAGTGCTTGTTTTATGCTTCAATCAAGATTCATGCCTTTTATGCAGTGGTCAGGTTGTTAGCATGGTGACAGGTGTCATTATTTTGATCCAGCACCCCTTAATGTTGTATATAAAATTCAAGTCTTTTTGTTGAAGGTCATTCCACAGTCATATGTCCAACCAAGAGCTAATGAAAAAGGGGCTTAAGTGAGAGCAACAGTGCTTAAGTAAGAAGTAATTTCATGTTCTTTTGTTAAGGTTCAATTAATGGTCATATGAGAAACCAAGAACTAAGGAAAAGGCATTGAAGTGAGTTTGAGGGGGCTTAAATGGCATAATTGGCAATTAGTTTCATTGTGTTGAGAGCCTGCCTAGGGTCATACGGGTGATGTAGAGTTGGGGAAAAAGGGGCTTAAGTGAGTCCAAGGGGGCTTAAGTGGAACTCTAGTCCAAATTGACATATTTTACCAAAAAAAAGATATAACATTTCATGAAGATTTAAAATTTGCTTCTAGTTTTTAGATATTTTGTTATTTGAAGAAGCTTCTCTTTTTATATTTTTGGTAACATGGAAAATAAGGCAAAACTTTCAAGGAATCATAGGAAGAATGATGTGTAGTAGAGGAATAAAATAAGAGACTTTTCCTAGAAAAGCTATCTTGAGGAAGGAAAATTGTTGCCCCAAAATTACAAGAGCCACAACAAAGATTATATATCTATGTAATATCAAAAGTAGGGTTTATCAAATTAAGATGTTGCATGAATGTGTAATAAGATAATTTAGAAACATAAATATCAAAATATAGTAAATTTTTTTTTAGATTATGAAAGAATGATATATTTGATCAAACTCTCTTCTAGAAGGTAGACGATAGCAATTAGGATTAGGGTTTGGAACATAGACACCCAAGATGGGCTTAGGGTGTGTCCCGGTGGTTTTAAACTAGATGAGAATGTTGTGCAGGGTGTCATACATCTTCCTGTAAAATCTAGAAGCCTAAAACTGAGTGGAAGACAGGTTTGTCTGTTTGGGACATGTTCGCTTGATGAAGGTGTCGTAGGGCTCTTGATTGTGTCCTTTGTTACTATGATTTGCAATCTACCTCTTGGACCTATTTCGAATGTGTATGGATCTTCACAATAACTCTTTTTACCTGCAAATATCTTCTCTATCTTCTAGACCTATTGATCTGAAAAAATGTTATTCATCGTTTGCTGGACTGACTTCAGTGTGCCCCCACTAACATGAGGAGAGCTGCACTACATACCAAAACACTGAAGCATGATCAAGCCATATGTCATTCTCTATCTCCTAGGGTGGAATGGAGGTTAGCAAAGTGCAAATAAAGCTGGAGCCCTAACACTTGAAATAACGCTTGGCTCGACTCTTAGTGCATGATGTGATCTAGGGCAGCAAAGGATGGATGTATTCAGATTTGCATAGCTTGCTATAATGTGCTCCAAGGGAGAGATGCTTTAATGTTGGGCTCAAAGACCTTAGAGTGTGCTTGTATATGATAGCCCTAGATGCCTCTAATATGTTAGGGTGTGCATGTTTATATAGATGACTTGTGTGAATGATTTCTTTCTCAACCGACCCTAATCTGAAGAAGGTAATTTTAACATTTGAAAATAAGTCCGTTACAAGTATAACAATCATGTTTGTTGGCCTTGGGATAGATTCGTTGGCCAAACCTGTCACAGGCCCACGAACTTGTCTAGCTTAGGATGAAATATAATCTTGAGATGATATGGATTGCTGAGAATTTGAAGATGTGTTATCTGTAAAGTGCATTGATTCTTGACATGCTAAGTTGAAGAACAAGACATGACCTGGTGGACTCAGAGTGTAAGATTGAGTTAGATGCCTTTAAGTTTAGTCAATAAATGTATAAATGGGATAATGCTGGGATAAATGTCAAAGGATTATTGCCAAGTGCCACAAGACCAAATTTCGGGTACTACAATCGCGCCCTTTCTATCTAGTAATAAAATTGCTTGATTAAAAGTAAAAGGGATAAGAAAATACAAACCTCTCACTCCTTAACATTAGGAGTAATTTCGGGTACAACAATCACGCCCTTTCTATCTAGTAATAAAATTGCTTGATTAAAAGTAAAAGGGATAAGAAAATACAAACCTCTCACTCCTTAACCTTAGGAGTGTGATGTGTGTAAGCTGAAGAGTGTGCCTCCATGCCATAAATGTGAAATCTGCAAATCACATGTCAAAGACGTGTATTAATGCTCAAAAGAGATGTATAAAATCAGTATATAAAAACTAAAATGTGTAAATACCATAAAAACATGAAACAACTACACTTGATTGTGCCTAGTGTGCTTGTATGGGGAATGTGTGAACATATTGTGTAAAATTTAGCATTGGGCTGCTATGTCACCTTCAAGCTTTAGGTAGTTGTGTCACCATCTAGCATTAGGTACTTTATGTCACCATCAAGCGTTAGGTAGCTATGTCACCGTCTAGCCGTAGATAGCTTTTGACACCATCAAGCATTAGTAGCAATTGTCACCATCAAGCTACCTAATGTTAGGAGTGTGATGTGTGTAAGCTGAGTGTGCCCCCATCCCATAAATATGAAATCTGCACATCACATTTCAAAGACATGTATTAATGTTCAAAAGAGATGTATAAAATCAGTATATGAAAACTGAAATGTGTAAATTCCAAAAAAACATGAAACAACTACACCTAATTGCCCCTGGTGTACTTGTATAGGGAATGTGTGAACACATCGGTTAAAAATTAGCATTGGGCTGCTATGTCACCTTCAAGCGTTAGGTAGTTGTGTTACCATCTAGGATTAGGTAGCTTATGTCACCATCAAGCGTTAGGTAGCTATGTCACCAGCTAGTCATCTATAACTTATGTCACAATCAAGCATTAGGTAGCTATGCCACCATCTAGCATTAGGTAGCTTATGTCACCATCAAGCATTAGGTAGCTATGTCACCATTATATCAATCATGAAGATCACCCATGTTGATATAACCGAGTAAATGTCGTAAGTATAACTGAATTTGCAAGATGAATTTGTGCCAAATCCATATAGATGTCATATGCTTTGAGTAAGTGCCATAAATGTATCTGTATATGTGAGAAGAAATTGCCACCAAGTCCATGTAAATTTGATAAATGTATTGTGCGAACCTGTAATTTGTAGTGATGGACCATCACAAGTCCATGCAAATCTGATATAAAACCTATAATGTGTAATGATGGACCATTCGAAGCCCATGTAAATTTGATGTGAAACTTGTAATGTGTAATGATGGACCATCCCAAGCCCATGCAAATTTGATATAAAACTTGTTATGTGTAATGATGGACCATCCCAAGCCCATGTAAATTTTATATGAAACCTGTAATCTGTTTTGAATTGCTATGTATGTGTGAATACCACCATGTTGTCTACCTCATGGCACTATGGCGATGATCTGTGTGAACTACTGGAAGAGCCCACAATGTGCCCCCTCTTGAGATGAGGGATGTTTAAATGTATCACTTAGCTCAAAAGAGAAGTGTTAGCTATAAAAGTATATAACCAAAGCATCAAGGATGAGAAATATTTATAACATGAAACATGGTGATATAAGCAATGTGCATCAAATACGATCATTAGAGAACAAGTAGTAGATGTCATCTCATGGGTAGGTATATAGTAAACATATCCAGTAATCTAGAGAAATCAATAGCTAAGAGCGTAACAATGAATGGTAGAGTAGCATGAAAGTAGACATATGACTCAACACCTAATGGATCCATTGGGACCTAAGACACGACATGACAAGACATGAAACATAGATAACTGACATGATATCACTATTGGACCAGTGTTAGTAGTAGTTAGTTGTGTATGTGAAGCAATTATGCGCGGTGTGATTGATCGCCATATGGAATCTATAGCCTATATAGATATAAGGGGTAATCAATATGCCACAAGCAAGTGACTAAGCCAAAAGATATATCAATTATTGTACTATGCGCAAGTGTGTCTAGAGCAAAGTATGTATCAATCAATGTGTTGTGAGCAAGATATGTATCAATCAATGTGCTATGAGCAAGTGTGTATAGATAAATATGTATCAACCATTGTGCTATGAGCAAGTGTGTAGATCAAGATATGTATTAATCAATGCATTATGAGCATGTGTGGCGAGATCAAGATATGTATGAATCAATGTGCCATGAGCAATGTGTGTCTAGGTCAAGCTATGTATCAATCAATGTGTCTATAAAGCATGCGTTCTTCATCATTGTGTGTCATAAGTGACGTGTGTCGTAAGAGATCTATGTCATAAGTGATGTGTGTGGTACACAATGTGTGGTTTAAACAAAGCGGCTCAAACAATATGTCATAAGAGATGTGTTCCAATTTAATGTCCCCAAATGGACATATTCTAACCCCAGATGGATTTAAGACAAATCCCAAATAAAATGCAAGTTGGAAATTATTGTTTTTATGACAACAATGCAAACAACCCAAAATTCCTTGCCAAAACCTTAGGAGATTTGCCTATGGGTGTAAAATAGCCTCAAAACACCGTAAAAAATTATGAAATTAAATCTGTAGCTAGCCCGATGATCAGCTTATATGTGTGAAGCTTCTGCTGTATGATTTCGATATCATAGCATCTCTGTAATTCCCTTTTAAAATTCAGATTAGGAAATGTCTCATCAAACTGAAAATGAATTCCCTTTTTGACATCATTCACATGGAAATAATAAGAGTGGATCATAAGAATAATGAATAAAGAATGAAGGCAGATCTGAAGCGACTGAAATTGAAGGATTAAACCCTCAAAAAGTGCCCAATTGCATTCTGCAAGAAGAGTTGCCTCAACAACTGCCACACACCTTACCAAATTCATATTTCCAGTAGATAATAAAGCAATAAAGAGGCTGGAAAAAGGATAATCAGTTGATAAACAATTAAAATCAGAACCTTCTCTACATTCTGTTGTGATTTCTCCTTCCCAATCAGCTGATAAACTGCAGAAATGCAATCCCCTTTGCATACTATGAAACCTGATTTCTTTGTTTTCCACCAAAAATTTCAGTTTATCAACATGGTGAATGAAAACAATTTTCCCAAAGATGGCAGCCCATTGGTCAATTGAATGGTCCCAACTTCAAGTAACCCAATTGTACAAAAACATTTAGGTAATTCACATCTCTGAATGAAGATAAAAAATTGAGTTACCTTCTTTGTGCAAGGCATGTCTTTCCATAGACATGGGTCACCAATTTCTTGTATGTTGGAAATGTATATGGCTGCCCCCTCATCACATTTTGTTCTCTTTTCCCACATTTTCTCCAAGTCTTCCATAGAGTCATGCATTAACAACATTTGAAAGAGAAAATGAAATGATACTATAGCATTTGTGTGAGGTTTGTAATGCTTTGCATACAATGAAAAAACTTGTGCATGATTCCCCATTATTTCCACTCCACCATGAACGTAAGAGAAGGGGAAATCAAAATTAGAACTCATGCATCCATAGACTTTATCATATTGAAACCAAGGAACCTCATACCTTTTGTTGTACCAATTGATTTCCGTCATGAGAGAAGCCAACACCTCTGACATATCATAATTGGGGCTGCTCAACATACCTTTGCAACTCAGAATTTCTGATATAGGATCAGCACCTTCCTTATTTTCTTCAACCCGAGCATCATCTTCCACCTTAAAATCATGCAACCATTGTGTCCCAAGAACAACCTCATTTCTAGCAAACTCAATCACACAAAATATATCACATACCTCATGTTTTTTCAATGGACTGGGCTGCTGTACTATTTTCTTCGTGCAAGGCATGATGATGCCATTGACAAGAGTCACCCTTGAAATCAACTTCTCTTCATAATCAGCAGATTGCACCTTGTTTCTATGAAGACTTTGAGGACCAAGTGTCCCCACTAACCCTTCCAAAGGTTCCCTTACATTGCTGATATAAAAATCAGTCATGGGTTCTATTAACAAAGCTTTTTCTCCTCTCTTTATGACTGCTGTTATGAACAGTCCAGCAAGCTGAAGATGATTAAAAATATTCTCTTACCCTTTTTAGCAATCAGAAAATCAACGTTAGTACCTTGAGAGGTACTCTCCCTTCTTGCACCGGAGTCTCCAATGAAGAAGCCATGCTTGCCCACACTTGTAATCCCAAAAGACAATTCTGAATTCCTTCTTTCCCTTATGAAATCAGTCACAAAGTTTTCAAAATCAGAATTGGTAACTTTGGACAAATGCAACATATTACCTGGATCCCATACCTTATAATGCCCATGAAGGTTTTCATCACTCTGTCTTCATGATGACTTGACTTTGATGTACCAAATCCTTAGCATTCTTATTCACAACAGGCTGAATACCATCATGATAAAATTGTGTAATGATATAGGATGAAGATGATGAAATAAATCCTTGCTACTCCTAATCTCCTTATAAAGAAGATCATCAAAAGGTTTACCTTCTATTGCTGATTTAGGAACCTCCAAAACAACACCATCCCTATTGTGACCCATGATTTTAGACTCAACACACGAATCAACATTATTCACAATTTCATGCCCCTCAATAATATGACTTGGTAAATCCATCCCATACGACAATGACTCATTGTTATGTACCTTTGGAACTGAAACATCTTTTTCAATTTTGCATCCAACAATCTAGTGTTTGTTCCTCACTAATACAATTATTTTGCTCATTAGAGTCATACCTTTTTCTTGAAGCCTCTTCTTCTTCACTTTGCATGGTGGAATACTCTATGGGTTGATTTCTCTCCAATTTTTCCTTGTGCCTTTGCTATCTTTCAACTCACAAAAATCTTCAAAGGTCAACATAGCTCTTACCTTGGAACTGAGTGTTGCATACTCTTTTCCCCATATCTCCATGTCATCATCCTCAATTGGTTGTTCCTCCTTTTGGAGAAACTTGGCTCTGCAAAACTGATGTGGAGGCTTGGTGGATATTCTAGCTGATCTAGTAGAGCTTCCTTCACCCTTGTTGCCTTGATTTCCTTGAGAGCTTGTTATGGCAGTACTCATCCCCTATATAGATCTGCTCAAATCAGCAAAGGCTCCTATAATGGAGTCTCTTAGATCTCTCTGAGCATCCACCCAACAGGTTTGCAACTCTCTGTGGCCTCTGGTGATCACTTCATTCAGATAGCTTATCTTATCTGTAGTAGGAGCTCTTTGATAATGCTCTTCCATGGTCTTCTTCTTTGTCTTCAGATCTATTTTTTTTTCTCTTCATAGGCTGGGAGAATACACTGCTCTGATACCACTATAATGTCCCCAAATGGACATATTCTAACCCCAGATGGATTTAAGGCAAATCCCAAATAAAACCCAAGTTAGAAATTATTGTTTTTATGACAACAATGCAAACAACCCAAAATTCCTTGCCAAAACCCTAGGAGATTTTCCTATGGGTGTAAAATAGCCTCAAAACACCTTCAAAAATTATGAAATTAAATTTGTAGCTAGCCCTTGAACTATCAAATCTGAAAATACTTATATTTTTGCAAAATATTGAAAATATGATTTTTAATTGCAAAAAAATAGCTGAAACTTTAGAAATTCATAACAGAAAATACCCAACAATTTTTGACAAATGATAGCTCAAATTGAAGATAAAATCACAAGCTTTCCAATGATACCAAAATCAGAATTTTTCGATGGGTGGAAGGCACCCAAAATAGGCTCAGAAATCTGGAAATGTGTAGATGAAACCCTAGCTATACCCGAAATCAACAACCATTTGCCCCTCTTGGAAAGCCCTCAAACAAGCCTCAAAATTGATCACAACACCTCAGATTTGATTCTCCTTCAGTTTGACCTTCAACAAAGACCTCTCATGCAGAAAAACCCTTCAAACAACCAATATTCTCCTTCAAACCCTTGCTCAGATCTGCACAATTAGTCTTCAGAGGCTTCTGGAAAACACAATAAAATCTTGAAATGCAATGGAAACCTCTGAATGAAGCTCCCTCTCAAAAGAAAGAAGAGTTTTCGTTCTTCTCTCTAAGCTTAAAGAGGGTTTTTGTCCTCTAAAGCCAACTTCAAAGGGTTTTCGTCCTTTGGAGTTTTTATGGAAAGCATGCAAGCTTACACCACAAATCTGAAAATTATCATAAACAAATTAGATATCTCTCCAAGCCAAGTCGACTTACTTTTATAGGAAAACTTGGCTTAGTAGCCACCCACAAGCACCAATCACATGCTTTTCCCCGCATTTAATTCTTTTTGGCCTTGTCACATCCCCAACATGGGTCACATTTTTTCCTAGGGGAAATAAAAATATAAAGTGACTTCTTTCCCTTTTCTTTTCTTTTCTAATTTCACTTTATCTTTTATTTTATTTTCTTTTTATTTTTATTATGTCATTAATAAATTAATATAAGTGTTTTTTATAAAGTTTCTTTTATATGCACTTTAGAATAATTTATTAAGACTATAGTTCCTGTTTTTTATCAATCCTTAGCCGTTGGAAAACAAAATCGGGCTAAGGGTCTTCGATTGGATTATCTTAGGGTGTTCTTAATCAATGTGTGTCATAAGTGACGTGTGTCGTAAAAGCTTTATGTCATAAGTGAAGTGTGTGATACACAATGTGTGGTTTAAACAAAGTGGCTCAAGCAAGATGTGTCTTAAGCAATATGTCGTAAGAGATGTGTTCCAATCTATGGATGTATCAATTAGTGTGTCCAATAGACAATATGGGTGATAGGCACCATGTGTAATGAGCATAAAGAAGACAAGGAGTGAGCAAACAATGCATAGAACAAACAATGCCATAAGAGCAAACAGAGCATAGAGCATACAATGACATAGAGAAAACATCCCATAGAACATACAATGACATAGAAAAAGCAGAGCATTGAGCATGCAATGGCATATAGTAAACAACTACATAGAGCATACAAATACATAGAACGTCTAATGGCATAGATAAAACAAGAGCGTAGAGCATACAATGGCATACGGGTGATGAGGTACATATGGCTTATCACACAATACCTACTCCATTGACTTACACAGCTAACCCCCATCCTATTGATGGCATTATTGGTTTGACTACAGAGATACTTGAGTTCCAACCACCAATTGCATTTGTTGATTCAGAGATTCCTCCCCGTAATGAAGCATCTAGACCTTCGTTCATTTGAGCACATATCAATTTGCATCCAATCCAGCGTGATGGTAGACAATCGATCAAGCCAAAACCTTTGCATTATGTAAGTTCTTGCATCTTTAGGCTATACAACACGAGACCTCATCAGCACAATATATACAATTCAAAACTTCAATAGCCAGTGACAAAACCCACTTGGGTGAATAGTATTACCTTAACATGTTGTAAATAAGAGGATGGCCACATGGTTCCTTGTTGTCCATCCTAACAACACAATCAACATGCTACTTGGATGCCCATGGATTTGCAAAATGTGTGTTATTCCTTCCACCTTGCATATTTACTTAGAGTATGTACAAAACAACATGGTGGTTACCATTCCTAGTGTTCCTTATGAATACCCTATTCGGCCTATCATAGTGCCTCTCTACTACTCCATTGTATGGCCTATCATTATGTGTACATTATGTGGCTTCCACTACAAGACCTTGCACTATAGGATTTTAAACGTGTAGTGCAAGGTCTTGTAGTGAAAGCCACATAATGTGTAGGAATAAGCTTAATAGCTTGGGAGATCACGTGCGATGCTCCCATAGTTAAAACACTAGATGTAGGCAAAGCTTGGGTAGATACATGGGTAGTAGCTCCCATAGGGGAAGAGAGCCTCTAGAAGGTGGACTTGTATCGATTGAGGGTTTAGCTCGAGTTTCCTCATCTTAGCTTTATCAAGGAGCGTCGTTTGCTTCTTAGCAACATAAAGTAATTCAAGGATTGAGTAAGATTTGCTAATATACATTGTCTAACTTAACACCTTTATTATTTCTTTGTTAGAATGAGAGGTATGATTAGAAGGGTTTATGGAAAAAGATGCATTAATATTAGGCATTGTGGTAATGTGAAACTCACACAAGTAGATTAGGGTCTTGAGAAAGGCCTAAGGAATAACTATGGTGCTGAAAATCAACTTTAAAATTTGGAACCCTATGGGTGAGGATCGAAGCTATAGGTTGGAGTGTATTGATAAAAAATGGGTTCACCAAAACGTAATATCAAAACTAGGGTTAATGTAATTAATATATTGCATAAATGTGCGATAAGATAATCTTGAATTGTAAACACAAGTGTGCAGTAAATACAACGGTCATAGATTATGAAAGAATGATATATTTCATCAAACACACTTCTAGAAAGTAGATGATAGCAATTAGGGTGAGGGTTTGGAACATAATTCACCGGAGGCCATAGTTACCTAAGAATCCGGGATGGCAGGATGTATGGACGGGGTTTCAGGATGATAATTTTTTTGAAAATTTGTGGACAGCGGGGGAAGGCAAGGGGACGACTAATAAAACAAAATATAATTTATTAAATTAAAAAATATAACATGAATAATTTTGTTGGCTAAGTTTTACGCATAGCACAAAACCTAGATACAGTCATGAGATAAATCTCCCTCATTTAACCGGTGAGGCTCCGTGTCGATTTGTCAATTTAAGTATCTTTGATATCTAAATGGGGTTTTACTTTAACTACTCAGTTCATGAACCATAATTGAACAGTTTATGCAGCAAGTAAGCAGTTGTTTAAAGAAAGGAAAAGTTATAGAAGAAGGTAATTACATAAACACATAGAAGAAATGGGAAGATGTGCATCCCAATCAGTAGATGGCAGAGCTGATTGTATGCACATAGAAGAATCCAATAGATATAAACACAGAATTCTAAAACAAAGGCAACTCTAGATCCAGATCTAAAATAACACAAAGTTTATTAAGAGATCTAAGATTAAAAGCAAGAAACACAGTACACCGTGACACAAAGTTCTCCGGAAACCTGCTCCTTTGTATTCCTTTGCTCCAAGTGGCTCTCAGGGGTTCAACACAAAGTCTAGAACACAAGATTGCTGCTTACAAATTTTGATCATTAACCCGGAGGTTCTTCTCCTACTTATAGAATGTAGGAGGGAAAGTACAAATGGAAAATCTAACTGAACTGAAACATAAACAACAAGTAAAGATGACATTTGGCAATCATCTTCCACTAACTTCTCCTTAAGTGACACATGTATCACTTAACTAATAGAATTGTTCCACATGACTTTAAGTAATGGTTTCAAAACCAATAACTTTAAAGTTTTACAATTTCATCCGAGAACATAGAAAATAGAAGAAGAAAGAATAGAAGAAGTCATGCCAGCTGTAACATTTATGTCTTCTTTTTGTTCTGATATCGGATATACTTGTCGAACATGTGATTCACATCTTTCCATCTGTTTTAGCCCTTTGCTTCCTTCTCTGTCCTAAACTGCAGCAACCCTTCATTCAACACTTTGATGCACACTTCCACATCTTCCAAGCTCGGCCCAAACCTCACAATATCCGCCTGCAGTGCCACCAGTCTACTAATAGAATTCATCGTGAAAGGCTTAGTAGCTTTATCAATTCTCTTTTGTACCATCAGAAGAGACCCTTCCAAGGAATTAGGCACCTTACTAGGAACGATCCGCACGTATGAAGTAACATCTCCGACCACGTCCTCCTCAGTGAAAGAAATGATCTTTGCATGCGGTAAGGATGATGTCCTACTCTCAAGTGCTGCATCCTCTTGACAAAACTCTGCAGATCTCAAGCGGAAAGATCTGCAAACTCAATTGCTTCCCCTTCTCAACCGATCCATCGAGTCTGATTTGCTCTCCATGACAATACATCTCTGGTAGCTTGTTGATCTTGGCAAAATACTCGGGTTACTCTCGTGGCATTTGTGTTCATGTCCACTATGCTTCGTCACCGATTCTTTGCTTGGCTGATTTGTTGCATCATTCATAACCTTTAGGCGGTGGCACTTCTCTAAGTTGTCTGAAGCTTGATGAATAATCAAATCCTTCCATTAAATCGATAGCTTTTACTTGATTGCTTGCATCCTCCATTTCTGCATAAGATGATCACTCACTGCTCTGAAATGGGCTAAATGGAGGGTTTAGCAACCTTGGCTATGATCTCGCACAATTGAGATACTTGCTTCTGCAGCTCATCTTTCTCCACCTTTTTCTGTCAAGCTAAGGAATAGAGCATCTATTAATGTCTGCGTATCTGCTTGATCCTTCAGTGGTGGCTTGACCGAGGGGTACTTTGGTTACTGTCACATCTTCTGCCGTGAGCTCATCCTCCTTTTTCTTTCGCCGGAATTGACATCTCAGCAAACTTCTCTCCCGAATCCTCGATGATCAACCTTGAAGTTACCTTAGCAACTTTAGGCCTTCTGTCTCTTCCGCCCAGATTCTGGAGTAGCTGCAAGTCGTGCTCCTCTAAGTTCATCTCCATTCTCGCACGGAACCAAGCTGCCGAAGAAAAGCCAACCATTCCGAGAAGTTACTTCTCGGAGAATGAGAAGTCGTTGAGTGCACTACCATCTCCCGCTCTGCCTCCTCTCCATCAGAAAGTGCCACAGTGTTATGGCTGCCATCCTCTGAATCATCCAAGGACAAAGCTCTTTCGAACTCCGCCATCTGCAGCTTCAACATCTCCTCTGGAGCAGTCTTTGAGCGGAAGTGGCTGAGGAGAGAAGATGAATGTCGCGGATTTAGTAGAGGCATGGAAGTATCCTGCTGCGGTGCAATAGTTGGTGAAGTACTGGGTGCTGGAGAAGCCGGAGCTAAAGCCATGGTCGTAGAAGTGATCTTCTCCTTTGATTGAGATTTCGTGTACTTTGACTTCTCGGACCTTTTCTTTGCTTTCTCCTTCGTGCTCCGCTTGAGGGAATCTCTACTGGCCGAAGTTGCCGTGACTTGATTCATCAATGCTTCATCAAGGCAATATCCCTTCGTCAGTAGCCAGTTTGAAGTATTCACCAAAACAGCTCCAGATCTTTCTTCAATTGTATGGCAGCCTCCTACGTTATCCTGCAGTACGGCTTTATCTCCTCCCATTTGATGGTAAGTGTCAAGTACCACATTCCCATCATCTTTAAGATCCATAGGTATCCGCGCTAGTCCAAAGTCGAACACTTGCTTTGTTGATAGCCTGCTGAAATCTCTCTTTCTAACCTCGTACTCACTTTTGCACTTCATCCAAAAATCTTCTAATGAAGGCACATGTGCGTACTCCTGGGAGATCGTCTTCCTGGCTACTCCAAATGGATCGAAGTTCAGCCGTGTGCGGGAAGAACTCTTGCTCATACTCGGATAACATCTACGTCTCCATCCCTCGAGCTCTATGAATGCTATGGCAGCTATAATGTCCGACAGTGATCGGGAAGAAGCCCGTAGACTTGTGCCGTTTTGACTGAAGGTCGTGTATCTCCACAAGTTACCTGCTCAGCTCCATGGCGATCAATCTATCATTCGGATACCTGGGCATCTTTATTGGTTCTCCAGAAAAGCCCGTAACCCTGAGGTATGTGAAATCTGCAAATTGAATGAATAGACTGCCAATCTTGGACACTGACTTCCCACGCTTCCTTGCTTACCCTGTTGGCCTTCAAGTCTTTGTCTAGCCTGCAAATGAAATCGTAGAAGAATTCATCATTGACCACTTTGAAATCTTTCTCGCACGCAGGTACAGTAAGTTGTGGGTAGCACTCGAAAATGGGGTCCTTAGAAAGAACACCACATCTATCCAACTTGGAAAAGACGCCTTGTGAAGTGCTGACATACACCAAGTAGGAAGTCATTTTGAAGTTGAAAGTACGCTTCACGTTCGGAGTTGCTCACCAATGTTGTAGCTAATAATTTCCGACCAATTGATTATGGAATCAACCTTGTTGACTTCGATGGTCCTGATGAAAGCATACATCCATGTACGGAAAGTGTAAGCATTCGCCTCGCCATTAATCCTGCATAACAATTTGACAATATCATCGACCTCCTGCACCAAATTGGACCGCGGAAGAGTTCTTGGGAACTTTGAAGGAGATCTAGGCTTCTTCATGTATCTGCTATTCATTATGCTCACAATCAGCTCTATGCTTCTCCCACCTATGGCAAAGCATCACGAAGACTAATGGAAGTCACCACCTTTTCGCTTTGGAATCTTGAACAATAATTGATGAACTCTGCGTCCAATCGAATTATTGTTTTCCTGTAGCATCTCGCACTGATCTGGATGAAGGATGGTAAGATCTAGCGCACTCCATAACAAACTCTGGCAACTGGGTTGTGCATGGAAAGGCTGCAGCTCGGATAATTCCACTGCTTTTAACCGCACGCATGAGTGAAGTCTTTCCCGCTCTGGATCTATCAATCAATTCGGAAAGAGGTTCGGACCTAGATCTGTGTCTCCTATGTCTGCAAGTTTGGAAGTGATGCATGACTCCATCGTGCTTTCTTTTTCATCTCTCTTCGCCATGGCTTTGTCTATCTTTGTCTGAATAATTCTTTTTCTTCTTACTTGGCCGGATTTCTTCAAAACTGGTGTAGATCTGGATATTTCTTCAGATTCGGAGGATATATGCAATGTATTGGACATTGATTAAAGCTCCTTTTCTTTTGTAAAGCACCTGTAATGAATTCCTGCAATTAATCCAGACAAAGATGGCCACCGGAGCATGAATAGTGAATTTTAATTGTAAAAATCTGCACTTTTCAAGCCTGCTGCCCCAAAAATTGATGTTTAATTTGCACATAAAGAGAGCATGAACTTTTCCAACTTCACCTTAGCACCTGTAACACTTATGCAAACAATTATGCAAACACAAATCAACCTCCTTCAAAGCATGCGCCAAATTTGGAAGCTTTTAGCCTTGTTTTCACCTTTGTCTGAGCAAAATCCTTCTTCAAATGGGGCGCACTTTTCCTCTTGGCTGCAATTCTTTACCTGTGAATTAAATAATTCACCCTTATGGCAGCCCATGCTTATATAACCCTCACAATTCTATAATTAATAATTGCCCTTCCTATTCCTGGCAATTAATTAATTAAAAATCATGCTTCTCTCTTTAAAAATAACATGTTTAAGGACAGCCATCCAATAAATTAAATTAATTCATTTAATTCATCCACTCTTCACTTCACTTAAGCTTCACAGTGTGCCTTGACCATAGCCACTGAAAATAGAATTTAATTTAATGATTTAATGCTTCAAAAATCATTAAATCTATCCTAAATGGGGCGCACTTTTTGACATGAAGGGGGCAGCCTTTAAATAAATTAAATTTAATCAATTTAATCCATTTAATTCTATTTCTTTTATTCCCTTTGGCTTTGTTGACTTTCTTCCATACTTGGGCGCCCTTTTTAGAAGAAAAATTAATTAATTTAATCCACTTTAAGGCTGCCATCTTCTCACCAAAGGGGGCACACTTTTTTGCATAATAGAATTCTATTTTTAAGAATTTTTCACAATGGGATTCTTTACCCTGCAAGGCAGCCCGGAAATCCCATGATCCACTTAAGTGATTTGACTTTGACAATGGGATTATTTACCCTGCAAGGCAGACAATAAAATTCCATGATTTCACTTAAGTCACTTTTCTTTTATTTCACCATGGGAATTTTTACCCTGCAAGGCAGGCAATAAATTCCCGCCTGCTCTGCCTCTAACTTTCCCACTGCAGCTTAAGTGAATTTTATATCACGGGAAAAAGTACCTGCTAGGCAGGTACAAAATTCCCACCTTACTGCTTTGCTTCTATTTTCCCATTGCGCAACTTAAAATCCTTTGTTTTCCAAAAATGCGCCCAACCCCGCAGGGGCTTTTCTGTGCACGACTTTGCTTTTTCCCAGTGATCTAGACCTCCGATGGTGACTTCCTCCGGGCATAATGTGCGTATATGTTCTCCAGCTGCTCAGGCCAAGAATCGGGCTTACTCGGCAAAGGAATTGTTCTAGAGAAATTTCACTAGAAAACGAAACGGGACAAAACAAAAACACGAAAAATTGCCAAAAGTCATAAATAAAGCCCAGAACTTATTCTTTATTAAAACCCTTCTGGTACATAGGAATAATGACATGTTCGATCATAATGAGTTAAAACAGAGCGCAAATAGCCTCAAATGGGGCTCAAAATAATTAAATACAAATTTCCCATGAGACAAATCCGATGACAGAATATAACAATTTTTTGGGCGAAAAATAAAATGGCTCTTTAGGTATTTGATACAATACAAGGCAATAAAAACAAAAACGCCATTATGGAAATTTCTTTAGGAAGGGTATCAAATTTCAGGATGAAATCGGGGGACACCAAATTCAATAAACTAAGACTTAAAATTGAAAGTTTGAAGATTGAAACCATTAATAATTAATCCAATTATTTATCACAAAGCCAAGGCCTAAAACACTATATATATATACTATATTCAATGTTCAAAACTTCAACATGACAATGAAAGACTAAAGCTTTCTTGCTTGGAGAATAGCCTTTCCATCAAAAATTGATTAATGAAATTTCTCTTTTTCTTAGAAAATAACCTTCCATCAATTTTTATTAATGAAATTTCTCTTTTTCTTGCTTAGAGAATAACCTTCCATCAATTTTGTTGTATCCTTTCAGACAAGGTATAAGACCCTACAAGTGAACTCTCACACACTTGCAATCATTTCATGGTTATGGGTAACTCTTGGAAACCAAGACTCACAAGCTTAACTCTCATGTGATAATACTGCTTGCACATTTTTGGCATGCATTCAGAGTTTATACTGTTGTATGGGATAGAGATTTACTAGAAAGTTTCGTTTGTCTCCTGTGAATTTATTTATTATATATGTTTTTGTTTTGCGGGGTTTGTGGTGCATTTGTCAAACTTTTATATACTAAATTGCTAAGGAAGGTCTATCGCAAACATGGCCATCTTGAGAAATTTTCCCTTCTATACTGTTAGTCTATTAACAACACGTTTCTAAATAGAATCACATTTTAAAGGAATTCAGCCATGTTGAAATTTTGTTAGACTTATAGGCAATAATTACTTTCCTTTATAAGCTTGTGTTCCATAATTTGCTCATTTTATAAAATATTTTCTTGGGTGATAATGCTTTACTGTTGATTGATATCATAGGCATATTTGGAAACATGTTTATTATTTATTTCTTATCTGTTAGGCTCGTAGAACTGAGCTGTATATGAGAATTAGTTGAGTAAGCTGAATCATTGTGAGTGCTTTACTGTCAAGTCCAAGTTGAAATCTCTGCCACAACTCTTCATTGCAGTCTTCCACACGAAATTAACTATACCTAAATACCTTGCGGCTAGATATTACACAGGCAACACTAAATGTGGGGTTGTAACAGAGTGTATCAGGCCAGAAAACGTGTAATTTCTGATTTAAGTTAAATGTGAAATCTCCTTTGGGAACAAGTGCTTCTGTGTTATAAATGTTCATTCAAAGCCAGTGTAGGGACGTCATGACATCCCCAACGACTCCTTGCACTCGGGACATCCCGGGTGCATTCCATGTTTTTAGGGATGTCCCTATTTTTCTTTGGAAAAGTGGGACGCCGGGAAAACGCCCTGTCCCCGTCCCCAAATCCTCGGGACGTCCCGGACGCCCGGGACATAAGGACAAGGGGGACGCGTCCCGCGTAACACTGTCCAAGACGGGCTTAGGCAATGTGATAGTGATATGAAACCAGATGAGGATGTTGGGTATGGCATCATAACTCTATTTATAAAATCTAGGAGCCTAGAACTGAGTGGAGGAGAGGTTCCTCTTCTTGGGACAAGGTTGCTTGATGAAGGTGTCCTAGGGCTGCCGAATGTGTTCTCTACTATTGTGATATGTAATTTTACTTTGGCACCTGCTTCAACAGTCTCTAGATTTGGGATTTGTGTCTAGATCTTCAAGATAACTCATCTGTATGAACAAATATCTTATCTTTCTCTTGTAAACCTATTGACCTGAAAAAGTGTTATTTTTCATGTGTTGGACTGTCCTCAATGTGTCCCCACTGAGACAAGGAATGTTGCAATGTATCAATATGCCAAAGCGGGATCAAGCCACACGTAGTTATCCAAGTCCTAGGGTGGAGTGGAGGTTAGAAAAGTGCAAATAAAGATGGAGCCCTAATTCAGCCCTCAACACTAGGCAACGATGCTTGGCTTGACTCTTAGTGCATGACGTGACCTAGAGCAGGAAACGAGATATGCTAGCAAAGGAGAGATGCTTTAATGTTGGGCCCAAAGACCTTACAAAGTGTGCTTGGATATGGGATCCCTAGATGCCCCTAATAGGTTAGGGTGTGCATGTTTATATAGATGACTTGTGCAAATGATTTCCCACTCAACCGACTCTAAGACGACTAAGGTAACTCGTGCATTTAAAAATATGACTGTTGCAAGTACAATGGACATGTTCCTTATCCTTGGGATAAATTCTTCGGCTGAACCTATCCTGGACCCACAAACTTGTCTAGACTCAAGATGATATGAATTGCTGAGAGTTTGAAGATGTGTTTTGTATAAGGTGCATTGATGCCTAGGGTGTCAAGTTTAAGAACAAGTCATGATCTAGTGGACTCAAAGTGTAAGATTGGGTCAAATCCCTTTAGTCAAATAAATGTGTAAATGGAATGATGTTGGGATATATGTCAAATGATTATTGCCAAGTCCCACATGACCAAAATTTGGGTACTACAATATAGAGATGTCTAGACATATGGAAATGATTGATGTCCTTGAACATGTTCAATACAAATTGGCAACAAAGGACAATTTGATTACAACATTATAGGTAAAACTTGAGCAACTACCCAAGAATGACATTGGGAAACCCAAAATTTTCAATGTAGCAGTAATAACCACAATTATGGAGCTTGAAACATGATGTAGAAGTTATGACAGATTCTATTGGTATAAATATTGAGGATCTTAATTGTATTCAATGTATTGAAAATGTTGGATTTAATTTGGAGCAAAAATGGGATATTCAATTGGTGGATTAGGCAAGAACATGGTACTAATAATCCAATATCACGGTGTACAAAAGGGTAGTTGTGATGAAAAACACAAGTTATCGGCAGAAAAATTATAGGCAAGACTGTTAGCACAATGAAGGTAATTGTTCTTATGGCTACCCTTGGGGGTTGGCGAGATTGCTACAAAATATGTCCATATCGATATCTGTATAGAGAGGCATATATACATTGTGGGAGGTACAATCATCAACTATGGTATTGTTGGTACAAGGATAATAGGATATATTGTAGAAAACAAAGAAAAGTAGCTTTGAGTTCCAATGGAAGCTGTCAAAATGGTTTGAGATGCCTTCTATAAGAGGCAAATTAGAGAATAATGGTCATCCCTAAGATGGAGGATCACGAGGTAGGCTATGTTGGATTGGGATGCCATATTGTGGTGTTGAGGAGATCATGATTTCTTTTGGAAAGAAGCATGAACGAGACATGACATCATAACATTTGGACATGACCCATGCTAGCAAGAGTGGTATACCATTGATTAAGCGATTGAAGACCATGGAAAATTGAGTTAGTAGATACTAGAAGGATATTGAAAGTGGACAAGTCTATCATGTTTTGATCATCCCCCAAATAATGGGGGAGTGCATAATTATTAATAATGTTTATTTCTGAGTCATTATGAGTCTTAAGTTACTGCACCCAACTAATATATTTAACGATAGCCAACATATCATATATTTTGTGTGGTTGGACGCCAAATAATTAATTGATCACCATGGCATTATGCATAAAAAGACACATGGCATGTAGTGATTTGAGCATATTGGTGAATCACGGAGTTATAAAATACAATGTTCTAATCATTTCTTAATTTCTCATCCCTTATCTGTGATGTGACACATTCATGCAATACTACAATTGCACCAACTGGTTCTCTGACTGGTTTCTTTTGTTTGAATCTATTGCTGATGTGATATGTTTATACGATATTAAAATTTCACTAATAGAGTCTTTGATGGGTAAAACTTGTGAATTTTTATCGTCCTCAGCATTGTTTTATGCACCATTTGCAAATTTCATAAAAAACAGTGTTGGCATTAGGGTGAGAAATAATATACCATAGTAGATTGAATGTGACAGCTTTCTGAAATGAAACCATGGATGACTTAGCTGTATCAGTCTGCTTGTATTTGAATTTTTTTCTCTATGGATATCTATGTTTGATTACCTAATGTATACAATGTGCCTATGAAGGGGAACCCACGATAATGCCAGGAATTGAAGAATAGGCTTATCGTCCTAATCAAATGATTAGCCATTCTTTAGCACACAACTTAAGAGTAGTTTAATGATTAAGATAAGAGTAGTTCTCAAAGAAGTGAATAGGATGACGTTATTAAAGTAAAGCATGCCCACACTATTAGACACCGAACAGCCAGGGATTCTAAGCTCGAAAATAATGGAGGACAAATAGATCACCCCACCTGAAAGAAATTAATACTGAAATGAAAATGCATAGATAAAGAAATCACTTAGAATAATCTATGTACAAAAAGTGTGGTCGTGATCAATTGATGAGGCATTTTTAAAACAACTTAAGAGTAGTTTAATGGTTAAGATAGACTGGTTTCCAAAGAAGTAAATAGGATGACATTATTTAAGTAAATCATGCTGACGCTACTAGTCACCCAACATCCATAGATTCTAAGCATAAAAATGTTGGAGGACAAATAGATCACCCTACCGAAAGAATCTTATATTGAAATGGAAATGCATAAATAAAGAAATCACTTAGATTAAGCTGTTTAAGAAAAAGTGTGGCCTTGGAAACTGATTCAATCATTTTTACTCACAAACCAAGAGATACAGGTTGGCGATACTGAACTACAGTACAAAAACTTTTCATTCTCTTTTAATCATGTATTGAAAATCATAAATATTTTATCAAAGGATCCGAGGAAAACACATTCAGATACCAACCTTAACGTTGGGCTCAAATAAATGTTATTACATATATTTGATACTATACATCGATATTGAACACAGCAGAGTGTTGTACATTATGATTCTCAGCTCTTTTCATCGGAACAAAGGATCCGAGGAGAACACATTCAGATACCAACCTTAACGTTGGGCTCAAATAAATGTTATTACATATATTTGATACTATACATCGATATTGAACACAGCAGAGTGTTGTACATTATGATTCTCAGCTCTTTTTCATTGGAATCAAGGTATATTTAATCAGGTTTGAGGTATATCATATCAGTTGGAGGTCTATCCAATATGCTAAGCTCCTAATTTTCAATGACAGTTCAAATCTGCATATCCGATAAATTAATGGCACAATAAAGCAAAATTTCGTCCACGGTAAAAGAAAAGTTAAGAAAATAGTTTAAGAAAAGGACAAAATGAAATAAGTCTAGTCAAGTTTCTCCGTCATAGTCCTATTTGTGTTTTTTTAAGAAAATACAGTGCAAAACCAAAAGGGGCAGTCTTAGGTTATCTTACAATCAGAAGTGGCCTAAGTCTCCATGTATTCCACTAATGCAGAATCAAGCTTGTCAAGGGTAAGAGTAAAGAAATTATAATCTATAATATCTGAGATTGGTTTTGTTTATACTGTCTTATCTTTTTAGTTTCAAACTTAATTGGCAATGAAACTCTCAACGAGTAATTGACAATTATTTCAAAACCGAAGAGGAAGGCCCTCTCCATGCTGTTGTGGCTCAGGTGTTGCCTCTGAATGAATCCTTGATTGATGGAGGTATAAGGAGATGGCTGGATTCAAAGCTAAAGTGGAAACCGTGCTATAATGAAAACTATAAAAGTGGAAACAATGGCTGTTTTCTCAACTAAAGCGGAAAGCTGTCTGACAAGACTCTAAAAGTGTAGTGAGAGTGACCCATCCCCAGATGTATAACAAGCCAATCTACCTATCAAAAATGTCATTGAAAATCAGCTACGGGCGAAACTCTAGTGATGAAATCTGGGTGTTGAGCAAGTTGACAAGCCGCAATCTTTTTAAAGATATTGTGTGCACGAATTTCTAATAAATGCCTACATTTATAACTAAAATTGAAATTTTGTTTTTATTTGCAGGTTCCCTTCTTGTTTTGGCATTTGTATTGTATATCTCTCAATATTACAACAGATGAGTGGGTAATTGCACACTTCTTTCCTTCTCTCTCATCATTGGTTGTTTTCAACGAGACTTCCATTCTAATGTGTATATTGGATATTGTTTTAAAAGGTGAATTGGGAGAAGTATCCAGAGTTTCAAGTGGAAAGATCTCTTGAGCCAGGTGCTTCAAAAACACAATCATCTGTTTGCATTCTGATTTTGATTTGTCTATAGTTAAGCTCTGGCTATAAATTATGTTTTTCATTTTGGGTTTTCTTTCAGGTCAACCTTTTCCTGGAAGGAAGTTCAAGAATCCCTACAACAAAGGCATTCTACAGAATTTAGTGGCATTTCTCAAATCAAAAGCATAGGGGATGCACTTGAGTTCAAATACCTGAGGAAATTGTATTTCTTTTTTTTAGTTTAGAAGTTGTTAATCTATATATTCTCTCCTCTGAAGCTTCTCATTGTGTTATGTAGCTTTATATTTGTTCCCTTCCATGTGAATATATTCTCTCCTCTGAAGCTTCTCATGGTGTTATGTACCTTTATATTTGTTCCCTTCCATGTGAATATATTCTCTCCTCATTTTGGGTGTCTCTCGTATGTCCAAGTGTAACATTCACAATAATTTTGGAGCCTAGCATTGAGCTGGAATCCTGCATCATTAACCTGTCATACTTTTTGGAAGACCCTGCTTTTAACACAGCATGGAATGGGCGACACAGAACAGTTTTTCTCTTCCTTTGGCTTAGCGCCAAGGCCTGAGGTGGTGCTACTTCGCTAAAGTTGCTTGGAGCTTGAACCTGGCCTCATCCCTTATTTCCGTGCCTCCAAGGATTCGAACCTTGGTGGGATGTCTATGAGCCAATCATCTCACTGAGACATTTCCCCTATTGGCAACCTGTCATATTTCAATTCTGTTTGTTTGACTTTTTATTCCAGTGCCATTTGCTGCATTGACTATCTTTCGGTTATTCAAAAAGATAAAGAGAATGTCCTAGTATGGTTTGCTTATCATCAATTAGAACCTCGATTCTAAAAATTGTATCTAGAGAAAAATCGAACAAAAACACCACTATCCAAAGAAACATGAAACGTACCATTGTGACAAACATTTCATTCAGTAGCCTTTTTTTAGTCTTCTTAAACGCCACAACTTTAGGTAAGAGGTATAGCAGTTATTTTCCCCAAATAGCCTTCTTCAACTTAATCAGCAAGTACAAGTCATACAACAAGAAAAACTGGTGGAAGGGTATCATATCATGTGTTTACTAGCTCAAGGCTCGAGTAAAATTTCAAATAAATACCAAGATCCCAATGGCATGCAACAAAATCATTACTAACATCTGCTCATTGCATTGACAGCAAAAATACCAGTGTAAAAGTAGAGCTATTAAAGCATAATGTGTTAAGCACGTGCGGCGATTGTAATTGTACTTAAACTTGGTGGAGGACCAGGTCATCATCCCATAAACCCCAACCTAAGATAGTCACATGAGCTAGTGCATTTCACTCGATGATGATAAATAGTCACAGTTAGTTTGTTTTATAAAATTATGAGATATTATTATAGGGCTTTCTTTTATTTTCTTATATATTGCACACATCTCTATGTACATCTGTCTTCCCTTAGAATCTTCCTTTCTCTAGAATCTTCGTTGTATATCTTTTGTCCTCTCTATATATCATACAAAGGAGCATACAACATGCATAATTGCAACAATATCTGAGTTTCTTTCATTGTTGTAATTGCATTCTTAGCAATTGGTATCATAACAACTTCTATGTCTAGTCATATTTTGGGTTTCCATCTTTTTACTCTTACATAATTTAAAACTTGTTTTCTAGCGATCAAGGCCGTAGATCTAGACTTTTAAGGGTTGCTACCTTTAACTTTCCTCTAGAGCTGCTCTCATCACAATCTTCAGATTTGGTGGGATACTTCAAAGGTTCTTCACCAAATTAGCACCACAACCTATCATATATTAGCTCCTTAATGCACTATGGCTTCTGCTACTCCTTCATTGTGGCATCTCTCGGTGACCTTCAATCAATATCATATCCTATAAAAATGGCTCCCAAAACTACACAAGAGGTTGAATGTTCGTCATCATCTACAAATAGCAATATTTTGAACATATCCTTGCCAATTTGCTGAAAACTAGACTGATACGATATAAGAAATGAAGACAGCATTTGAGACAATGCTCTTGTAAAATCAACAGTGGGAAAACCTAGTTCCTTGGATTATTTTTAATAAGAATCAAAAGCCAAGGCCTTAATGGTAACTTCATTTGCAAGAAGCTCAAATCCTATTTATACAGTCTTAAGGCATACAATAAGACACGCCCATAGATCACTAATGTTGAAAAGATACTTAAGTTTGGAATCCATGTCAGAAATTGCTCAAAATTAGTGTCATGATCATGTGAGAATGCTTGCTATTGAAGACAATGAATGCAAGCATATTCCCCAATGGGATGGATTTGAAAATACCATAAAGAAGAGATTCTATTATACTTGTTATAAGAACTATATATTAGTAGGATGGCTTATGTTCAAGTCGATCAATCCAAGAATATATTGAATTATTCAACAAGATCTAAGTCAAGCTGAAATTCTAGACCTAGAATGACTTAAGATGGAGTTTCTTTCTAGTTTTCTACCTAGTCTTAAAAAGCGAAGTAGTTATAATTGGCATGGAATCTTGAAACAAGCATTTAAAAAAGCAATATCTGCTAGAAATAAATTTGTATTCAAGTTTCATTTTTAGTATGTGTATTGCTTCTTCCTCAAACTCTTTTCCCTCCAAGGCTTTGTCCAATGCTAATGGGTAGCTGAAGGTTTAGGTTAGTCACCTTCATCTCTTGGTAAATAAGTACTTCAATCATCATCTGAAGTGTGTCCATTCCACTAAATAATGCGGAGTTCTAGAAGTAATGAAAGATTCTAAGGCTATCCTCACATAGCAATATCTTAGTTAGAAGATGCCAAGATTGTAGTTGACAATCCAAAGTCTAAAGGAAGAATTTTTCACACAAAGCTACCGGGTAAAGGTGATTGATTACTCATATAATTGATAATGGCAACTAGAAAAACCTAATATTTCAGAAGCTAATTTTAAATTTACACTTCCTACTACAATCCATACTAGCCCTTATCATGAGGGTTGAGTCAAATATGCTAAATATGTGTTCGTAAAAAAACAATTTATAGTATTCATTGTTGTTGGGCGCTATAAGGATACAACCTGATGTGACATGATTCCTCTCGATTGTTTTGAGTTAATCTTTGGGTGTCTTTATTAATACACGTTAGGACCCCCTTTTCACCAACTTTTTCTTTGTATTAGATGATGTTAATGAAAGTTTGACACATATTCTTTGTAAGTCATCCTATTGCTAAACTATAACTATCCCACATGTATAGGAAAGTAGTAGCTATCTCAAATAGAATAGTATATATAGAGGGCATGTGTAAGAGGAAAAACTATCCATTAAACATTTACTCAAAAGAGGTTGCCCCCACAAAGAGATCTGTGATACTTTTGCAATACAATCTTGCTTTATTTATTTTAATTGCGGTGCATTTTACCATACTTTTGCTAGAGTAATTTGTTTACATGAATGTTCATATCATTTGATATCGAGCTCTTTCTAGAGTTGTGCTTCGTAACTTGTTTAGGTCTTTCTAGGACTGTCCATGTTATGGTCCCATCTCACCCTTTGTGGATCTCATTGATTAGAAAATGGCGCAAAAGAGGCGACATTAAGTTTTTGTTTCAAATCTTCCTTTTTTCCACCCCAAGTTATTTTTTTAGGCTAGAAACATTGTGTCAGGGGAGTAAAATATCTCAAAAAGCTATCATTTTTGGTTAAGCACATGGGATCCATGTGTGAAGTGAGATGGGATTCAATCCATCATCTCGGGGTCCTTGATAACATCTCTACATTAATTTGAGTTTTCACGTACCTCCAGGTATATCAAATGACTCCATTGTTGTTTACGAAACCTAGCCATATGAAGCTTTGATTGTTTGCAATTTGTGATGTATTAATAAGCGAGTTAAACCTAAGAAGTTACTCATATTAGGAATAGTTATCCTTTGTAGTTAGTGATTTGAAACATTGGGTTGACACTTTATGAATAAGATTGGTATATTTGCAAGCCCACAAACCGCAGACACACTTGGTAGGAAAGAAATCCTCATGGATATAACCATTGTAATATACTTGGGCACCATTGGAAGAATAGGAATCCACCATCAATCGAAGTTTGAGCGAGAGTTGCATAGAACGTACTTTGAGGTTGTTTCAATGGTGGTATAGAAAATAGAGAGTTCAATTTTTTTGGTTTTGAGAAAATTTGAGTAATCGGTTAGCTTCTAGAAAAATAATAGAATGTATTGTTTTTCCACTTATTTTTCACTGATCCCAAATTGATTTCCTTTGTCCTAATTGGTTTGATGTCAAGACTAAAATTTTGGATCCATATATAATCGCTGTAACCTGGTCCAAAGTAATAGAGCAACTTATGGCGAGAGATGCAAACAATGATGACCAATATGTAAGCCCAAATTAATGGCCTTACCATACAACAAACACAAATCATGGACACTATCTCAAGCTTGAGTAACCACAAGTTAGGGCTTGGTCAGGGCCGTAAATATGAAAACAACACCAATTATGTTAGTTATTTGAAGAGAGACCTTAGATTGTTTATGTTTCTAGATATTGCGACTTCATAATCCATTTCACTTATTAATTTTAATTTCCAAAACACAAATTAATGTAACAAAATGAAAGGGATAGTCTATATTATGACAAATAAATTAAACAAAGATACAATTTTGTATTCTGATTGTCTTGGAAATTAATGCAAGATTTTTCAATGTCTGAATTTGTTCAGTAAAGAAATGCCAAAATGATTTATAAGAAAATATTTTGCAAGATAAAATATGAGTAAAATTATGTCACTTTGCAAGTGACTAAACTATGCAAAATATATCACTTTATTGGAACATGCCCTAATAATTGTATGCGAGAGAAAAAAACTACAGTAATGAAAGATACACAAATAATAATGCAAACCTCCCTGTAATCCTTCAGTGCAAACCTCAGTAAGGTTGTGGAGACTTCGTCTGTGGAACCTTGTAAATGGATGTGGGTGCTCTTGAATATTCTCCAAATGTGAGTGCAAATGTTACAAACATAGATACTTAAGAAAGCTTCATATTGCAAATTGACAGAGTTTATTTGCAAACAATTCAAGAGGATTTGTAAGAGAGTAAGCTTGCAATTTATAGAAGCAAAAGTGGTTGGAAGTTGGTTGAACACGGTTGAATGCACATGCTAAAAATGGTATTGGAGGAAGTTACAGTAGTGCTAGGGTATTTAGGGCGTAATGATTTTAATTGCAAAAGTTGCATCCGGGAAGTTGGAGGAAGTTACTGGTAGTGCCGGGGCATTTAGGGCGTGAACGACTTTAATTGCGAAGTTGCATCCGGGAAGGTGGTTGTACATGCAATTCAATTGTCCCCACCTTTCTAGGATTCTAGAAGTGTAGTTAACTAGGATGAGGATGTGGAGTACAAGTGGAGTCCAAGTGGTTGTTGACTGAAATAAGTGGAATTAAATAACTAAATTTAATTAATATTTAATTGTGAGGAGATAATTAACCATTTAAATAAATAAATGTTTAATTATATTAGCTAGAAGGTGTTAGGAATTAATTTAATTAATTCCAAGAGAATGGTATAATTAAATTAATTTAATTGTGAGGAGATAATTAACCATTTAAATAATTAAATGTTTAATTATATTAGCTAAGAGGGTGTAGGAATTAATTTAATTAATTCTAAAGGCATGTTAGAATTAAATTATTTAATTCCAATGGGTAGGAATATAACTTAGGTAATAGAATTAATTTTAATTAATTCTAAAGGGGAATATTTGAATGATGAAATTAATTTAATTAATTCCAAAGGGGTGTATTGCGGCGAGATAGAATTAATTTAATTAATTCTAATTAGATAGAAGCAAGATAAAGTATGTATGTATTTTTAGGGTGTCTACATTTTGCCCCTCTTTAAAGTGCTATTACGAAGTAATAGTGCTTTTAAAGATAGTAGATGTGTGCAGATCGACAAGTGGAAAATTGTGAAGCATCAAGATGCCCCAACAAACAAAACAATAGAGGAAAGCCCCTCAAGTGGGTGGATGAAGCAACAAAGGCGGGAGACAACCGCTTGATAGGAAGAAAACAATGGATTAAAACAAGGGTGGGAAATGGCTGTGTGTTTGTAGCATGAACATTATTTGGAGAGTAATTTTTAGAGCAACGTGATTTTTGTTGTTGCACAATAGAGTTAATAAAGAAGCGAATATATACGAGATGTCAAGTTGCGCCAAGAGAAAGTCAAAGCCAAGTGATGTCCCTATGCAAAGTTACATTGCAAATAGTGGCTTGATTGATTGGAAAAGATGATTGAGAACAATCGGATGAAGAAAATGATGAAACAAATTACACGATCACGAGATTTTTTTTTTTTTTTTTTTTGGAAAGCGTTTTCAAAACTTTTTGTATGTTTTGTTTCTATTTTCTGAACAATTTTATATTGTTTTTGGGATTTGAACAATTTTATATTGTTTTTATAGTTTTTTTGTGAGATGTTTTTGTTTTTTTTTTTGGAATTTTGAACCACACGCCAAAGAAGAGGGAAAGGAAATTCCCAAATCAAAACCAACATACTACATATGAAAGCATAATGGAATGTGAACAATGGTGGTAAACAATGGGCATAACAACCGAACAAGGAAAACATGCGACACACAGTAAGGTGAAAAGTTACAAGCGAGGAAACAAAGTGAAATGGCGAAAGCAGTGGATGCACCGATATGCCCCTAGTACAAGGGTTACTCTTCGGAGACTCGGGAGTAGAACTTCTTGAGATGGCCCGACATTCATAGGCTTCTTCAACTCTTTGCCATCCTCATTAGACAATTTGTATGCACGAGATCTAGATTTGCATGAGTTATAACATAAGGACCCAACCAATTAGGCTCAAATTTGACTTTTTTTCTTGTGGGTCGATTGTGTTCTTTTGATTTTCCTTTAGGACCAAATCACCGATTTCAAATTGTCGAGGTTTGATCTTGCGATTATAATTACGACGCAGTCTATTCTGGTATACCTGCATATGGTTTAAGGTGCGGAGCCGTCTCTCGTCCAGTAATTCCAGCTCTGCAAGGTGTGCAACATGGTAATCCTCTTCATGAATGAGATGTTAGAGGGAGACACAAAGTGAAGGAAATTAAAATTCGATAGGTAATATGGATTCAGAGCCATATACTAGGGAAAAAGGAGTAGCTCCTGTAGGTGTACAAAAGGAAGTGTGGTAGGCCCAGAGAGTAGGATATAACTACATATGCCAATTACGTTTGTGTTTATTGACTGTCTTTTCTAGAATGGACTTGATAGTCTTGTTTGATGTTTCAGATTGGCCATTGCATTGTGGATAATAAGGTGTAGCCCATTTTAAGCGGATATTATATTTCTTAGCTAGGGATTTGAGATCCTTATTTTTGAAAGAACCACCATTGTCAGTGACAATAGTAGTGGGGATGCCAAAACGACAGATAATATGGTTGAAGATGAATATAAAAATATTGCACCTAGTAACGTTAGTAAGACACATAACCTCAACCCACTTGGTGAAATACTTAGTGGTAGTTATAATAAATGTGTGGCCATCGAAGATGTGGGCTTTATTTTTCCAATTAAATCAAGTCCCCATTTTGAAAAGGGCCAAGGTGAAGTAATAGGCTTGAGGCTTGGGATCATGCATGAATGAGATTACCGTGTTTTCGGCAAGCTTGACATTTCTTCACAAAGTTGCATGCATCTTCCTCCATTGTGGGCCAATAGTATCCAATGTGTAAAATCTTCTTTGTAAGGACTATTCTGTTGGTATGGGCACCACAAATACCTGAATGTACTTCAGCTAGCGTCTGATTAGCTTCATCCTGATTGAGACATCTTAAGAGAGTCCCATCATAGCCTCTTCGATACAAGGTGTCAGCAAGAAGGGTGTAGCGTGAAGCACGTTGTGCTAAGGATCTTTTATTAGCTGAATTAAAATTAGGAGGATAGGCTTTAGTTTGAATGAAGGTGTATATATCGTGGTACCAGGGATGATTAGGACCAACAATCTCACAAACCATGGTGGACTTGACAATTCGTATGCAGGCACCAAAAGATGTTCAACAAAGAACTTGTTGTGAGTTTGATTAGTGTCGAATGAAAGAAGGGAAGCGATAGTTGTCATGGCATCCGCTATTTTATTTTGTATGTGAGGAACTTGTTCAAAATTGATAATCCGGAAATACCCTCTAAGGCTATCAACCATTCTTTTATAAGGTAAGAGCTTTTCATCTTTTACTTGATATTCTCCATTAACTTGATTAATGACTAGAAGAGAATCACCAAGAAGCTGTATCGATTCTTGCGGTAGCGCCATGAGATAACAAATCCTAGGCCTTATCGGTGCTTCATACTTTGTTATGTTATTTGTGCAAGGGAATTCGATATGATAAGATTTAGGTATGAGGTCTCCATCCGGTGTACGCAAGACAATTCCTACTCCAGAACCATGGATATTGCAAGATCCATCAAAGAATAATGTCCATAAGGGTGTTGCTTCTATGTACAAAAAGTCTTCGTCTGGAAATTCAAAATTTAACGGTTGTGAACATGGTAGTGGTATGCGGCCGGTGCTTGACCTTTGATAGCCTTTTGATTGACAATTTCGATGTCAAATTTGTTGAGTAGTGCAATCTAGCTAGACATGCATCATGTTATGAATGGTCTTGAAAGTAGGTACTTAAGAGGATCAACCCGTGAAATTAGCTTGGTGGTATGATTTAGGAGATGGTGTCATGCAACTTGCCGAAAGTATAAGCAATCGTTAAACAAGCCTTTTGACTTTGTGAGTACTTGGTCTCATGCTCAAGAAGAGTTATGCTCAAGTAATACACAACTTGTTCTGACCCTTATCATTGTGTTGCGCCAATAATGCCCCAATGGCATGTTGTGTTGCAGATGTATACAACAACATAGGCTTATCTTGTATAGGCGGCATGAGTACCAGCAGAGATGTCAGGTATTCTTTCAATCTTGCAAAAGCATCTTGTGAGTCTTGTGTCCATTTGAAGCTGGACATCCTTTTTAAGTAAGTTGGTTGAAATGATGGCACTTATCGCAATTGAGAGATGAAGCGACGAGAGACTATATTTTCCTTTGTAGGCCCCTTAGTTGTCGAAAATTCTAAGGAGGTGGCATATTTATTATAGCTTTGACCTTGGTAGGGTCCACTTTAATTCCTCTTCATGAGACAATGAATCCCGAAGTTTCCACTGAAGTGACACCAAAGACACATTTTTTTGGATTAAGGCGAACCTTGTATTCCCTTAACCGCTTAAATATACACCTAAGAACTGTTTGGATGATCCACCCTAGTCTTTGATTTAGCAAGAATATCATCGACATAATCTTCCATTATGTTGTGAAGAAGGTCATGGAAAATAACAGTCATGGCACGTTGATAAGTTGCACCAGCATTTTTAAGGCCAAAAGGCATGACCTTGTAACAAAATGTCCCCCATGGGGTTGTAAAAGTTGTTTTATGTTGGTCTTCTTCAACAATTTGAATTTGGTTATACCCAGAAAATCCATCCATAAGGAATAACATCTCATGGCCCTGCAGTAGAATTGATAATCATGCTAATATTAGGCAAAGGGAAATCATCCTTAGGACATGCCTTGTTAATGTCACGAAATTTGTACAAATACGGATTTCGGGGGTCTTCTTCGTAATCGGTACCATATTAGATATCCACTTTGAGTAGTCAATGCACCGTATGAAAGCCTTGCATCCAATAATTTTTGTAGTTCGGCCTTAACAAGCAATGCGACCTTGGGATGCATTTACGTAGTTTTTGTTTGATAGGTTTAACATTTGGATGCACCATAAGGTGATGAACCACAAGAGAAGAATCAAGACTGGGCATATCTTTGTAAGACCAAGCGAATACATCCTGAAACTCGGTTAGAAGTGTTGTGAAGACTTTGATTTTGGTTTCTGATAAACAAGCACCTACTTGTAACAATTTTGGTTGGTCTTCAATTCCAATGTTAATGGTTGTTGTCTCTTCTACCAACAACTTAGAAGTATCATTATCTTGAAATGATGTTGGAGGCTTGTGTAGATTGTTGGATATTTTGGATCCAAATCTCTTGTCTCTAGTGCCTCTGAAAGGTTTTCACTAGGAGATGCGTCCTTTTCTTTCTTTTTCTTTTTCATTTTTTGCTTCTCATATAATGCCTCAGAAAGATTTTCACTATACGAGATATAATGTCTTTTTCTATGTTTAATTTCTTTTTCTTTAGGACTAGAGATTGTAAGTTCTTCACCGAAGTAAGTGGTAGCATCAAGGTTTATATTGAAACCCTTCTTGTGATCCGATAAGGGAAAAGGTCCCAAGCCCCAAGGAACTCTTGGATGGCCTCATCGTTTTGAAAGAGATCCATGGAAATATGGAAGTGTTGGTCCGATCAATGAGGGAATGATAAACAACGTCAAGGATTTGAATGGATAAGTAGTCTAGGAAAAGTGTAGTTTTGGCTAGGTCTTCGAAGAGGTTATGTGTGGAACCGGTCTGAATTTCAAAATTTGAGTCCTCATCGCTAGGTAACACATCAAAGACTATAGGCCTCTTCTCATATGTCTCATATCCTAGACCATATGTGTAAAGGTTAGACTTGATATTCATAGGTTTAAGAACACCATGCCCTTATGGGCCAAGGCCTCTTCCTTTCCAATTCATGTTTTTCATCATTTTATGGCCCTTGGTGTAATCAGTGGATTCGTAGCATTCTGCCATCCTGTCATCATATAGCCAAGAGTTGTTAGAGATTGGAATATGTTCATCTTCTAGATATCCATATCATCTCCAAAGAGTGTTTTCGAGATAGTAAGATGGAGGTTCTTGTAAATGAGGAGCGTTAGGACGCCCATAGCTACGAGGCGATAATGGGAGTTTGCCAACAAGAAATGCATTGTCAAGTGTGTACTCGCCTAAGCCTTTATGAGAGAATGTAACTTTAGGTGACACCTTAGATGTAGATGCTCTAGAGGAAGATGCAGAGGCGTGAGGAATATCCTTAGGTGACGCTTTAGACGTAGATTCTTCAGAAGAAGACGTGGAAGCATGAGGGCGCAATATTACATCAAGATCAATACAGTTGGTAATAATAGAAGTTGTGCTAGATCAGTTGTGTTATCGCGAGATGGATAATATTTTATCTTTTTGTACCTTGCTTGAAAAAAACTTACAAGTAGTCAAAGGGGTCGAGTATCACCATGTAAGGTGAACTTTTCCGTTATGTGGAAACTTTATGCATTGATGGAAGGTGGAAGGTACTACGTGCATCTCATGTATCCAAGGTCTACCCTAAAGAAGGTTATATAGCGTGTATGCATAAATTGCATGACACATAGTATCGAGTTGCGAGCCTACTTGTATGGGAAGAGTGATGGTACCACAAGACTTGGCACTTAGTATTATCATAACCATGAATGGTAATGATATTAGCATCTAAGTCATCTATTATATGACTAAGGCAACAAAGCATTTTTATAGAACAAATGTTAAGAGTCACTCCATTGTCGATAAGAACTCTCTTGACTTTATGATCGGTAATGTAGGCTTCGATGTACAAGGAGTTGTTGTTAATTAGATTTGGGTTCAACATATCTTGAGGGCCAAAAGATAGGATAGGAGTTTCAGGCGTAAGGTTCGCGATCATAGCCTGAAATTGTTGAACATTGAGAGTATGAGGAACACGCGATTCATTTAGAGCACGAGTGAGAATATCCTGAAAGCTAGGTGACTCTTTCAGTAGTTCCATGAGAGAGATATGTGTTGGCATGGTTGCTAATTGTTTGATGAAGTCATACTGACATGGAGTGGAAGATTTGACATTATAATTTGACTTTTGATTTGAAGGAGCTGTTGGTTTGGACGTTTGAGGTTCTGCAGAAGACGTAGAAGGTTGGTTTGCCGCAGGAACCCATATCTTCCATTGGCGTGTGGTCACAACATTACTCGAAGGTGTGAATTTAATGGTTGCCATTGTAGATGGTACTTCCTCAATAAATGAGATTATTGAACTGAAATCAGCATTATTGGCAGAGGGACCTTTGTCAGCATTTTTATTGTCACCGCCATGTTTGGGAAATGGGTTTGAGAACACCTTAAGATTGTCGTTAGGTGTTTTATTTGGTGATGGTTCTTCAATAGTGATATCTCCATTATCAATGAAGTCTTGGAAAAAGTGATGTAAGCGAAATCATTGATCAGTCGGGTGACCGTCAATGCGATGAAAATCACAATAAGTATTAGCCTTGTACCAAGTAGGCTTTGGTTCTCCCTCAACCCAAGGTCTGGTGATGGGATAAGTAACCATGTTTGCATTAATAAGTTGTTGAAGGACATTTGATAGAGGTTCTCCCAAAGGAGTGAAACGATGTCGTTTAGAATCAGGAGAGGAGGAAACCTCTTTGCTAGGAACAACAAGAGGTTGTTTACCTTTGTTTGGTCTAGTCTGAGTGTTTTGGACATTGTGGACATTGCGGTTGTCTGTAATACCATCATTGACCATATTACGATTGCGATTAACATGTTTAGATTTGTCTTGGTGAGAGCTATTAGGATGGTTACTATTTTTCCCATTTTCTTTTGAATGAGGTTTAATCAAACCTTTTGCAATAAGGGCTTTTTCAATCTGTGATCTTTTCTCAATAACTTCTTGAAAGTATTAAGGCAATGCATTTGCATGTGAAAGGATATCTCACTATTGAGATTGGGTACAAAGATGCTCACAAGTGCTTCTCAAGCATGGAGCATGGGAAACAACTAGCAATCCCACGCCATCTTTGTAGGAATCGTGCGAAGGTTTCATTTGTTCATTGTTTAGCATTACACAAGTCCATCATTGTAATTTCAGACTCTAGGTATAATGACAAATGTTTGACGAACTTCTCTCGAGAGGTGCAGTAAAAGTTTGTATAGAGCCCTTGGGGAGGAGTAGGAAGCTGGTCCAAGGCTTTTCTTCTTAGACTTCGTGGAAAGAGACACATTAAGAAGACATCACTATAGGCCACCTCTTGGCAAGCCATATAAAACTCCCCGATATGCTCTCTAAGATCACTATTGCCCTTGTATTTATCAAAGTTGGGTGTCTCAAAAGATTTTGGATAAGGAACACGCAAAATGTCCTTATCAAAGGGGTAAGGACACAATTCTTCAAAGCTGAATTGTTTTTGTTGATGTTGCATACTAGAGATGGTGTCCTTCATCATTTGCCATTCTTGGGCAAACGGTGAGTTGTTCTGTAAGAACGATAAGGAACTTTCACTTGTAGAGTTGTTATCTTTGGTGTGTGTGGTATTAATCTTAAATGAAGCATCACTAGATTTCTTTGGTGCCTCATTGTCATGGGATTCATTGGTGACTTTGGAATTTAAGATAAAAAGTTGTTTAGCCATGTCATTAATTTGATTCATGAGGGCTTGAGTAGGATCAATGGTCGGATCGGTTGATTTGCTTTTGTTCCTTTTAAAGTCACGATTTTCTTTGTTTGATTCATTGCTTTTGGTGTTGTTCGAGGTGGACTTGTTTCGATCATCATTATTCATGTGACTAGGTCCTGTCTCATTGTCATTGTTTGTCAAAATGAAAGGTTCACCCTTGTTAGGTGGTAGTTTGCCAAGTAATGTTTGTAAACTAGCTTAAATCGAAATCAGGAGAGGGTAATTTTGCTCCCATCTCAAGGAGACGAATCAAAAATTGGTCTTTATTCATATGTCAAATATTTTCAACGTGGGATTGTTCTTGAGTGAGATGTCATTCGATCATCCTCGAGTTTTGGTCATTATCACTATCAAAATTTCCAAAAGGATTTCGTTTGCCCCTTCCAAAAGGACTATAATCTCGTGTTGTGTTCCCACCATTTTTAAAAGAGGGAGGGAGCAAAGAGAAATGCAAAGGAGAACTAGACAGATTTGAATGCCCCCAAGTGATAGCTTAGCATGCGAGAGGATTGGATCAGGGTGAAGAGTGGAGTGATACTTAGATACTTGAAAGATACTCTTGTCGTATCCCATTGAAGTTTGATTTGTATTGGATTAAAATGTAAAATCCAAATGTGCCCCAAGCAAAGTTATATTGTGAAAGGGTAAATGATTTCCTCAGAATAGATATACACCACGGGCAATAAAGATGAGTATGTTTTGGAACAATCATGAGGAGCGCCATCAAATGGTGAAGGTGTTGAACTGTGTTATCCAATTGCTGAAATTTTTTCAAACATTATCTGAATGTTTTGATTATGACATTTGAAACTATTTTTGGAGTTTTGGACAATTTTATATTGTTTTTGAACAATTTTATATTATTTAAAAAAAAAATTGTGAGACATTTTATTCGTATAGTACAACTCGGTAAAAAGGTACACTGCTTGAAAGTAGGTGCAAATAATTAAAAGCATTCCATTCCATTGGCAGAAATGTAGATGATAAAATGATAGGGTGTTTCACTCCACTCGTGGCTCCACGCAACTAGGAAGATGTGAGGGCTCATCACCTTGAGCCAAAAAGGACGTGAAAACGAGGTGAATATTGATATGGAAGTGATGATAATGGATGCGAAGACACAAGGTGTAATAATGATCCGTATGAGAAAAATGTAACTCATCTCAGTCAAGATTATTTGAGTGATTACAAGATGATTCCACTTTATAGGTTTTGACTTGACTTAGATCCATTGATGGCCTACTGATTAGAAAAATCTAATTGAAGGAATTGGTGTCTCTCTTAACATGAGCAACTAAATTACTTCTTGGGATATTTTTTATTAAGCACTTTGATTCAGATTTCATAAAGGCTTTATTGAATGATTATTTATTGATTTTTGTGAAGGACACCCTACATGTTGCCCCATTCCATCAATAAAAGGCAAGGACTCAACACTAAAGATAAAATTTAGGCGAGTAAGGGCTTTCTTCGTTCCCATTCTCTCATCTTGCCAAGTAAGAAGTATGGGCTTATCACCGAAGAAGTGAAGGAAGAAAGGTGTATTGATTTTATAATTTTTTTGTATTTTTTGATTGATTTAATTTGCCTTGTATGTTGATAGTGTGCTTGTTGGGAAAGAACATTCTGCCCCCAAGTCTCAGCCTCATGTGACTAGTAGGATGCAAGGGTTCAACATCGTAGATTGAGATGGGCGGTCAAAAGGACCGGGTAAAGAAGTTTAGTGCTTTTATTAAAAAGAGAGATTATTTGAAAGGAGGAGTTTGCCATCAGTAAGCTTCGAGACAAAACCGTAGGTAAAAAGATCTTGAAATGGTAGAAACCATAACAAAGATGAGACACACAATGCCCAAGAGGAACAAGGTTAACATGTGTCGGAATAGGTGAAGAAGGCGAGTATATGATAATGGTATGATTAAGGTATCTGCCAATAGATGGAATGCCTAACATTATTTGTACACACTTTTCTATTTCCGATTGGAAAACAATGCTCTAATATAGAGTTTTATTCTCTTTTTGTGATTTTTGAGTTTTTTGAATGTTGGTGGATGAGGAGTTGAAATGGACTTATCAAGAAAGATGTCCATGTTTATTGAAGTTGAATGGTCTGAGATACAAGACTTGTGTAGACAAAATGCAAGTCAAGAGGGAGAATCAAAAGATTCGATAAGTCTGAAATATGAGACTTGGACGGACATGAGCCAAGTCAAAGGAGTGAAACCGAAGTTTGATAAGTCTTGTAATATGAGATTTGGGCGGATAGGAGCCAAGTCAAAAGATTTAACCAAACGATTCGAATGGTCTGAAGTACTAGACTTGGGTGGACATGATCCAAGTCAAAGGATGTGTGATTAGATAAGTCTTGATGAGATCGAAAGACATATGTGATGTTAGAAGAAGATTGTCAATGCGGGGAAGATGTTGAGATACATATTCACCTATGAGCGAAAGAGTGCGAGGAAAGAAGGATAAATCTCTAGATGTAGACTCAGGGTTCCTTGTAAGCCGTAGAGAGGAAATAGTCAATGTTTCTCCTTCTAGGTTGTGAATTAGTTGATTTGATAAAAGATTTGCAATTAAATCTTGAAATAGTTGAATAAGGATATTCCTAGGTATACGTACCTCAAAGAATGTGTGCATGTAGATATATTGACAAGTAGGAATCATCATTGATGAGATTCTGCATGATGGATCATGTGAGGTATAATGGACATGAAAGGTTGCATTGAAGCAAGTGTCCAAACTTGTTGTGGTTGTATTTCAACAACAAGACTAGAGATGTCAGGTATAGGAATTAGAATGGAAAGAATAGAATGAAGCTCAATTATGCTTGATGAAGGACCCTCTTTTGGTATGTTAAGGCTTGGAATAGAGTTTTGAAGAAAATTCAAGTTCTCGTTAGGTGTTAGGTGTTAGAAGATCGTTGACCAAAACAAGTTCAATGTTTGTTTGGATTATAGGAAGAAAATCTGTAGAAGAAATAGATTGGAATGTCAGTTTGAATAGAAGTGGGAATAACAGTCAACTCTTCATTTGAAGGCATGGAAGTTGACATGTCATCAGTTACGAGATCTTTTTCATCAAGATCTACAAAGATCTCTCTGTTGTCAATTAAGTCTTAGACATAGTTCTTAAAACGTGTACATTTATCAGTTGAGTGGCCATCAATGCGATGAAAATCACAATATGCATGAGGTTTGTACTAGTATGGCTTAGGTTCTCCTTCAATCCAAGGTCTTGTAAGGGGATATTTTATCATCCTAGCCACTTTGAGTTGATGAAAGACACTAGAGAGACTTTCACCGAGGGGTGTAAACTTACGTTTAACTGCGTGGTGTAGTTTTTGGCTAGGTTGTATGATTGAATTTTTGATTGATTGGTCATGTATGTTGGCCATATTGTGATTATCTGTGACACCAGTAGTGATGACATTGCGGTTGTGATTGATGTACCAAGATTCATCATGAGAAGTTCTAGTATGGTGATTATTGCGAGTGAGGTTTTGGGAAAAATGTTTGACGAACTTCTCTGAGAGGTCCACAAAGGTGGTAATAGATCCCTTTGGAAGGTGTAAGAACCAATCCAAAGCTTGTCCTCCTAGACTTCTAGGAAAAAGGCACAAGAGAAAGCTATTGTTATATGCCACTTCGTGGCATGTTATGGAAAATTCTTTGATATGTTGTCTCGGATTAGTTTTTCCCTTGTATTTTCGAATTTGGGTGTCTCAAAAGACTGTGGGAAGGGTATGTGTAAGATGTCCATATTAAAAGGGTATGGACACAATTCATCAAAATTGAATTGTTTGTGTTGTTTTTGTAAACCCGCAACGATGTCTTTCATCATTTGCCATTCTTGGGCAAAGGATGAATTGTATAAATCCACCATTGTAATGAGAAATGAGGTAGAGTGAAGAAAGGTATGATGAATAACACAACCCTTAGCAAAGTGAATGCTAAGATGGAAGTGATGAAAATGTTTGAAAATATTGACCCTTAGCAAAGTGAATGCAATGATGGAAGAGAGGTGTGCAAATAAGTTTGGTAGTAACTTGTCCCTTAACAAAGTGAATGCTAAGATGGGCAAGATGTGTGGAAGATATGAATGACACAACCCTTAACAAAGTGAATGTCAAGATGGAAGTGTGCGAAAGTGTTTGAAAAACTCAACCCTTGACAAAGTGAATGCCAAGATGGAAGAGAAGCATATGATTACGCTTGGTAATAACTTGTCCCTTAACAAAGTGAATGCTAAGATGAGAAAGAGTTTTGGAAGATATGAGTGATGACCCTTAACAAAGTGAATGTAAAGATGGAAGTGTGTGAAAGTGTTTGATAAACTTGACCCTTGACAAAGTGAATGCCAAGATGGAAGAGTGGTGTGATGTGATGAAGGTTCTCGTCCTCTAACAAAATGAATGCTAGAATGGAGGAGGGTTATAGTGACAAAATTTGAATGTGTTCAACCTCTAACAATGTGAATGCTAGAGTGAAGAAGTGAGGATAGATTGATTGCAAATGCACTCTACCACCTAGCAAAAGTGAATGCTAAATGGGAAGAGGGTATGAAAAAGGAGTCAAATCGTATGCGATGTGCTCAACCCTTAACAAGAATTAGTTAAGAAGGAAGAGGCTAATGAAGAGATAAGACTCAAATACTGATAGTGTAAACGTTGGAAAGAAGATATGATGAAGTGTCTAGAATGCAACAAATATGTTGTCAAGTTAGAGACGTGAAGAAAGAAAACATATATAGTTTAACAATGATGTTGTCAAACTAAAGGATGCCAAAGGGAATGAAGAGAAAATGTGATGAAATTGAGTTGTGAAAAAGTGGAACACAACACCATTGAGATGTGAGTCGTAAGATGAAAGTGCTTGAGCGAGGACGTGGATATCCGCAACTCAAGACTTGATGTCGAAAAGAAGATGAAAACTTAAACTTTGGGAAGGTTATCCAAATGTTTAAGTGTCGAATGGAATGGGAGATAAAACCAAAATGAGGTGAATACGAAAGATAGAAGAATCTGATAATCGCAAAAGGGGAAGAATCAAATAAGTGAATAAAAACTCCAAATGAATGAAAGAAGATCAAATGGAGAAGACAATGAGGACGAAAAGAAGAGAAGATTGAAATAATGAAAAGAGATGAAAGTTCTAAAAAGGGAAAATTGAGAGTAAAATGAAGGTTAGTGAATGACTGATGACAAGAAGAAAAGAAGATGAGAACAAATGAAATGAGGATGAAAGCAAAATCCAAACAAGGATAGTTTGGAAAAATGACAAAAAAGATAAGAAAAGTGAAAGATGGATCCCAAACAAGGAGTATTTGGGAAAAGCGAGTGTGGAACACTACTACAAAAAGAAAGAAAAACAAAAGAAGAAAATCAAAAAAGAAGTTTTTGTTTGAATGTTTGTTTGTGGCCTCTACCTTAGATTGGCTTGGAAAATGTTTGGCTTCCTGGGTGGCTCTCTCAACTAGGTGTTAACAAAATATCCGAGTGAGCACGATGTTATTGCTAGCTAACGACTTTAATTTACCCCCTTTAAAACCCTGAGCAAAGATCTTGCTCAGAATGAATCACACTGGGGTCACCACTAAGGATATCCGTGACTCTAACTCACAAAGGCTTTACTAGTTAGGTAGGAGAAAAGGTTCCCATTTCATCCACTAGTTCCCTCAAGGTGTGGACTACTTTGGGGTTCTAGAACCACCCCCTTTGTTGTAGCTTAAGGCTTATGCCAAGGGGGTTATGTTCTAGTTAAGCGGTCGAGCCGTAGCTCTTAACCGAACCTGCAAATATAGTGTTTTGAATGTGGTGTTTTTAATCTTTTGATTTTAATGTGGTTTGGTTGAACTCCTTTGGCAACCTGCAGTTAGTAGTTTTTGAATGTTTTATCCACCTTGTGAGAGCGGGTCCTACAAACAATGATTAGAAAGTTTTCTGAGGTAGGTAGAGGATAAACCAAAAGAAGCAAGTTCACACTTTTGATTTCCAAGATCGCTTAAAAAGCACGAGGAAAGAGCATACACGTAAAACAAGCTTTGATTAAAAAATGTTAATTCCCAAAACAAATAGAAACCATCACATTTTGATTTCCGAGATCACTTTTAAAGTGCGAGGAAAGAGCATACACGTGAGGTTGTTACATTAAAAAAATAAAAAAATAAAATTTAAAATTAAAAAAAAACTACAATTTTTGAAAAAAAGATAAGTGTTAGGAGAAATGAAACCATAAATTTTTGTAAGTCCAAATCAGAAAATTATTTTTCCATTGCATATATCTTTTCAATACCTTTCCAAAAAAAAAAATGAATTCATTCCGAGTTCGGGAGCAAAATTTATGGCCACGGAAGATGGGTTATGGTAGCGCTCTTAGTGAAAAATTTGAACATGAGAAAAACACCCGAAAACTGTTTTTTTGGTTTTTGACTTTTGTACTTCACCTGAGAAGCTAAAATTTTGACAACATGGTTAAAAAAGAACAATAAACATAAAGAAAGAGTTAGATCACAAAATGATTAACTAAAATGAAAGAAAGAAATGTGGGGAGTCCCACTGGGCATGCCAAAATGTATGCAGAGAAAAAAACTACTAGTAATGAAAGATACACAAATAATAATGCAAACCTCCCTGTAATCCTTTAGTGTAAACCTCATAAGGTTGTGGAGACTTTGTTTGTGGAACCTTGCAAATGGATGTGGGTGCTCTTGAATATTCTCCAAATGTGAGTGCAAATGCTACAAACACAAATACTTTGGAAAGCTTTAGATTGCAAATTGATAGAGTTTATTTGCAAACAATTCAGGAGGATTTGTAAGAGAGTAAGCTTGCAATTTATAGAAGCAAAATTGGTTGGAAGTTGGTTGAACACAGTTGAATGCACATGCTAAAAATAACATTGGAGGAAGTTACAATAGTGTCAGGGAATTTAGGGGTAGTAATGGATTTAATTGCAGAAGTTGCATCCGGGAAGGTGGTTATACGTGTAATTCAATTGCCCCCACCTTTCTAGGATTCTAGAAGTGTAGTTAACTAGGATGAGGATGTGGAGTACAAGTGGAGTCCAAGTGGTTGTTGACTAAAATAGGTGGAATTAAATAACTAAATTTAATTAGTATTTAATTGTGAGGAGATAATTAACCATTTAAATAAATAAATGTTTAATTATATTAGCTAGAAGGTGTTAGGAATTAATTTAATTAATTCCAAGAGAATGGTATAATTAAATTAATTTAATTGTGAGGAGATAATTAACCATTTAAATAATTAAATGTTTAATTATATTAGCTAAGAGGGTGTAGGAATTAATTTAATTAATTCCAAAGGCATGTTAGAATTAAATTATTTAATTCCAATGGGTAGGAATATAACTTAGGTAATAGAATTAATTTTAATTAATTATAAAGGGGAATATTTGAATGATGAAATTAACATAATTAATTCCAAAGGGGTGTATTGCGGTGAGATAGAATTAATTTAATTAATTCTAATTAGATAGAAACATGATAGAGTATGCATGTATTTTTAGGGTGTCTACAATAATAGACTAAAAATTATTTTTAGGAAAAGGGATGACATTTTGTCATTGTGTTTATAGAACTACTTCTATTGTGCCGGTAAACACATTTTTATGGGATGAAATTTGTGGGCATGCCCTTAAAATGTCCCCGATTTTATCTTTTGTACTAAAAATGGCCTCACAACCTCTTAACTCATGATTTACAATTTGAATATCAATAATGACTAGATGTATGTGATTTTCTTCTTCAAATGGGATTGAAACTTCTCTTCACAGGGCATTGTGAATGTTAAATTTTTTACCTTGCATCAACCTTAAATTAATTATGAGAGATTAAATCTAATTAATTTAAATAATATTGAATAATATGTTACGAGGAAAAGAATAATCTGTCATTTGCAATTATATAATGGGAACTAAGTTATTTACAAGCATGTCAAAATTAGAAAGTAATTAGAAGTAGTATTAGGGTTAGGAAGGTGACTTAGTGACTTAAATTGATTTCTATGCCATTGGAAGCTCTGGAAATTATGAAGAATTTTAAATGTGCCTAGATCAAATGTTTCTTGTTCAAACTATGTAAGGGTAAGACCATACAAAAGGTCGGGATCAAATTTGAAAAACCAACCCTATTATACTATATTTGACCTACAAATGGTAGAATTTTGATTTTTCTTGTGTCATTTGGTGATCGCATGTGTCATACTTTTTATATTTAGATTTTCATGTAACCTTAATTTTCACACCTATACTTGCAAAACAAACCTAGCTTCCTACAAAAATATCAAGCATTCATTAGATCAAAAACATAAAAGATGCAAATGTTTGAGTCAAAGTATCCTTGATGATCATCTCATTTTTGAGTCGCCGAGTGTTGCACTACATTTAAAACTCAATGTAGTTCTCCTCGTGCTTTGTGCGAGTGTGTATGCAATTTAAAACCCTTGATCTAGCTTTGCCCTTGTGCTTCCACACAGACAATGTGCTATACTATTTTGTTCTCATAACAACCCTTGTATATAGATGTGAAAAATATATTTATGCCCTCCTGTGTTGTGATATGTAGCATGAATATAATACTATTGTTATCTTAGCTCAATAGTTGGTATTTAGATAGGTGATTGTGAAATAATAAATGCTTAAGGTGAATTTGTATATATAAACACTATCACTTTGACATTTGAATTTTAGTGTCGTGCAAAATCCAACCAAAAATATAAGATGTGAAATAAAAAATAGTAATGAAGAGACCCAATGGGAAGAAAGGACCCAAAAATCAAAAGGGTCAATATCGTACATCTTGGGATGAGTCTGACCAATTTGTACAATATTGGGCCAAAGTCGCCAAAAGTAAAACAAATAATTACAAAGGTTAGAGATTTATGTGACAACATACAAATATAAAGAAGTAACAAGTTACAAATCAAAAGATAAATCAAGAGATGTAAAAGTAAAACAAGGACTTACACCACTTAGACTTAGTTTCATTGTTCAAGGTCCACATATATAAAGTTTGCCAAAAGCATAATGTAATAATGATTTTCTACAAATTTAGTGTCTACATTTGCCCCCCTTATACTAGTGAATAAAAATCACTAATTGTAAAAGAGAAGAAGAGTTTACATGATAATGTTGAAGCATAAAATACTATTGGGTGTGTTGATAAAGTAATCAAAGCATGGCGAACAATGTGGGCCATCGGTGTGACCACATGAAGATAGGAAGTTGCGTCTTTATAAGCGTTGAAGAGTGTGATAGACGAAATGTTAAATTTTGGTTAGATTACACGATATAAACAGAATAATTTTCTCTTTTAATCAACCATATGAGATATTACACTTTTATAGGAGAGAGATCCCTATAGTTGGAATATAAAATATTTTAGTTAACTAACTAAGTCTAATTGAGGTGAGTTGTTGAGTACGACCACCTCCATATCTTAAACAAACAAATAAATGAGTTGTTAATACAAGTCTTTGACCCTAATACAAACTATATAGTGTATTATTAAAAACCACATAGTGAACACTAACATGAATTATTCCTAACATTCTCCCCCTTTGTGTGAACATGGACAAACAACATGCCGCATGATAACTAGAAACATAATTGTATGTCAATGCATACTTTTAGGTATGCATATTTCTTGTCAGGATCTTGTTGCACATGATCACCTACATACGAGAACTTATCCCGATTTCACTTCCGGTGAACTTATCATCAACCAATCATCTTCCAATGAAGTACGATAGATAGAAAATTTTTGTAGTCGGAGGGTCTTTATAGTCGGCTACCCTCATATACAACTATTTATAGTTTTGCTCCGTCCATGCCATATCACACCACTTTCAAGAGATTATATTTTAGAATTTCATGCTCACACATGTGGACCGAGATACACATCCGTTCTTATTTACTACCACACCGAGAAAACTAAAAAAGATGCTACCACAACAAAATGCAACCCCTTTGTTGGTGACTATTGAGAGGCATGATCACCCTCCAACTTCTGACCTCCAAATTGTTACTACTTACTTAGAAAATGATTTCCTCATTGTGTATACATTTATATCTCCCTCTATAATGGTAAAAAAATTATTTCGTAGGACGTTGAATTCCATCGAAAAATGTGTTTGTAAGACAAATTTTTGGGTGCTTTTTACAAATTTTTATAGTGAATCTAAAAAGGGAAATACACAAAAAGAATACATTATTTTGGCGATACAAATTACAACTACAAGAACACGAGATAAATAGTTTTTATTGACACAAAAAAACAATATACAAACATTTCTTATCGACAAAACAATAATTTTCTCTTTTAATCAACCAATCCCACTGCGGCTCTTGGGGATCCACTATCGTACACTATAGGTGCTATTGTTTCGTAACACACTAATTTATCAATTATACATGATTTTTACATACACTTTATCTTTCTAACATGATAAAGAGCGCTTCATGTGTAACACTTGTTTTACAATATTACTTATTTGTTACTATGGCTATCTATTTGTTTGTACTTGCTTATATCTATTTGTCATTGTATGCGGGCCTTGCCCTTTATTTTGTGTGCACACTTTCTTGTTTTTATGCGGTCACTATGGGCTTGAGTGTCTTACGACATCCTGAGTGATGTCCCATGTTTGAAACCCACTTTTGCGGCCTATATTGTATTCTTGGGTGTTTACATTATCATCTTACATCTTAGCTTCTACATTATCTGTGTAGCTTACATTTCATCTTATACATGCATGATTGTATTTGTTTATACTAACATTTGTTTCCTAGCCACTTGTTTGCATGTGCCTTGGTTTCTACCAAGGACATTCCCTCCCCTTATAGGGAATAATTTCAGTTTCAACGGTTAGTCCTCTCTTTGAGGCCAAATACTCCTCTGATGACGTCACGTGCTCCCTCAAAGAGCCTCAAAGAGGGGGAACATTTGGGTTTACACACACTACACAACATAGTATTGAGTACAATTCGAGTTTTCAATTTTTGTCAGTGACACGGTGGGTTACTCAACGAGTGGGTTCGGACCCGGTCTGAGAACTCCATACAAAACATATTTTACTAGGGGGCGGATTTTCCTTAGCATTCTTGGGAGAAGTTATAGGTTAGATGATAAAATAGACCTTCCTCTCTACACTACTTCAGCCAGTGGCGTCGGATCACCCCAAAAAATAGCAGTCTTGCACCTTTATCGACACTTTGGAGGATGTTTACACAACATTTTTACAGCACAGGTGCCCAGATTACAGACTATGGTGCCTTAGGCGCCCCAATATATTTTTCAGGCATCCCAGTCCACCGGATAGCTCGAGATCTGCATTTTCTTAGGCTCTGTGCGACGGTTTGCTCCTCTTGTTCATTCGGTCTCCTTTGCGACACAATCTCACAACACTAAGGCCTTTCTAACCCTCCTTGCACATTAGGGTTTACATTTTATTTCTTAGATTGCTTGGGTGTATTCGATATATTTTATTGTCATTTATTTACTACTCCTATAACATCATATTAGGCTAATATATTATATTTTAGTTTAATCAATAAAAGTGCAGATTTTGGTCAAGGGTTTGGAAGATAAAATTGTTATGATATTTCCCATTCTCTCCCGGATGAAGTGTCCTCTTTAGGGGTTTCTATATGATGTTTTGTGGCTTATTTTAGGACTGTTCAAGCTCTGCTGATATTACTTCTAATTTTTATAAATCAGATTATCTAATTTTCAGTATTTTTGGTGTGGAGGAAGGACCACTTTCAGTTGTGTTTGAGGCAAGTTTCTGCATAATTTTTATAAATTATTTTCAGCCTCTTTTGGGTTCCAAATCTGGTTTATTCTCTGTATTTTGGCTTCATAAATCTAATGGATCAACTTATTGTTCAAATTGCTTGATCCACCTTCGAATTCTATAAGTTCCATAATCATCCCTAGTTGCATTTTCTAGGAATAAATAAGATATGCATTAATAAATTTTTGAATATTCTTTATAAATTGCATTTGGTGAGTTGGATTTTCCTAAAATCTCTTTGGAGTTGCAAAGTGTCCATTTGGGGACATTACAATAGTATCAAAGTAGTTAATCCTCCCGTCTGCGAGAAAAAGAAACAAAAATCGGATTTGAATGAAAGAAGGAAAAATTCCTTTTTTCTACTAAAGGACCACTCCAAAGAAGGTAACAATGGAAGAGCATGATCAAATAGATCCTCGCTATGACATGCTTAGCTACATGCATGAAGTCATCACTAGAAGTTAGAGAGAGTTGTGACAAAATGTGAGGGAGAATGAAAGATAAATATGTGAAGCCAAAAGAGTAAAATTGAGTAGCCAATAATATGTCAAATTGATAAGAAAGGGGTAGCGAGTTAGTGGGTAGCAAGGAAGGCAAAAGAATAGGAAAGAAACCGGTCCAAAATTGAATCAATGAATGAGTTAAGGAGTAAGAAATTATGCTTTGATTGTAAGGACCCATGGACACCCAACCATCATTGTAAAGGTAAGGGACCTATCCACTAGATTGAGCTAATTTAAGATAATGATGAGGATGCATATAATGCTGACCCAATAGACCGAACAAAGGAAAGTGAGGTTGTTGTCACAGTGTTATACTAACTACATTGATGGTGTTGCCCAGTTTCTATGATTTCCATGTTAAAGGTGATCTTCATGGGAAAAATATCACCATATTGATTGATAGTGGAGCAACACACAAATTCATTGATGAAGAATTGGTTGCCAAATTGGGATTGCAAGAAGAAGAATTCAAAGGATTTAATGTAATTGTGGCTGATAGACATTCAATCACATGCACCAAGAGGATTCCACAACTCCAATTCACCATGGGAGGTCATGAGGTAAGTGATGAATTTTATGTTGTTGGTATTTATGGATTGGATTTAGTGATTCATGTACAATGGATTTAATCGTTGGTTGAGTTCATCCAAAATTATCAAACCATGGAGTTGTAGTTCAAAGTGTAAGATTAGGAAATTGTTTTGCAAGGTATGAGGAAGGGAGTTCCTCAAAGAGTGGCAACCAAGAGCATGGAAGGATCATTCCAAGTAGGGTAGATTACACAACATGAGGAGGGAAGAGAAAAGAGCATGTTATTGCAGTAGTTGTCTCATGAAATAATTCAGCCCATTGTTGATCATGAAGACATCACAAGGTATGTGAAAAAGGAGATAATGTCATATATATTATTGCATATTTAGATTTGTTTTGAGAAAAACACTTTGAATTAGAAGATGAAATTTGCGTTTGAATTATGTGATACCTTGGATGCGACCTTATATATATATATATATATATATATATATATATATATATATATATATATATATATATATATATATATATATATATATATATATATATATATATGAATATTGTTAGTGATAGATGGTGGAAAGTTTTAGCCCACTTGAGAGTTCGGGGGCAAGATTTTGGATCACTTCAACATGTTTGAGGGAAAGTAATTTTCGGGAGGGAGGATTGAAATGTCCCACTTCCTAAAATAATCATCTAGAAAGCCCCTTATCCCATTTTTCTCCTCGACGACTAAGGAATAAACTCAAGGAGATTTAAATTATAATAATTTATTATGAAGTGCAAATATTTTAAAAAATATTATAAAACACTTATAATAAAGTATTATGAACTTAATAATAAAATAAAAATGGAAAAAGAAAAAGTCATATGGTATTTATCTAAGGGAAAACGAGACCTCCTTAGGAGATAAAAGAAAGTAGGAAAAACATTTAATAAGGCGAAAAATCTAATTGGTTATTGGATGTGGCCATTAGGCCCAATTCTACTATTTAAGCAAGTTGACTATGCTTGGAGAGGCATCACTCGTTTATCTTCTAAATTCAGATTTGTATGTTGAGCATTTAGATTGAATCTTCAATCTTGTAAGGACATAAACCCTTAGGGATTTACTCTTGAGGATGTGTTATCACCAATTTTGACTTCGCAAAATTAAAAAAAAATGGAAATTTTGAAATTTTTCAAAAGTGTTACTTTGCATGGTTTATCACTCTCATCACGACCGTCTCATTTTTGTGATCGTTCCGGTCTTCGTTTCGTCCATTTCGGGTGAGAACTCCTCCCACCAGGTCTTAAACTACGTTAATATTAATTAATTAATAATTAATTAATTAATTACTCTTTGTTTGATAAAATTAATTTTTAATAACTTTGGAGTATTTAATTAAATAAATATTAATTAAAATTCATTTGACAAGTTTTATTTTAATTGCTGGGGGAAAATAAGCTTCCGCTTCCCATTGCCGGGGATGCCAAATTGGCTTCCCAGGCCCGGATTTCCCCTTTCTGGCAAAATTGTTTTAAATCCCCGCTTGTGGGATTTCTTCCCCGATTGCCAAATTAATGAATTGGCAAATGGGCAAAAAATCTCCCAATTTCCCACATGGGGAAATAAAATGGGGATTATCACCCCCTTGCCATTTCCATTGGTAATTGGCCGTTGCTTTCCCCATTTCCCCCTGGCAATTAATTCCACTACCCGGAAAGAAGGGAAGTTGGATTAATCCTCGTAAATTCCTCCATCAAACTCGTTGGAAAGAGTTGTGTGAAGCTTTCTAAATTGCTTCTTATTTCTTCTAAAGGAACATAATAATATTTGTATCACATCCCTCAAACAATACTAGTTTAATGTGAACGCCATTTTGAAGGAGAAATACAAGGAGGACAGCCCAAGCAAAGGCCACACATTCACCAACAGAGGGAAATACAGTCCAAAGCAAGGAAGATCCTTCACGCAGAGGGGAAACAAAAATGAAGTAAAAAGAAAGCAGTTTGCGAGATCCCACACATTGGCGAGGAGGGAGATACTGACCAAATAACAAAAAGAACACAACGAGAGAGACAAGCTGTACCTTCCACGGACCACTGAAGGAAAGAATAATAGTCCAAAATTTATATCCACATGCCTAGGAACAGCAAGTAAGGGCACTTAAAATAGTTTTCAATCTCCCACACTGGGTAAAACAACTATAAATAAAAGACCACACATTGGCAAAGAGAACAGTCTAATATGGTCCAGGCATAGCCCACGCAGGAGTAGGAGGGAGAAAACATCAAGGAAATTAGAGCCAACAGCCCACGCATTGGGCAGAGGAGATCTTCCACGCAGCAAAAGAAATAAAAATCATTTTCAACGCCAATGACAAGGAGGAGGAAAATATTTCAATGCAAATTAAAATAGTCCAAAATGCAGTCAAAGCAACAACAATTTCCAACGCCTAGGAAGAACATAGCCCATGCATTTTTGCAGCAAGGTTCAATGCATTTTCCAGAGGAAGCAACTCATGTTTTCATTGGTCAAAAGCTCAGCCAAGAGTCCACATGGGGGAAAAAAGAAACACTCCATTAAAATTTGTTTTTTGTTTGTTTTCTTTTGCAAAAGAAGACAAGCAAGAAAACAGTTAAGAAAAAAGAATATCCATGCATAAAATAACAACCCAATGTTTTTCAAAGATATACAACCAACACCGAAGAAAAATAAAGGCCATGTTGAAAAAGAAGACAATTTAGGAAAGTAAAAATCCAAAAATATTTCAAAAGTCTTCGGAGACAACTTTTCACATGAACAACAAAGGAGTTTTCCAACGCATGAGCAACCAAAAGAAATTCCCACGCTGAGCATCAGGTAGAGCATTAGTTTCAACGCATTTTTCATAAAAAGGTTGAGTTTCCACGCAGATTTTAGAGAAGTAAGAACAATTTCAACAAGCAAGTATTCACGCAGCCATTGGGGAAGACCGAATCCTTGCCAAAAATAAGCAGAGGCCACGTGGAAGGAGAGAGAAATCAACATGTAAGAATAGTCTGGTTTCAACGCATTCATTTCATTCAGGCAAACTCCCACGCGAAAGAGAAATTACGGTTCACACATGCAAGGAAAAATTTGTTTAGGTGAATAGTAAAAAAAATAATTAAATTGATCCGCAAAGTCATTAAAATCGGGTGAATTTAATTTAAAATATAAATCATTTTCATCATGCATTGGTGAGAAATATTCAAACAAAAATATCACGCATTCAAATGCATTACCGATGTATATCGGCACAAAGAAAAATGAATTTAATAAAGAAAACGATAGATGCGGAAAGAACGTGTCGCAGGTTGTGTCTGTTGAAGTAATCAACTTTGGAGCTTGATATCTCAAATTCGGATGATCGTTGGGAAGAAAAGTTTGGTTCGTTGAATTCTACCCATCTTCCTTTACTCATTTTCCAAATTATAAATGTACAACACTTCGTTTGATATTTTTCACGGAGTCAAGAAAAACTTAGTTTGCTCAATTTTGTTGCGCGCACAATTTTAGCTTGGCGGAAGGCCTACTTTGAGAATCCATATCTTGAGCCCAGACGATCGTCAAGAGAAACGGTTTGGTTATTGAATTCTTCCCACATTTATGTACTTCTTTAAAAAAATTAAAATGTACAGCTCTCCGTTTGATATTTTCACGGAGTCAAATAAAATGTAATTTGCATGATTTCACTGCGCGCACAGTTTTCAGCCTGTCAAGGTGACTCATTTTGAGAGTTGATATTTTGAACTCAGGTGATCTTCAAGAGAAAAAATTGTTTGTTTCAATTATCCCCACATTCATATGCTTCCTTGCCAAGTTTTAGATGCCCAGGGTGATGTTTGATATTTTTCCTAGGCTAAAACTAAATGAGATTTTCGTAGTTTTAAACTGCATTTTCCTAGCAATTTCATAAGAGTCAACTTTGACCTTTAAATATTTGACTAAAGAATTTGATTAAGAAAAATACTCTGACATGAAAACTTGTGGTACCTTAATATACTTCCTCATCTAGTGAGAGTTTCTCATAACAAGATTTGCTATTTTTCCTAGGCGTTTTACTGGTGTTTTGTACGTTTTATAAGATGGAAGTAATCACGAAATCACATTTTTGTTACAATCATGTCATCTCCAAACAAAATTATGTTGTGGTATAAGTTCCAAGGCATTCTAATCACCCGAAGCTCTATTCGAGTATAAGAACATCGTCGATGCCATCTTGGGACACGTCGATGTAAGTTAGTTCTGCGATCGCATATCGATCGAAGGCGAGTCATAATTTTCTGACGCTTTTCTGAATTGGTCATCACTTGCATAGATGCACCATGAAATCTGCATGGTGTGGTGATTCAACTCAATGGCTCCAAAGCGGAAACATTGGTGATGTTTGGTATTTTCCTAGGCTAAAACTAAATGAGATTTCGAAGTTTTACACCTGCATTTTCCTAGCAATTTCATAAGAGTCAACTTTGACCTTTAAATATTTGATTGAAGAATTTGATTGGGAAAAAACCCTCTGACACACAAACTTGTGGTACCTTAATATACTTCCTCATCCAGTGATAGTTTCTCAGAACAAGATTTGCTATTTTTCCTAGGGCAGTTTTACAGGCATTTTGTGTAGTTTTGTAAGATGGAAGTAATCACCTGAAATCATGTTTCTATCACAATCATGTCATCTCCAAACAAAATGATGTTGCGGTATAAGTTCTAGGGCATTCTAATCACCTCGACGCTCCATTCAGAGTATGAGAACATCGTCGATGCCAACTTGGGACACGTCGATGTAAGTCGGTTTTGCGATCGCATATCGACCAGAAGGCGAGTCACAATTTTCCTGACGCTTGTTCTGAATTGGTCATCACTTGCATGGATGCACCATGAAATCTGCATAGTGTGGCAATTCAACTCCAAGCTCCAAAGCAGAAACAACCTCTAACTTCCTCATTATGCGGTATAAGTCGTAGCTATTGGCATTGGTCTCTTCGGAGTCAAAAGCTATGGTTATCGGCAAAGATCGATAATGGGAGAATCTTGTCTACATCAATTTTTCACTTGATCATTGTGGCAGATCTATTCATTGACAAACCAAGACCAACAACAAGTGTAATTGTGCGGATCATCAAGCAAGGCCACATCATTCAAGCGTGTCCTTGTCAGCTCTCAGTTAGCAATAGGCACAATACTTCATCGGCTAGTCTTAAAGTTGGAGCGTTCTCAAATTGGACGATCATGAGTGGATCGGAATGCCAACACTTTGGGATGGTGACAAAGACAAAGGACATAACTCCAGGCAGTGAATTGCAATTTTGGCTCTTGGAAGATCTTCTCAAGGACAAAAGATTAAGAGTTAGATTCTGACAAGCCAAGGTGGTGTAACGACTTTGATCTTGTGAAAAATGAAGAATTCACCATGGAAAGGTATTCAGAGCATGTGGAGAATTGTTAATCTTAAATGTGAATACAAATGAAGACAAAATTGCTCACACCAGGATGTTGCTCAAACGAAGAGGTGGATGAATTGATCAAGTTTCAAGCTCAACTCTCTTGTCATTTGGAGGATTGCGTAGCATGGTCAATGAGTTCATTCCCGTACGAATAGGATAGGCGGACTCTTGGCCCAATGGATAAGAAAGCTGACCATAGGTTTTTGATCTAGGTGACGCATTTTTGACTAGGATGTCTATGTGTTCGTCGATTCATTTAAGTGGGGTCCACGTGTGTCCATTTCTTTTATGACTTTTTAACTTAAGTGGTTTCTATTTTTAGTCATTTTTTAAAAAGTTGGTTGAAAAAGTCAAAGTCACTTAAGTGCCCTATTTAATGTTCATGTAAAACCCTAACTACTTTGTAACCAACTTTTGGGTTATAAAAGGAAGTCAAGGGCTCATTTGTAAAGGGTGACATTGAGAGAGGAGAAGAAAATACTTTTGTGTGCAAGCTTTGTTTCAGGAAGAAACTGTGTTCTTTTGTGAAAACATTTTGGAGTTAATGAAATATGAACTTTGTGTCACATTCATTGTCTTTTATAGCATTCGATTTTCTTATGTTCATTAGATATTAGTGTTTGAATCTTGCATGCAAGTATTGTCTTTGATCTTATTGTCAACATTATTAATTTGTTGTTCTAGTTCACAATGATCAAGCTCGATTATCTACTTGCTCATGTGTGTTCCCTTTTACACATTCCTATTTAGCTAACTCAAACTCCGTTTTATTTGTGTTAGTTATTCATCTTTCCCCTTCGTGCGATATTAGGCTCTACTTTTACCTAACTCTTGCATGTTCTTTCAATTCATTCCATTCCACTCCTTTCCTTCATTTCATTCCATCTTTCTCATTCAATTTTCTTTCCATTTATGTTCCAAAACAAACCTACATACAATTTTGAATGTACTGAGATGTAAATACGATTTTGGTTTTCAATAAAGGCAGCCTCACCTTCATTGAGGAGGGACTTCATTCCCACACCTTTGTTGCATGTCATTTGCATGCATGCAAATCCACATGCTAACAGGATGAAAATCCTCAAAGAGACCTAGTTTATGGACGAAAACTTTTCTTTTAGTTGAGAGGATTCTCCACCTAGAATTTCCATTGCGGATCATTGGCTTCAATATAATTTCAATATTTTCCATTAGTTAGAGGGAAATAAAAGTACATATTTTGGTCAAGGGTTTGAAGAGAAAATTTCTATGATATTTCCTATTCTCTCCCAAATGGAGTGACCACTTTAGGGGTTTCTATATGATAATTTTTGATTCTTTTAGGACTGTTCCAAGCTGCTAATATTACCTATGATTTTTATTAATCAGATTATCTAATTTTTAGCATTTTTGGTGTGGAGGAAGGACCACTTTCAGTTGTGTCTGAGGCAAGTTTTTGCATTTTTTTATAAATTATTTTCAGCCTCTTTTGGATTCCAAATCTGGTTTATCTATGTATTTGGGCTTCATAAATTTAATGGATCAGCTTATAATGCAAATGTCTTGATTTACCTTTTGATTTCTATAAGTTCCATAATTAGCCTTAGTCACATTTTATAGGAATAAATCAGATATGCCTAAATTAATTTTTGAATATTCTTTATAAATTGCATTTGGTGAGTGGGATTTTCCTAAAATCCCTTTGGGGTTGCAAAGTGTCCTTTTGGGGACATTACACTAGATTATGTAGATGATTATAATTTACTAGTTAAGCTATTCCCTAGGAGTCTTCAAGATTACACCATGCATTGGTTTTATGATCTACCTGTTCACTCAGTAACTTATTTCACGCATTTAGCTGATGCTTTTCTTGCTCACTTTTCAATCAATATTGGCACCAAGATCTCTTATGCACAACTCACTCAAATCAAACAAAGATCTAATGAACATCTAGCTGACTATGTTTTACGTTACAAGAACAATCTAGCTAAGATGACTAATGTGCTTGTTGATTCAGAATTACAAGATCTATTTGTTCAAAGCCTCTTACCACCACTACAGGAGAGTGTTATCTTTGAGACCTCTCCTTCATTTGATCAATTATGCCATACACTTAAAATGTACAAATTCAAACTTCTATCTATGGGAAAACTCAAGTATCATGATTTTCCTTCATCTTATTCTAATCGGTTTCAAGATAAATCAACTTTCAAGCCATCTCCTTATCCCACTGAAGCAAATGAAACCATTAATGCCATTTTTCCTCCTAAAAGATTCAATGAAAACCTCAAAAGTGTACTTTCACCAAATTGTCATATGCACCTCGATTTCTATTGCCTCGACTTCTCGAAAGTCATGTAATCACTCTTCCACTACTACTCAATCTTGATCCATCTCGCCCCCATGGACACAATTATGATGAAATTGATAAATGACTATCATCAATGCATTGGGAATTCCACGATTCTTTGTTTCAAACTTAGGAATCTCATTTAAGATCTTATTGACAATAATTCACTTGAGCTCCCTGAGCCATCTGCTTCTAAGATGGTCAATGATAATAAAAATATCAAAATATTCAATTACCCTTTACCTACACATGACACACAAGTTCTTGATTCTTCTTCTAATCACACATATCTAGCTCTTCCACCTCCTTCATCAGGGCCCCATTGACTTTCTTATTGCTTGTTGATGCATCACCGCATCCATTACATTTTCATATCACAATTATCATGCTACATTCAATTCTGATTCATTACACATCAATGATTCTATTGGTTTATATAGTGTTAATAAAACTACAATCTATCCAACAAATCCTATCATTAAATGCTCTATTGCACTTCTTATGGATATAAAATGTCCAATATTTGCTATTACCTATCAAGTTCCTAATTCTTTTGGCTACATCAGGATGCCCATTATAGTTAGGCCTCTTACTATGCTTGTGTCATTTGTTGTGGCATCTTCAATTGAAGGTTGTGACATGTTCTTAGGTCTTATTTGGCTTTGCACCACTAAAGATATTCCCTCCATGAATCATTTGTGTCTTAAGTTCATACACAATAAACAAGTTATCACTATTAAAGGTGTTCCACCATGCACACCATTTCCTCTACCTCCTCTTGATGACATTCTTCCACCAACTTCAGCATCTAGGTCTCCTAGACATCTCAAATCTAAGGCATATTCTACACCTAGCTCTCCTACTCATGCATGTCCTACTTCATGACCTTGTTGTCCTCATTGATCCACTAGTCCACCTCATCGATCTAAGTCCCCTACTCGGGCAGCCCCTTCACATAGGTGTTCACCACCTCCTTCACCTCATAGGTATTATTCACATAGGTGCTCATCACCTCCTCCACCTCATAGGTCTACTTCACATAGGTGTTCACCACCTCTTTCACCACATAGGCTTCCTTCACATGTACATCATCCTTCTCATACACCACCGATCTTAGAGCATTGTCACACACCTTTATCTCCTCGAGACATCGGGTGGAGGATCCTTTCCCTTCACTCTCATTGGATAGCTTACTTTTCATCACAAACTTGGTATATACACTAAATCATGCACTTTAGGTACATTACTAGGTCCTAATCACATACTAATATTCATATGCTTTTTATGAGAGAAAATTACTAATTGACCATCATACTTGGCCTCTTAGTTTCCTTTCTAGCTTCCCTCTTGGCCTTACTGACCTCACTACCCAACATGACCTTTTATACTTCAATTTTTTTGGCTCTAGACACCGGGCTAGCTAGGATGCCAATGCATAGATGCCCTCATCCCCTCTAGGTATCATAGACCTATTTGTACTTTTCTGACTCCTTTTTGTGTCCTTTCTAGCCGTTGGACATGCCTATCTCTTAGGGGTCGGCCTTTTATTGATCAATAACAAAATTTGAACAAGAAAAGCATATAAATAAAAATTTATGTCAAATTAAAGGACCAAGATCTAAGCATCTATACTATCACCTAATATTTTATCTCACAATTACTCAAGAGCATCTTTGCATTCATCTATTACCATTATAAGGGAAAGGGGCTGATTTTATTCATCACACATAAGAGGGAAGTTCATTTTACTCCATGCAAAAATCTATTACATCTTTTTACATCTAGCTACTTTGATCTCTATCAAGTGCGACATGCACAAGGAGCCACCTAGGGCACGAATCCACACACACACACACATAAAATTACATTGGGTTTGAGATGTAGTGCAATGCTCGGTTGTGGATTCTATATTGTGAGTTATGAGAAAAATTTGAGAGATTTTTGTGACACATTAGTGAAAGGAAGTGAAGATCAGTGAAAACCTTGTGACCTCCAAAATTCGGACCATGAGCTCCTTTGTAGACTCTGGCACCTAGGAGGGGATCCTAACACCCAAGTACTAGGTTACCCCGCTAGGAACCCTAGTCCAAGCACATCGACACTCTTTGCAAATATTTGTGCATCATTGCAACAATTTCCTAGTTCTTCTCATCAACTTTACTACATCAAACACTTTGGGATTTTAGCGATTATCAACTAAGTCATTCTCCCTTTCTATTGCACTTAGGTTTTTAATTTTATTATATCATATACTTGTATTATAACATTTATTAATCATTTGTGCTAGTACATATTTAAATTTTAAATAATAAAGGACTAAATAGATTTTTTAAAATCGTTTGGTGAACCTGATCATAGTCGAACTCATTGCCCTAGGATCCTCATGGCTTAATCTTCTCCTCCTCGGAAAATTATGTCTCATGAAAGTCTAAACCCTATCCTTGATAATGAGGCTATTGTGGTTGGTATTATTGATCTTTATCATTGTGCTCAAGCTACTAATGAAAATTACCACAATATTTCTACTAGCAAAGACCACCTTCCCACTACTACTCCTAATGAATATGGTCTTCGTGTCCTTTCACCTAAATATGCACAAATGTTTATGAGCTGCAAGCCTTGTTATCCCAAAGGATCTCCTACTGCTATTGAGTTTTCCTCCACTATTGGTATGCATACTTGATGTTATAGATGTTATTTTTGGTGATATGTATTCTCCTCTAGATGCAAGTAATTCTATTTCTGAAAATGTAAATGCACATGTACATGATGTGGTTTCTACTCATAGTCTAGATGAATCTAATGCTTTATCTCATATTGTTCCTAATGTTTGCAATGATGTATCTCATACTAGTTCTTCTACTTCTTTTTTATGTTGATGATAGTTTAGAAGAATTAATTGCTTGTGAAAATTTGGTGATAGTGACATAGATTCCATTTCGATCATGAGCATATTAGTCAAGATGATCCTTCTTTACATACTTCGTTGAGTGTGAATTTTCTACTCCACTTTCTTCTACTTCTGAGATTACTTCCAATGTCATGCATGATGATTCTCCTCCTCTCGTTGCTACTCCTGAATCCACATCTAGCATTGCTATCAAGCATGCATGTTCTTCACCTCCTATTTCTACTCCTATCAACACCCCTCTCATCGTCTCATAGGAGGTTCCATCTAGCACTCCTATTGAGTCTCCATCTTCTACACCTCCTTCCACATCCACTATTCCTCCAAAAATTCCAATGATAACTCACAATGGAAAGGTTCAACCACTTAATGTGCCTCTTCTTTCACCTACCATTCCATCACATGATATCTTATCACTCATGCATGTTTTTGGTCAATTATAATCTTAGGTCCAATCTCTCACTTTAGAAAGAAAAGCCTATTATGCATCTATTGATAAAAATTCTCTTCATGACAACCCCATTCCTAAGAAAATTCATAATTCAGCTTTTCCTAAGGATTTTTTCATGCCTAATTTCACTTGCTTTGATGGAACTGGAAATCCCTATTTACATCTCAAGCATTATCATCTTGCTATGGCCTCTTATTCCAATGATCGATTATTACTCAAGGCCTTTCACCATAGTCTTATTAATGATGCTCTCCAATGGTATACACATTTACCTTTTGGGTCTATCAGCACATATATTACGACATGGAAGATGCTTTTCTTAGGAGATTCATGATTAACAATGGTCCTAGAATCACTCATGATCACTTGCCTACATTGCATCAAGGAAAAACTGAGCCTATTTTAGACTATATCTTATGATTCAATTCTTACATGCATCAATTATTATTTCGGAAAATTAGATTAGAAAATCAATTCATAATTTGTCATGGCTTGATCCCTACACTCAAAGAATAATTATAATATGACACATGTGAATCATTTACAATTTTATGCTATAGATTCATCGATCTAGAAAAAGACTTGATTGTTGCACATGTTATAGATCCTCCTTCTCTTGCTTCCACTTCTATTTCTAAGGTCTCTTCTCCTCTTCCAATAGTTGAGTGTCCTCCTAGGTCTCCCTCTCCTCCACCATGCAAGCGTGTTCCATCTCGGCCACCATGTCAACATCCTCCTTCTACTCCACATAGGTCTCCACAAAAGAATCCTTCTACTACTACTCAAGAACCATTACAATTTCCACATGCTACCAAACCTCATGATGTGTTGCGTGCTTTATTAGATAAACGTTTAATTTTCTTTCCATCTAACCAACACCATCCTCCTCATCACTTATAACATCAATGTGATCATCCCTATTATAACTTCCATCACATCAATGGCCATCGAGATAATGACTATTGTGCTCTACATGAAAAATTACAAAAACTCAAAGATTAAGGTATCATTGTCTTTGGCCCTCGCTCTCATGAGTGGTCTTTATATCATGAATATTTTTAACTCCTATCCCGCATAGGTGTGATTACGCCTCAATTCACCTATCTCCATCACTTAAGAATGGTACTCATCCACCACCTAAGGTTATTCTACACTCACGTCCTCCACCTAGTGCTTCCACCATTGCACCATCACATTCATCACATGATGCTACATCTTCTCATTGGCTTCCTAAGTCATCGACATCTCCATTGTTTGCTACCACATCTCCATTTATCATTGTTACTTTACTAGACATTCAATTTGGTTCATATGCTCACGTAGCTACCATATCACATGCTTCCATTGCGCCTCATCGGTCTCTCCATCTCTAGTAGGTGATTTGTTTGAATTTATCTCATCACCCAATAATGCACTCTAGTATTAAGGTTCATACTCGATTGTTGAGGGTCTAAATCATAATTGAACCTCACCATTTCTATATCCTGCACTACATCTTCATAATCACTCTTCCTCGCATCTTATTCACACATTTTATGATCTACACTGTATATCATCAATCATTCTAGAATATTACTCATATATTCCTACATATTCCACATCACATGGCATTATCCTATAATCTACACTTTGCGCTTTCTTGCTTGACTTTTTATATACAAAACACCATTCAAACCATTTCTCGATGACACACTCTTGATATACAATGCATCCTTGGTGATGAGGTGTATTTTATAAATGAACCACAATTCACTCACACATATATCCATACTTGGGGGCATGCTTTCCTTATCACATTTATACTACATTCCATTCCATCTCATCCACAATATCTGCATATCTTGGTTACACATAGTTCTTATTTACTTAGGCTTACATGTGAAATTTATTACACATGTTAGATATATAAATTTTATGTCATTATCTTTATCATACACACATGCGTGTTCACTTTCTTTCTAGTTATGATCATAGACTTAACATAAATCATTGCACACAACACAAAATCTTGGTGCGGTACCTCATACTAGTCCCGCAATGGTTTTCGGGGCATCCACATTCATACACATTTTAGGTGCTATTGTTTCATTATTATACATAACACATTACTATATCGGATTATACATGCTTTGACATACTTTATATCTTTCTAACATGGTAATGGGTGCTTTATGTATAACATTTTTTTGCAGGACCTATTTTCCAACATGGTTATCGATGTTTGCTTACTATTTTTTTCCATTGTTTTCGGGATTTAACCTATTCTTTTTGTTGAGTGCGCATTGTATGCTTTTGTTCATTGTGGCCTCGATTGTCTTGCGACATCATGAGGAATGTACCATGTTTGCAAACTACTTTTTATAGTCTACATTGTCTTCTTGCTTGGTAGCTTACATTGTTTTCTATATACATGGTTGTCTGCACTAACACTTGTCTTCTAGCCACTATTTGCATGTGCCTTGCTTTGTACTAAGTATATTCCCTCCTAGATACCAGTATTACATCATCATGGGGTTCTCTTTTGGCTGCATCCTCCCAATGATGTCGCATACACCCCAAATGAGGGGGGAATCTATTGGGTCAATCAGTCAACCCATTCAACGATTACAATCATAGTTTGAAAGTCTACAAAAATAGTTCAACATGGTACAACACCAAGTCAACATAGTCCACAGACTCAGACAAGGCTTTGAATCAGACTTGGGTCCTTACTTAAGCACATACAGTAGTGCCCAAAATCAGACTTGGGCGCCTAGGCACTTCTATCCCTTCCTGGGAATTTGAGACTAGGGGGTAGATATACAAAATTTTTGAGTTCAGCACAGTTTTCAGCATTGTCACATATGCTTTTCATAGGGTAGGCATTCCTTCACACTTGGAAATCACATTTGATCACACTTATTCACATTGGATCGGACTTGTACACACCATCTACAAGTGGTGTTTTTACTTTAGAAGTAATCAAAGGTTGGAGAATGAAATTAGACCTTTCTCCCTACACTACTTCTGCCATGGCATGAGATCACCCAAAAAACTCACTCTTCATCAACATCTTTAGGATCCTTTCTATCTCTTTACTTGTCATGGATCAGGTGCACATGTTCTTTTTTCTACTTTTCAACATTTTACACACTTTTTACATACATTTTATACATCTATACACATATTTGACTACTTTTTCATTCTTCTCTTTTGCAGGTCCGTCCTTATGGGAAGTGGTAGTCAACATCAACACACAACCATCATGCTCTAAGAACATCATCAAAAATAGGTACAACATCACATCTACACATGCATTTTCACCCTAGGGTCATTATTCATCACTTTTCTTTTTACTTCCTCTTCTTTAGCATCCATGCTTCACACTTTTTATCACTCCATGCTTTTCTTGTCTTGGCACACTCTTCTACATCGATCTACATGGTTATCAGGTACGCATCTCTATCTACTTTATGTTACCGAGATTTCACTCACCAACATAAAGTGGGGGAAAATGTAGACACTAAATCACACACTTTGGGTACATTACTAGGTCCTAATCACATACTACTATTCATATGCTTCTTACGAGAGAAAAGTACTAATTGATCATTATACTTGGCCTCTTAGTTTCCTTTCTAGCCTCCCTCTTGGCCTTATAGACCTCACTTCCCAGTTTGACCCTTCATACTTCACCTTTTCTAGCTCTAGACGACAACACCTAGTCAAGACGCTAGTGCCTAAGTGTCGTCCCCTCTAAATGCCCTAGACCTATTTGTACTTTTTTTTCTCCTTTTTGGGTCCTTTTCTAGTCATTGGGCATCCCTATCTCTTAGGGGTCAGCATTTTAGTGATCAATTACGAAATTTGAACAAGAGAAACATATAAATATAAAGTTATGTGACCAAATTAAAGGACCAAGCTCTAAGCATCTATACTATCACCTAAGGTTACATCTCACAAGCACTCAAGAGAATATTTGCATTCATCTAGCACCATTACAAGGGACAAGGGCTATTTTTTTACATCACACACATAGGAGGGAAGTTCATTTTATTCCATGCACACATCTATTACATATTTTTACATCTAACTACTTTTCTCACTATCAAGTGTGACATGCACAAGATCCATCTAGGGAGCGATTCCACACACACACACACATAAAAATACTTTGGGTATGAGATGTAGTACAATGCTCGGTTGTGGATTCTATATTGAGAGTTACCAATGACATTTTTGGGAGTTGTGCGACACACTAGCGATAGGAAGTGAAGATCAACAAAAACCTCACGACCCTCTAGAATTCATATCCCGAGATCTTGTGCAGACCTTGGCACCCAAGAAGGGATCATAACACCTAGGCACCATAGTACGCCAAGGCGCCCTAGTCCGGGGAACATCGACATTACTGCAAATATTAGTGCATCATTGCAATAGTTTCCTAGTTCTGCTCATCAATTTTCTAGCATTAGACACTTTGGGATTTTAGCGATTATCAGCTAAGTCATTCTCCCTTTCTATTGCATTAAGGTTTTGATTTTATTAGATCATATAATTGTGTTATAGCATTCATTAATCATCTTTACTAGTACATATTTAAATTTAACAAAGGAAATGAATAACTAGATTTTGTTAAATCACTTGAGGGGCATCACACTTACTTCCCCATCCTAATATCATCATTCGATTATCATTTCTACTAATACACTTCGCGCTTCATAATCCATATTTCTAAGTACTCTTACACAACTTGATACACACATTGTATCATTATTACCATATGATGCACTCTAGTTCCATGGTTCATACACGCCGAGGGTCTAAATCTGAAATAAACCTCATCACATTCACTCTTCATGCTCTATGATTCATGTTTTATTCTATATAATGAAAATTTTCAAACCATTTCATGATGACACACTCTTGTTCTATAGTTCATTCTTGACTACTGAGGGGGAATTTATAAATGAACCTCATTTCATACACATTCACCGGGGGCATCTTGCTCCTTTCACTTTTACACTTTGCATTCTATTCCATCACACTCATTTTTTGTATTTGTATATCTTGGTTGCACTTATTTTTGCTTGCTTATACTATTACATGATGAAATTTGCTTACTATGCTAGTCATATACTAAGCATGTCATTATCTTTATCATATACACATGCACGTTCACTTGGTATCTAGTTGTGAATGTAGATATCTTATGAGTCCTTACATACCGTAATGATGCTAGGAGCTGCCCTTTTCTAGTCCCACTAAGGCTCCTGGACGCATCTACCATCACTACATATACACATTACGGGTGTTATTATTTCAATATTTACTACTTCTACTCTCTAGCACATTAATTTCTATTGATACATACATGCGTTGACATACTATTTATCTTTCTAATATCCTAATGGGTGCTTCATGTGCAAAATTTTCCTTGTAGGACTATTTGCCACCATGGTTGTCTAATACACTTTGTTTTTCCATTGATTGCTATTGTATGTCATTATTTATGAGGTATGCCCTATGTCTTGTTTCATCCTTTGTTTGTATGCTTTTGGCCACTTCGGCTCGATTGTCTTGTTACATTGTGAGAGATGTCCCATGTTTGAAAACCACTTTTTGCGGTCTATCTTATATGCACACTTGCTTGTTACATCATTTTTCTATGACATGATTTCTCCTTTTTCTACTAACACATGTATTTAACCACTTTGTTTGCATGTGCCTTAGTATTCACCATACACATCCCGTACCCCTCGTAGGTATCGGTTTCAACACAACATTAGGTCCTCTCTTTTGGACCACACACTCCTACAAACTTTACATGCACCCCAAACGAGGGGGGCATACATTGGGTGAAAAATCACCCCTATAGAAGCTTAGAGATATATCGCACATAATACAATACAATACACAATTGACACATGCTACGGTCACATCACTAGCTCATAATCGACTTGGATTAGAATGAAAACACAGAGACACCAACACCGGGCTCGAGATAGGAGTGCCTAGGTGCTTGTGTCCTCCCCGAGTGATAATGTCAAGGGGGCACACATAGTCAGCTTATCAAATCCGTATATTCTACAAAATCATGTAGATTGGTTTTACAATATCAGGAACAATCCTCCAATAACAAAATATATTTTTATCCTATATTTAGTTCAATTGGTACAACTTGGAACTAATACGAGAACAACTGGATAGCAAGAAAAAATAGGGATACACCATCTGCCTTTGGTGTTTATTGGGTAGAGTCATGGAAGGAGAGTAACACTAGACCTCTCTCCCCAACACTTGCTCTTTGGTGTGAGATCCTCCAAAAAAATCACACTTGCTATAAGATTGCCCAAAAAATTTTATATTGGTGTGAGATTGCCAAAAAAATTGCTCTTCACGAAGCCCAGGAGATTTTTCTATCCTTTTACACTCTTCTACATCATGTGCACACTTTCCTTTTACACACTTTTATATACTAATGCACATTTTTTTTTCTGATTTATCATATACAGGACTTTAAATACTCTTTTTCTCTTCTTTTGCAAGTCTGTCCTTAATACACAACAAAAAGCAACCTAAAATAACAAATGCAAACACAATAACAGTACAATGCAATACATATTCTTCACCCCTAGGGTCACTTTCCTTTCCTAGTCTCCATGCTTCATTTTACATCATTCCAAACTTCACTTTTCCACTCAACACGCATTTCCCGACATGCTCTACATGATCATGAGGTACACATCTCTTATATAATTTATTTTATTGAGTATTCACTCAACACCATAGAGTGGGGAAATTGTAGACACAAACTCATGCACTTGGGTACATTTCTAGGTCCTAAAAAATACTAGCATTCATATGATTCCTAAGAAAGAAAAATGGTAATTAACATTTGTCTTTGACCCTTTGTATTTGTTTCTTGCTTTCTATTTTGTCTTACACACCCTAAAATCTAGTAAAGAATTTATTGATTTATCTTTTATAGCTTGAGACTCCGATTGCCTAACCGGGATAGCAACGCTTAGGCACTCTTGTCATCTCTACGGGTTCCCCGGACCCTTTTTCACCTTACTTGCTCCTTTTGTGTATATTTTATATTTTGCGCATATTTTTCACTTATGGGTTGACCTTCCAATTATCAATTAAGAAATTCAAACAATGGAATCATATAAAAACATAGTTATGTGTTCAAAATCAAGGACCAGAAATAAACATTACTACCATCACCTAAGATTTCATCTCAAAGGAACCTAAAACACTCTAAAGCATCCATCTAATATCTATTCAAGGGATAAGAGATGCATTAACTCTACATACACTACATAGGAAGGGGAAGTTCATTTTTACATCCACACATTCTACTACATTGCTACATTTAGCTATAGCCCATTATCAAGTGAAACTTATAGAAGGGAATCCTAGGTCTTCATTCACACACACACTCACAAGAATTACATGGAGTATGTAATGTAGTGGAATGCTTGGTCATAAGTTCACTCTCGGCGTAACCACCTAGGTCAATCCAAATCCCCATTCTACATCTTTCTTTTTTTGGATTTGATGTGGTTTATGGAATTTTGTAGGTGATATCTATTTTGTAGGTTATAGTTACCTCGCGATCAAAGAGTGACACACAGGAAATCAACATGGAATATTTATGAGATTTGTATGCGACATAGTAAATATCATCTTTTGACGATTTTCACAATCAAAGGTTCTAGAAAGGGCCTCCGAAGACCCAAGCGCCCATGTCTTTCCATGGGCATATGTTCTCGGCCTTATTCTTGTAGTCCATAATTTGTAGACATGAGTATTTTTGACACTCTACCCATTCAGTTCATCACCTTTCCTAGTTCAAATCATTCTCAAATAGCATGAAAATCAACTAAGTCATTCTTTCTATATCTCTTGCTTAGGGTTTCATACTTACTTTCTTATTTTCTTGTGTCATATTGTACTTAGTCAGTTGTATATCATAGTTTACATCAATTACTCTGCAATAGGGTTTAATAAATCTATTTTTATTAAATCGGTAACTAACCATACACGAAACATAATACTTTGACCATATCCTTACAAGAGTTACATGGGAAACTAATGGACCTTTCCCATACACATTTATATCTTATGGTTACCACTAGTTCTTAAGTCCCATTGTCTACATACAAAAGAGATTAAAATGTTGATGTTTTATGATACTATATTACACACATATCTTATTGTTCGTTGATATCTATAACATCTTGAGACCCACTCCTTCGTATAACACAAAACTGAGATCCCTTGATATTAGAAATCTATACAATCATTCCCTATATGAGAGTATAATATATCCTCGTATGAATCCTTACCAGGGAAACTTTTAGTGGCGTATTTTTGTAAATTTGTGAATATTAGGGATTTTGGAAATTGGATATGGAAAATTTTCAGTAGTCGGTTTCCGCCCAGTTCACCAAAAAATTCAGCCGACAAATCATTTGTATGGGTCAGTTCACCTACTATTTATATGTAAAAATTAACTTATACATGTATTTGTCAAGGTATAATACATAGTCTCGGGGTACCCGTTTAAGAATGACATCCAACAAAGTGATACTGTTTGTCCAACTTAGGTTGGATAGAAAACCTCTTTCATTCAACCTAGGTTGGATGACAGATGATGATTGGCTATCAACACGAGTTGGATAGTCATCCATTTTTTTCATCAACCTAGTTTGTCCAACCTGGGTTGGACGTCGGATAATATCAACCAGCCAACCCGGGTTGGATGGGGGTTGACAATAGATAATGTATGGTCATCCAACCTAGGTTAGATGACTAGGTTGGACGACGGCCCGGGTTGGGTGGTAGATAATGTATGAACATCCAACCCGGAGTTAAACGGTTGGGTTGGATGACAGATAATGTATGGTCATCCAACCCAGGTTGGATGGTGGGTTGGATGATAGACGATGGATAATCATGTAACCTAGGTTGGACAACTGGGTTGGAAAATAGATAATGTATGACTGTTCAACCCAGGTTGGACGACTAGGTTGGATGACATATAATGTATGGTCTTCCAACCCAGGTTGGATGATTGGGTTGGACAGAAGATAATGTACAATTGTCTAATCCAAGTTGGATAATAGATAATGGATAGCCATCTAACCCAGGTTGGATAGTTGGGTTAGACGACATATAATGTATGGTCATCCAATCCAGGTTGGATGGCTGGGTTGGATGGAGACAATAGATAGTCATCCAAACCAAGTTGTATGACTAGGTTAGGCGACGGATAATTTATAACCGTCAACCTAGGTTGGATGACTGGGTTGGATGACAGATAATGTATGGTTGTCCTATCCGGCTTTGACGGCTGATATGGATGACGAGATGATGGACAGTCATCCAACCTAAGTTGGATGGAAGATAATTGATAGCCTTACTGACCCGGATCGGGGTGTCCATCATCTGCGCAATACAACCTAGGTTGGATGCCATCCAACTTTGAGTTATACTGACAGATAATGGCCGTCCATCCAACCTGGGTTGGATGGTCTTCCATTGTCGTGCGTCGTCTAACCAGTTAGATAGTTGGGTTGGAAGGATGGTCATCCAACCCAGCCGTCTAACTTGGGTTGGATGATAGACAATGGAAGATTATCCAACCCAGGTTGGATGACCATCCATCGTTAGTCGTATAACCTGGGTTGGATAGCGTCCAACCTAGGTTGTATGGCAGATGATGGATGACCATCCCACCCAGTTGGCTTTACCATGAAATGATTTTTCAGAAATTTACCATTGATGCGAAAGTCAATTTTGGAGATTCACCACCAATTCTAAACTAATTTTTCGGAGGGGGTCTTAAAATGAACCTTGATCCTTACTTAAAATCCTATAATAAGAACTTATACATAATATCTTACACTCAAATATTATGTTACCACTAATAATACTATGATTACAAATCATCAAACATATAATCCATTAGTCCATTAATAATGCACAACCTTAAGATGTATCACATTTAAGGGGTTCTATGTGATTTGTAAGTGAACATCTTTAACATAAGACCCCACATTATATCTTATACTATTATATCCTAAACATTAGGGGAACTAGTAGAAATTTTAGTTCCCAATTTTTCATTTCCTTATGCATAAGTCATAAATAATATAATATGAAAAAAATACAAAACCAAGATCTTCATGTGACTTACTTATTCATTGAATTAACTTATACATTGTGATGTTTCACATTTGGCACTCTAAATGTATCACATCCTTAAAAATTTATGCTCATAGTACAAATAAGATTGTTACAAATTACTTAATCCATGGGCATCATTCACACACATTAATGGCTTCATAGTTATTCTACCATGTGGGAATGCATCACATTGGGGGCATGCATAGATTGGAGGAATATTACATACTAATTCTAATTAGATAATATCATTCAAATAATATAACTTCTTAACATCCATATACAATGGGACATACCTACCACTTAGAGAACATACCTACACAAGGGTCATCCTAATTAATCACCTTTATATATCACATATTTATTTATAAGTCCATTAGTAATAAAACATTGTTCTTGTCTATATTTCACCTCCTTATATATTATGAAATGGTTTATATTTTTCTTCATTTGATAACTATTTTTTTGAATTTATTTACTGATTTGACAACCATGCCTACTTGTTACTTATATTTTTTACGATTCAATTACGTATGGTGTTGTAAATGTTTTACTATGACTTACTTGGGGATCCTTTTTTATTGTTGTTACACATTAGTTCATAGATCATTCATCCTTTATCTACACATTATCTTATCCATGCATTCTTAAATTATTATGTTATTTTGTATACTCCTATATGATGCATTCTCTCTCTTTTGTTTATTTTCCTTGTGTATGCTTTACGCTCATGTTTCCATCTATGATCATGATTTATCAATGATTTTGTTTACTTCTAGTATTGTGTATGATGTAGACTCATGTTTAATTCTATAATATTTTATGCTTCATGCTCATGTTTTATTTTATTCTACTGTAGTCTCTTTGTTCGTGAATATTTTCTTATATTCTCTAGTATTCTTCATGCTCAAGTTTTCATGTATTTTATTTTATGTTTTATGCTCATGTTTTCTTATGTGATCCTTGGTGCTATATGATCATGTTTTCTCCAATTAATTTTTTTACACATATTGTAACATGTATAATGATCATGAAAAATTTCTTGTTACATATACTTCTCCTCACACAATATTTAATATACATTTCGATATATATTGAGTTCGAGAAAATATTAATTTTTAGAAATAATGATAATATCACATTGGTACATACATTATTTCCATACATAAGGAATAAATACTAATATTTTTCAAATTTGGAATGATTTTTTATTTAACTTAATTTTATGGTGATCATATAATATTATGTATTCCATTTCATTTTATGTGTCTCAATTAATCATTGTTATAGAATAAGTCATGTGTTAATAACATACTACTTTATTGATCACTATTACACTCTAAGATGTTGATTTATTTGGACTATTGGATATTCTATAAATACGCCTAACCATGAGATGAACATTGCTTGCTAGTTTTTTAAAAATGATAATCACTTATGCACATTTCTTATATCAACATGTCTATTCTACACGATATACATTATTTTGATCCTTAATGTTATGGTTATATATCCTTTACAACTAACCCATTCTCTTTTGAGCTAATTTATCCTTTACTGACATCCTTTATATCAAGGACATATTGTGGGATGTTCTAATAGTTTTATTAGATGAAAACCACATGGTGTAAAGGTACATGGTGTGATGGTATTCTCATATTTATGTAGAACATATTTTAGATCCTATAAATTCACATCATTTCACATATATCAAAATCATATAATTTTTTTATTCTAACACACTCAAGTGGTATATATTGCTTCTAATATTATTTAATACTATAGATGGTTACAAGAAAGACAAAATGTTATATTTTCATATATATATGTCATGCACACAATATATAATCACACATATTGAAATTAGGTGTAGACGTTTCATTATATTAAATTAAATAGTTTTAATCGATCTAATTTTCTATGAATCTATATCAAACATTAATCCATGATTTTTATGTGTTTTATAGATGTCACATTTCATGTTGGGGGCACATATTTTTAGTCTTGCATGCATAATACCCATGAAGTGTTATTCATTTCTAAATCCCTATTAAATTTTAAATCCATCAATTTAATTTATATAATAAATTAATAGAAATTTTAGTACTCAAAATTTAGTTATAAGGATCTTGGAAATAGTCATTAGGAATTTATTCAAGCATCATCCCACTTATGCATTTATTGGGTTGATGCAAATGCATCATTCTCAATCCCCACACATTGAATCCACTAGGTGATGAATTTATCTTCATCTTAACACCTATTAAAAAATTTTACCTTATACATTACACATATTTTGACTATATTCTATTTACCTCATGTCTATAATAATGTTCACTCCTAATCCTAGATGTTTTCTTTGTTCAATGTTAGGTTTTGTGGATGAATATCTTTGAGATTGAAAAACCTCTATGTTTTACTTACAATGATCACATCATTATATTCCCAAGGAAGCTTCCTTGAATTAGGGTTTGTTTAACGACAAATAAATTTCATAATTATATTACATAAACACATGTAACCTAACCTACCTATTAGGGGAATATGAGCATCTCTTATAAACACACATGCAACGTAACCTAGTTATTAGGGACATATAAGGATATATTTCAAAAACACATTCATAAGAAGTTATTTTGGGCACGAATAATTTATTTAGAACATTATATAACAATATGTTCATGTTTGAATTTACATCATCAATTATTCCCTTGATCACTCTCATGAACGAATATTGAATACAAAGTTCATTTCCAAGTGTTAAAGGTATTATTAGGGAATTTTAATTACATTTTTATGTACACTATCACACATCTAATATTATGATAAATACATGTCCTTGAGTCCTTTTTGAGGTAGGGCTATGTGGGAAACAATTAGCTAACATAGGTATTTACAAGGTTAGATCAACTCATTAGACTAACTGTTAGAAGCACAAGGATTGAGAAGGGGGATAAATCCAGCCTTTAAAATTTTTATTTCATTTACCATTCATCATATGTTACCATTCATACAACCATTCATTCAACCATGTACCATATGTGTGTTTACTTAAGCATATAAACAACCATAAGAAAGATCAAGAGCAAGAGAGTACACAAGACACCAAAATTAAGTGGGAAACCCTCATGGGGAAGAAAACCCACTAAAAATATGCTTATATTACACAAATAAAAGTAATTTATTGAAGCACCAACTTCACAAGGAGCACTAACCCCTAGTTTAGTAGAGCACCAACCCTACAAAGAGCACCAACCCCTAATTTAGTGAAGAACCCACTCCACAAGGAGGATACAACCCCATAAAGATGACCAAGAACCAACTTATCCACCTGAAGATATCTTCTCTTTGATATTTATATTGCCACAACTAATGGAGATCACTTATTCATCTCAAAACCCTAGCTCATACACTAGGTCTTCAAACTCTCATATTCTTGCTCTTTCTTCACTTTTCTTTGCTCTATCCTCTTGCTATCATGCATTAAATTAATATTCAACCTATCATGATCTTCCTATTTCTTAAAATCATGTTCTCATACCTGAAAATTATATTCCTCTAGGTCACACTTCTTCCCTCTAAGAGCACTAGCTCAAAGATGAGCCAAACAAACACTTAAATATGCTTTTATTCCTTATAAACCAAAAGAGGTCAGTCCCTCATGATAATTTCGACCCATACATCTCTATAAAATTCATAAATTTGAATTAAAACAGTTACATATGACCCAAGTAGGTCGGCCTAGATAAAAACATCATTTCATGTTCTAAAAATGGCTCAAAACCCCATGGGCACAATCTTAAAATTGCCCTAACTTTAGCAATATAATTTTTCATGACCAAAAACCTTACATATGAATAAAATATAATTAAATATTCATACATGGTCACAATTAATATCAACCAATCAAACTATTTCATTTATTTGGCCCAGTTCCCTAAGTTACAAAATCTCAAACAAGCTGTTTCCTGCACCCTTCAGCACCCTAGAAACTTCATTTGATCAAAAAATAAATTATAATAAAAAAACATACCATGTGACCAATAATAAGAAATGGCAGATCCGTTGGATCACTTATAAGCAATTTATAAGTCATGAAACATCTTTATTTCAAACCACAACAACATTTGCCTTTACCAGATCAACTCCGCCAAAAATGCCGTTTCCAAAGGTTAACTCATAAAATTATTTATATTGAATCCCTTTAAGTGGACTGATTTTATTAAAAATTCATCCCTCGTCACATTCCAATTAATAGGAAGCATCACCCAATCCATCTCATGCTTCAAACAACATTAAACATGCACAAAAAGATGTTGTCTTGAAGCGCCAAAATTATTATTGCTCAAAGAATGAACCAAAAAACCTATAAAGTGACCTCATCATGAAAAACAACATATTAAAATGGAAATATATCTGAATCTAATTTCCAACACAACTTTAATCATCTCAAAACTCTACCTTTATCTAATGTTATGCTCATTTTACTGGACCCTGTTATTTGAGATCCCAAAGCTGCCCTTTAACAACTCAACTTGTTTGGACCTCAAAACACCATGTACCTGCATGAAATTACAATAAAAAATCCCTGGAAATCAAGAAAAATTCCCAATAATCATGCACCATCAATTTTTCATGCTAAGCCTTAAGACCATCTTGTCTTAAAACCTTCTTCTCTAGAAACTACTATTTTTAGGTGGGGCCCACTCATCACCATGACCTTAACCATACAGTTATAGAAATATTGAGCATTTCTCTACAACATACAATCATAAATTTTGATGAAACAATCAAAACTGGGTCACAATACTTCACTTTTTGCCAACTTCTTCTAGTTAGGGTTTAACTAGGGTTTTAGACCACTTTACCTTCTTAACATTCATTCATAAAAACATGACAATCAAATGAAATCATTATTTTTATGAAACCTTATAAATTAACCATAAAATATTCCATGAAAGGAAAAATGTCCCATTTAAATCACACTATTCACAACGAGCATGTGAAGTTGAACTTTGAGTTGGAATTTGACCGATTTTCACCATGACTTACAAAAAACCATCATATCTTACAAAATTCACATCATGGGAACCTAAAATTTTTCTAAGAGCATAATGAATCATCCCTATAACATCTCCAATCATAATAATATAAATTACATTGCATAATATCTCGATCAGTAAGACTTACCTATCTTGCATCTTTAGATTCTTAATGTAGAAGCTAGGGTCAACTTAAATAATGCCATAACTGAACATAAATCCTATAAAAATGACCCAAACATACCTGATATGCCATGATATACCTATTATGTCAAAATGTAGCACCCTAGGATTTACAATTACAAAATCCTACTTTTGGCTAACATGGAATTGTCTCAAGGTGTGGGACCCCTGCAATTTGAGACAAACCTCCAGAGAAGGATGGTTCCTCTACCTATTCTAATGCTAAAACTAATCCTAGAAAGGAAAATGCAACTATTCTCACACTAACCTAGAATTTCAAGGGACCAGGGAAGAGAGATATGCATAAATGGAAAGTCCTAAACTAAGGGAGGTGATAACACCGAGAATAAGGGAGTGGGGAGATCCTAAGTGAGTGAAAATGGGGAGAAAATAGAGTGGGAGAGGATAGAAAAAATTGCCATAGTTTGAAAATACATTGAAATTTATATCCTCGTGGGGCACAATGAATTTTAATCTTGCAAAAGAACATACTATGCACAATATACCTATAAATGTAATGAAAGGAAAAAAGGCAATACAAATTGAGCTAGGGTAAGAAAAAACACAAAAACACCAATTTTATTGCCTAAATAATACACAATCCATTACAATATAGGCACAAGGCAAGAATCCTTCACAAAATGCCCAAATTCGAGGCCTGCAACTCACAAAAGTGCTGGAACAATTTTTAAAGAGTTCCTTTACATTCTAGAATGTCTCCCTTCAAAATGAGATAAATTTTACAATATATATATATATATTAAGAACCTCGAAATTTCCTCACCAATCGACATTAAACAGTATGTGAATCCCTATAAATCCACTTCTAGAGGCTATTTCTATGATAAAAGAAGACATGGGTGCCATAGTTCATTAAAACCGGTTGTTGAACTATCTTTTCACCCACCTACCTCACCTAATCCAAGGCGTGACACCGATATTCATGTAGCTGGCGGTAACACATTTTTGTTGTTGTTGTCAACCGGTAACATTTTCTTCATTATGTCGATTAGGAACAAGTAAGTCCCGAAAGTGTTGTCGGCTAGTGGCGTGTTCTATGTTGTCATCGAGTGGTTGATATTACCGACCGATAATACCATTATTGTTACCATTTAATAGCCAAACATTTTTATTTGGTGACGTTAGGATTCTTCGTTGTTGTTGGTGGGTCGATACTTGGTTAGTGGTCATTAATACCATTGTGTTTCGGCTTGGCGGTAACATCCATACACCATCGGCCGGTAACACCATCCATGTTATTGGTCGTAACGTCCATAAACTATCGGCCGATAACGTTTTCTTGTTTTCTATAACCAATGGCTCGGACCTTCTCGTATGCAAACCATTTTCTATTAATTGCCAATGCCCAAACCTGTAGGTTAGTCCATTTTGCAAGGGTGTAAAAATGGATAAAAATTGGTGACTTACGGGGTGATTTACCTACTAGATCTAAAATACTAGTGACCTTGTGGTGTGCATTGGGCATGGAGTCGGTTTATTTGTTGAAAGCTGATTTGACATTTGAGACCTCAACTTTTAATCTTCGAAACACTACTAGGGCTGTCATTTCTTAAAACTATTAGTTGGAGATTGATTTTTTCGCCACAAGACCATGCCTGAAATTGGAAAGTACAAGAGCAACAAAAACAAAACTATGTACAAATAGAAAATTCATACACATCCCAAATGGAACATGCAGATTTTTACGAACACTTATTACAAAAACAACCCTATACTACTAACACAACAATGTGCTATAATTACTTTAAGGAATTATAAATCTAATATAATATATACAAGTAAGATACTTTATTTTTAGTAATAATGCTTGAGATAGATTCCATTGATTGGAATACGGAATTCTTCTCCGTCTAAATTTGACAATTGGAAAGCATTTTTTTCTTTGCATCCGGAAATCATATAAGGGCCACTCCATATTGCATAAAACTTGGAGTGTCTTCCTAGTTTGAATCTATCTACATCCCATTTTAGGACCAAATCACCCTCTTGGAAAGTTCTAGCCTTTTCCTTTGATGTCAAAGCTCATCCTAATTTGATATTGGTCGTCCATTATTTTCGTAGTCCGGTTTCTCAGCTCCTCTAACTCCATGAGCTTTACATACCTGACTTCCATGGTTGTAAACTCAAAAATTCCAGCTGCTTGATAAGCTTCAATGTTGGTAACTCTAGGGATATTGGTAGCCTTGCTTCCTACCATATACCAACTTGAAAGGGAAAAACTAGTTAACTTCTTAGGAGTGATTCTATCAGCCCACAAGGCTGATTTCAGCTTGGTATGCGAAGTCCTCTGGTTCTCATCTAAGGACCTCTTTATAATTTTAAAGAGATTTTTGTTGGTGGAATCAACCTGCCCATTACCCTAAGGGTAATAATTTGAGGAAGTTCTCAAACAGATGTCATTTTTACTTCCTAATCAGATATATTTGTCCTAAGAAAAGATAAGGCATTATTTGATATTATAGTGGAAGGAACACCAAATCTTGTCACAATACCTTCATAAAAATATATAATGTTAGTTTCATTTTCTTCCTTGAGTGAAAATTCCTCTATCCACTTCATGAAGTAGTCCGTAGTTGTCAAGATCCATTTGTGACCTAGGCTATAATTTGGGTTGATCATCCCAATAAAATCCAAACCCCATTGCATGAATGGTTCATTTATAGAGATGGGGTGTAATAGGAGAGCTGATAACTTCTCTTTGCCTATGAGGAAGACACACTTCTTGCATTTATTGATCCATAAGTGACAATCATTACAAATATTAGGCAGATTTAACCATCCCACATAATTCTAAGAGCTTTTACTTTTAGGGAAAAATGGCCACATGTTTCTCCATCATGAAACTCATGCAATATCCTCTCCACATGATCTATTTTAATGCATCTTATGAGGACACCATTCACATCCCTTTTGAATAAAATATTATTTACAAACACATAGGGTATAACTTGCGGCTTGAAATACATTCTCTTGGCCTTACTCAAACCTTGAGGGTTGTGACCTTTTTGGAGGAAAAGGACCATATCACGAGTCTAGTAGTGAAAGGGTGAGGTATCGACTGATTTATCTCCATCAAATTGAACCACAAAGGTGGCCTCATCATCTGTTAAACAATGCACAATTATATAAAAACACTGAATATAATTATATTGAATTTAGAAATCATACGGGATATATTTACATAGATGGAGAATACATTTTATAGTGTTTGATCTCCTACTGATGGTGGAGTCAAACTTCATCTTCAATTCCTCACATCTCTCTCCATAAACCTCTCGATTTATCCCTAGGATATCTCTCTCATCCCTTTATTGTCACACACACCAAAAATAGCTACATGAGTTTTCTCACAACTCACCCAAATACTAATACTAACTATTACAACTATATTATTAATACGAGTTCTATAAACTCATTATTAATAATATTACAATTATTAATAATGTCACAATATATTTTTAATATTCACTCCCTATTGTTAACATTATTAATTCCCCATCTCTGATCCCATAATGTTGACATTATAGAAACAACAATCACACTTCCTTCTACAGTTTGTCACCCATGCATGCTCATGATCTGGATGGTTTTGTAGGTCAACCAATAACTTGAAACAAAGGATGGTTTTATAGGAAAACAAACAACCTAAAACAAAGGATGGTTTTATAGGACAACCAACAACCTAAAACAAAGAATGGTTTTACTGAGGACAACACCCAACCCAAATATCATGTATTCTTTGCTTTTCCTTTATGCTTTCGCATGTCCACTATTTCTTCCTTCGAGGGAATCATGTAGGAACCAATGCTTACTGAATACAAACTAAATAGAGGGAAAATTGAACATTGAGACCATGTTCAGTTCCCCCTCAATGTGAACATTTCACTTATTCAAATAGGAACTCTGAAATCATACTACAAATATGAAATAAAAGAAAACACACACACACACACACACACACACACACACACACACACACACACACACACACACACACACACACACACACACACACACACACACGCCAACACAACTTTGTGCGGCCCCATCATTGTGTGGTGATGAGAGGTCAGCGATTGACATCTATCCTCAATTTCCTCTGTCCTCTAGTAGCATGCTGCTAACTCAGTTGAATATGATCATGATGCTCAATAATTACATACCTTACCCGAATGTCGGATTCTACTAAAAATGCATTCACAAGGCAATTTTTTTCAGACTTTTGACTCTAACAAGACACTCGACACACAAAATGACTTATAATGAGACTCTTGATATTAAGGACATGATAACATACACTAACATGACTCAAGATTTCTTATAGACATATACGAAACTTAACACAATAAAGACCATAAATAATACTTAACTAATATCTAATGAATAGACCTCAGAACACTAAATAAATAAAACAATGACTTGAATTTTTTTAATGAAAATCTTGACTATCTTGACTCTATATGATAAACAATTTGACACTTTTGGAACTTTTAACCCAAATCAACTATTGACAGAAGATGACAATATGATAAGAAATGTGATAGTTAAAAAGTAATATTTAATTAATTTTTATATCAAATTTTAGACTATAGACACAGATGCATTTTAACATTACAAAATTCACAACATCAACTATTGACTCAATAATCTAAAAAAACATGAACAAACCTAAAGAACATGCGAATATTGAAAATCCATGCATGGGAAAGTTCATGTGAGGAGATCGAATGGAAAAAAATGTGGAGATTCAAATGCAATATCAAGTCGCTAGATTTGTGTATGTCAATGCGTGGCCTGAGAGAAAGACAAAGCTCATATGGGGTGCATGCAATACATGAATTACTTACATGGGGTGATTATTAGATTTATTGTTCCATGTCTTCACTTATACATCAGATGTAATACTTGTGGATTTGCAATGAAGATAATATAAGCGAATGATCAATCCAAGTGCAATGTAGTTGTAATTCCATTGAATACAGCCCTTGAGGAATAAATCAAGGAGGACGGAGTCTGATGTATGTAGATCTTGAAACGTGGCTGAGTATGAATCAATGTGAATTTCATAGGTGTCGGGACATGTAGGAGTCGAGACCTTTAATATCGAAACTTTGAACCGCGTATGTAGAGAATTGAGGTTAGTCAATGTTGTATTACGTCATGTGCATGGGTATCGGTCAGACTTATCAGAACACGAGCCGAGAGATTAAACAACCTTGCATTAAGGAGAAAGCATGCACATGTCTGTGAAAATAGATATGGCATAATCAAGGAAGCCAGCTAAACAAAAAACTAAAATACTGCTATAGACTTTGTGCATCAATCGGAGGATGAACCGCATGCACTTGTCAAAGACACAACTTTGGGAACGCCAAATTGATCTTGAAAAAACTTTCAACCTATATCTTCCTCCATTATATGCCTTTCCTACAAATCCACTTAGAATTAAAAAAACACCCTTAGCTAAGGACAAGATTTCACTACGATACCCTTTGTTAAACACTACACAATTATATAAAAACAAAGAATATAATTATATTGAATTTAGAAATCATATGAGATATATTTACATAGATGGAGAAAACATTTTATAGTGTTTGATCTCCTACAATGGTGGAGTCAAACTTCATCTTCAATTCCTCATATCTCTCTCCATGAATCTCTCGATTTATCCCTAGGATATCTCTCTCATCCCTTTATCATCACACATACCAAAAATAGCTATGTGAATCATTCTCACAACTCACCCGAATACTAATACTAACTATTACAACTATATTATTAATATGAGTTCTATAAACTCAGTATTAATAATATTACAATTTATTAGTAATGTCAAAATATTTTTGTAACATAATCTGCATGCAGACTTGAAACTATCTATTCACACAAGCCTTTTCCTCTTACCATCTTGGTCACATTGATATCAATGTCATACTCCATGACCTTGGTTATCCAACCAACCCTTTTCTCATTGAGGTCCTTGTTCAAAATAAAATCTTTCACACTCGCATGTGAAACTAGTAAATGAATTCTATTATTCGACACTAGATTCGTGAATTTATTTAAAGATCTTATCACAACAAGGAAATGTTTTTCAATAGAGAAATACCTCACCTCATAATATTGAATGCCCTGGCTGAAGAATCCATTAGGATGCTCCAGTCCTTCTTGATTTAGTTTTACTAGTACATAAGATATTACATCTATGCCACCGAAAGCATAGAGAGTGAAGTACTTTGAAAAATATAGATTTATGAGGGTTGGAGCCTATGTAACTTCCTACTTTATAGCTTCAAAGCTTTATTTTCCTTCAATAGTCCACTTGAAATCCATTCTCTTTTTCAACATCAATGTTAGGGGCTTGATAAGATTAACAAAGTTAGGAACAAACCTTTTAAAAAAATTCATTTTCACCAAGAAGCTTTGGAGAGCCTTCTTATGACTAGGCAATGACAATGCTCAAATGGCTTCTACCCTCTCTAGACCAATTGGCAACCCTTATTTAAAAAAATGTGGCCTAAGAGCTTTCCTTCATGAGCTAGGAATTTACACTTCTTCAAATTTAGAGACACTTCAAATCTCTTGCATCTTTGGAACACTTTCTTGAGGTGGAAGAGGTGGCTTGCTGCATTCTTGAAAAATACAATGATGTCATCTAAGTACAAAAGAACTATCTTGTTTATCAACCCCTTGAATGACATGTCTATAGACATATAAAATGTAGCTCGAGTGTTTAATAATCTGAATGGCATCTTTCTATAAGCGTACATTCCCCATTTTGTAGTGATGGATGTTTTGAATTGGTCTTCCTCTTTCACCATAATTTGGTTATAACCTAAGTATCCATCTAGGAGTGAGAATATTTTTGAATGAGCTACTACCTGCAAGATTTTCTCCATTGAAGGGAGTGGCTAGTGGTCCTTGAGTGAATCTCTCTTCAAGTCCCGAAAATCCACACACAATCTGATCTCTCCATTTCTTTTCTTGAATGGTACGAGATTAGAAAACCATGAAGAGTGTTTGATCAGAAAGATGATGCTTGCCTTAATGAGCTTGTTCAGTCTCTTCTTCATGAGAGGATCTTTATGAGGGTTCACCGACCTTTGATTTTTCCTGATGGGCTTAGATCCCAGATCCAGTTCAATAGTGTGTTTTGCTATCTTTGGATTAAATCCTCCCAAGTCCTCATAACTCCAAACAAATACATTGGGGAATTATTGGAAAAGCTGTATGAAATCAGATTTTTCTTGATTAGTATTCACCTTGCTAATCTGGAGCACTTTTCCCTCTCCAACTAAAATGGGCTCTGAATCTTCTCCTTTGAACAGTGATATTTTAGTTTCTCTATCTGGAAGTGATCATTAGGATTGAATATTGACTCTAGAATCACGAAGCCTTTTGACAACTTATTTGTTTTCAGCTGGACTACTTGATCACCATACTACTACTTGAATTTGTCTTGGTTCTTAGTGGAGAATTCAGCTTGTCCCTGCAAGAAGATTATGATTTTTTGATCATTCTCAAACACTTTCCATCTTGTTTTGTTATCTGGAACTCTTGGTCTCAAAACTACCTTAATATGGGGCCATGTTTTATCACTTTTAATACTATAAAACATATCAAAGCGTTTCCTTGATTCTATGCGCAAGCCTATCCGCATGACTTCATTCTCTTTTCTAGGAATGACCTGGATATTGAGGGCATCAAAATCCTTTAAGAGGTCCCAAACCCGATGATTATGTATTTTGAGAAGATCATTTATGCATGCATGGGAACCTCTAACTTGGTTCATTATTAATTCACTATCCCCAAAGACTTGCAAATGTTTTATATTCCTTCCTCTTGCCCAATGTAATTCATGGACTAATGCTTCATACTCATATGTGTTATTTGAGAAAATGAATTGAAATCTAAAAGTGGAGTAATATTTCATACCTTGGGGGGGATACCAACATTTCTCCTCCTACTACACCTTGCTTGTTCCTCAAACCATTAAAAAACAACTACTAAACTTTATTGCCATCTTTTCCATCTGGTTTGGTGATGCTAGTGAGAGGTTGATTTTCATTGTGCAAGTAGTAAATTCCCAATTCAGCTTCCTCCATCTCTTTGAATGGATCATATCCATGCCTCTTGTGAACCCACTCATCAAGTGTCAAATCTGGGATGCCTCCAACCTTAGTATTTTCATCCTGAGTGCTTGGGAAGTCCTCTTGATCAAAAGCTGAGCTGTTGGAATTGATTGGACTTCACACATATGGCTCAATATGAAAATTGACAATTGAATTAGATTGGATTGTGGATTTATCTCCATACCTTTTCTTGGAAGGAATGTGGGACCAATCAGCTGATAAGTACCCGCCAATTTTAGCTGTGAAATCCCTTGACAAGCACATGGAAAAGAGTGGAGGCAAGTCAATAACTGATATGTCTTGTTGAACTGTAACATTAGAACACATATGCAATGTGAGGTTCAAACCCTTTATGATTCCCAAAATTCCCATTGTTGTCCCATTCAATTGTACCACCCCTCTAGAAATGGTTTCATAATTGAGGCCCAACTGATATATAATTTGATTTAGCATCATTGAGCTACTTGCCCCTGAGTCAATCATGTAGTCATGTACTAGATTATTCCCAAAAATCAAGGACACTTAAAATGGTGGAGGATTCATATTTATGATTAGTTGACCCTCCTTTTGTTACACTGCTTTGGTGAGGACCTTCTCTTGGTCCTTAGATGACTCATTTGAGATGGGCAAGTTAACTATGGCTACTTGCAAAAGATCTCTTTGTTCCAAAATTTCCAATGATTCCCACATAGAGATGATTACATTTGTCTTCTTCATGTGGTCAATGATGTTGAATGGAGATGGGATATCTTTTTTGCAACCATTTTTTGGCACTACCTTCTCTTGCACATGAGATGATACAATAGGAACTCTATGATGATTTTGTAAACTTAGGGTGACATTTGAATTACTAACTCCTTGAGGTGTGATAGAAGGTTGAGAAACACCCGTGCTAGATGACTGCCGCTCATATACATTATTTTTCTTATACCTTGTGTTGGCTGCAAAAACTTGAGTAGGAGATTGATTCATCGTAAAAAATCCTTTGCTTTCTAGTTCACAAGTGTAGTATCACTTGGAGGTGCTTCTTGAGTAGCTACCTATTGCTGATTTTCTTCTTAAGTTGTTTATTGAGACACACCAATGATTTATACCATCAAGGCCTAGTTTAGCATACCATTGAAACATGCTTCCTTATTACGGGGTTGACAACAAGGAAAACACCACTCATATTCCTGTATAATGTTATTCTAGACTGGAATCAAGGCTTGGGATGTTGAATGTGTATTAGGATTATATGGCTAAAATGGCCTAGCATTTGGGGGTTATCCTTGATTTTTGTTTGTAGATTGAATAAGAGGTCTATTAGGCTAATATAGGGGCCTATTTGGTTGGGCTTGAGGTTGATAAGGTCTAAAATTTGGGACCTTCTGCCTCTTGAGGGTTATCAATTCATTCCCTAGGTTCTGCAATTGTTTCATAAATTCTTGGATTTCAATTGAGGTACTAGGATAAGAGGTAGAAACCTCATTGGAACTTTGACTTCTAGGGGTAGGAATAGGGGCTAACTTAACTATTTTTCTAGACCTAGGGTTCCCCATTTTTGGATAAATAGGAATAGGTGGCCTAGGTGCAAGTTTACCGACTTGAATTAGTCAATTCTCAGCCCTTATGACTATGGCATAAGCTCCTGGTAAGGTTATCCCTCCCATAGATTGTATCATGACAGATATATCAAAATTAAGAGCTTTAAGGAAATAGAGAAATGCACCTTCTGCAGTTGGTCTTACGGTAATTGGAATCATGTCCCACATTCTTTAAAATCTAAAATTGAAGTAAGCCATTATTTCATTTGGTTCTCTTTTGATTGTAGTCAGCTACTCCAAAAGGGATAAATTATCTCCCCTTTCCCCAAACTGGTCACAGAGAGATGTGCATAATTGATCCCAATTCTGAATTGTTCTTACTCCTAAGCTTCTAAACCATTATAAAGCTTTTCCATTGAAGGAAGAAGGTAAGATTTTTACTGCAACATCCATCTCAGTAATTTCATGTATGGCACAAACATTTGTAATGTATTGAATGTGGTCAATTAGTGTCATATGATTTTCTCCATTGAAGAATGGAATGTTCTTTAAAGCCACCACTGGAACCAGATTTTGTGCATTAAGGGTGAGTGGAATACTTCTTGTGAAAATTTCTAGTTGGTAGTTAGGAGTGCAAATAATTGGCATGGTCATCATTTTCTCCACTGTAGGTTATGGAACATCATGGGGAGCATTTTGCAAGAAATATACCATCATTACACTTCATTTATTACCTCTTGCAAGTGGTTAAAAAGTTGATTTTGGGATTTCAATCTTCCCTCTTCCAAACTCTATAAATTGGCATACTGGGCTCATTATAAGGGGAGATAGGTTTGAATAGCAAAACTTTGTCATTTTAGTTTTGTGAAGCTAATGTGTTGTAGGAACTTGTAGTGAACTCCTTGCATGGTGATCCAGGCCTTTATTTTGTCATAGATCGAAACTGTGCATATCATGAAGTAATAGATGCAAGTTTGTGGATGTATCTCCCCTTGTGTTTTTTTGCATTCTTCTTACCTCTTCAACCTCATTGCAAAATATATTGTGTCTATCTTATGCTCTTGCAGGATTCATTATCATTGTGAGTGTATGAAATATTGTTGTAAATGCAATTGCTAGACTATGGAGAACTGTTATGACCCTCTCTAGTATGTATTTTTCTTCTATTTTTCACACATTGGAAAGCTATTCTCATTCCCTCCTTTTCTGGTGTATCACCACTTTAGTGTAGGCTTTGTTTTCATGCACTCTCTCTCCCTGGTCACTTGGAAAGTTTGATTAGGATAAGATAGTTTTTCTTATATTAGAGTAGATTATGGCAAGGTAGTTTAGGAGTAATAACCAACTTTCTCTGGAGGCCTATCTCAAGTAGCAAGTCCCACATCTTGGAGATAACACCCATGTTACCCAGTGACACCGTGAGCTCAAGCATACACACTTGTGCAAATATAAGGGTACAATGATTCGGTGAAAAAAATTATGGCACACCTGGAGGGACCAAGAGGTATTTATTTTAGTCGTAGCATTTTTGATGTGCACTTGTTGTGAAATTCTAGGTTGTAAGAGCTTTGAAATAACACATCTGACAACTCCAAAAAGGGCATAATTCACCACTTTTAGTAGTCCAAACTTAGTATATTTATGAGACAAATTCAGAAAAGGTCAATAAATAGAGAAGAGAGACTATTTTTCTAACTACAGTTAACCCCAGGTAGAGGAAGAAGGGGAAGAAGAGCTCAAAGGTCTACATCTCCACCAAACAGAACTTTATTAACACCTCTACTTGGTAGGCCTTTTATTCAATCAACTAGAGTTATATGACCAATCATGATGGTGTAACCCAATCCCTATATCAAATTCACTTTCAGCATCCCACTTGCTCTCAGTTCCCAGAATCCAATTCCATTTGTAGCATTGAAGAATATTCCATATTTCACTGGAGAGAACCATAAAACTCCGATTGAACACACCCAAAACATTGCAAATGTCTGTGTAATTCACGAAATTGCTGAGATGGACGTTGCAGTTAAGTTGTTAGCATCCTCTTTTAAGGTTAAAGCTTTGTAATGGTTCAAGAGTCTAACAATAGGATCTATCTAGAATTGGGACCATTTGTGCACAACTCTTCACAACCAATTTGGAGAAAAGATAGATAATTTGTCTTTGTTAGAACAACTAACCACAATCAAGAGAGCACCAAATGAGAAAATGGTTGATTTCAACTTTAGGTTTCAAAGGACATGGGATATAATTCCTCTTGTTGTGAGACCAACAGCTGAAGGTGCCTTTCTATACTTCCTAAAAGCTCTAAATTCTGATATTGCAATGATGGTATAATCCATGAGAGGTATAACTTTACCTGTAGCCTATAACATTGGTATTAGAGTTGAAAATTTCTTAATCCAAGTCGGTAAACTTGCACACCTATGCCTCTCTATCTAGAAATATGAGCCCCAAGCACTATCCAAGCACCTACATTAGCTCCCATTCCTACTCCTAGAAATATGAGTTCAACTGAATCATCTACCTCATCTTCTAGTACCTCAAGTGAGCTCCAAGAAGTCATAAAGTAGCTGCAAAACTTGGGTAATCAGTTGGTGATACTTAAGAGGCACCAAGCTCAAAATTTCAGATCATATCAGCCTTAAACCCAACCTAATAGACCTCCATATCAGCCTAATAGGCCACCCATTCAAACTGCAAATCACAACCAAGTCAAACCTCTTTCTAATTGGCCATTTCAGCCTTACAATCCTAGTGTTGTGTCCACATCTAGAACCTTGGTTCCAGTGAAAAATAACATGTCTCAACAATATGATTGGTGCTTCCCATGTAATCAACCTCATAACTAGTTAATATGTTTCAATGGTGCTTTGAATCAAGCTCTTATTGTGACAACAACGGGTGTGGAACAAGAAACATGCCAAGAAGGAAATTAGCAGTAGGAAGAAACTCAACAAGAGGCACCTCCAAATGAAACCACACTTTTCAATTGATAGGTTGAATATTTCTTTGGTATAAATCAAGCCTCTCCTCAAAGTGTAACAGCCAATACATGGTCCAAGAAGAGAAATATTGGAGAGGGAAAATCATCCAATTCAAATGATCCACAACCCTCTATTACTCCACAAGGTGTTAATAGTCAAAGTGCAGTCCCGAATGTGTAAGGTCAATCCAAGCCACCTTCTAGACCAGATCATATACCAATTGTAACAGCCCATGTCCAAGAAAAAATGTGCAAAGTAAAGGGCATCATAAAGATAAATCATCTCCATTCAACATCATTGAGAAAATGAAGAAAACAAATGTAAACATCTCAATGTGGGAGACATTAACTATCCTAGGACAAAGAGACTTATTACAAGCTGCTATGGCAAGTTGGTTGGCATCAAATCAATCATCCAATCAATAAGAAAATGTGATTACTAATGCATCTCAGCAAGGAGGAAATCAAGGTGATCAACAAGAAATTTTTGAAGCCTCCACCATTCTATATCTCATTGATCATCGGAGATAAGTTGGTGCATAATTGTATTATTGATTCGGGAGCAAGTAGCTCTGTAATGCCAAAATAAATAGCTGATTAGTTGGGTCTTCAATATGAAGTCAATTCCATACGTGTGGTGCAATTAGATGGGACAATGGTAACAATGGTTGGATTAATCAAAGGTTTGAACCTCACATTACATGCATGTCCCAATGTGACTGTCTTGTAGGATGTATCAATCATAGACTTGCCACCACTCTTTGCATTGTGTTTGTCTACAGACTTCACCGCTAAAATTGGAGGCTATTTTTCTATTGATTGGTCACACATGTTATTCAGAACAAGGTATGGGGCTAAGGTTACAATCAGATTTGAGCCTATTGCAAAATTTCACATAGAGCCTCATACATCAAATCCAATCAATGCAAATTGTTCAACATTTGACCAAGAGGATTATCCAAGAATGTATGAAGTAGATACCAAAGTTGGATGCATTCTAGACTTGAATCTTGATGAATGGGAGAACAAGAAGCATGATTTTGAACCTTATAAGGAAATGGAAGACGTTGAATAGGGAGTTTATTGTTTGCATGAAGAGAATGAATATCTCCCTAGTATTACCAAGCCATATCACAAAGATGATAATGAGGTGTGGTAGTTATTCTTTGATGGCTCAAGGAGTATACAAGGTGTGTGAGGAAGAGCTAAGCTCGTTTCATAACAAGGTACAAAATATTACTCAGCTTTCCATTTCCAATTCACTTGCTCAAACAATACAACTGAGTATGAAGCCCTGATTCATGGATTGCATTGGGAAAGAAAGAGAGATATTAAAAAATTGCAAGTGCTCAGAGATAGTGAGCTAATCGTGAACCAAGTCAGACGAAAAAATGATGCTAAGAATGGTTTGTTGAAGAACTACTAAAATTTTCTATGGGATCTCATTGATGATTTTGAAGCTTTTAGCATCAATTACATCCCAAGGAAGAAGAATGAAGCAACAAATAGACTTGCAACAATTGTGGCAGCATTTGACGTTGTAAAAAGTATCAAAAGTGAGAAAACCTAGCCTCATATCAAATTAGTTGTAAGACTGATTGTTCTGGATCATAATACAAGTTGGCAGGTCTTTGAGAATGATTAAAAAAATAGCCAATTTTATACAGGAAGAGGATGAGTTGTTTGCTAGAAACCAAGACAAGTTTGAGTAGCAGTATGGTGACCAAGTGGTGTAGCTGAGAAATAATAAATTACTAAAAGGTCTTGTGACTTTGGAGTAAATATTCAATCCAAATGATCAGTTCTGGAAGGCAAATGCAAACATTCAGGTAAATGGTGAGGATTCAAAGCCTATTTCAGTAGATGAAGGCAAGACATTGCAAGTTGGAAAAGTAAATACTCAACAAGAGAAATATAAATTTGTTCAACTTTGTCAAGAATTCCTAGATGTGTTTGCATGGAATTATAAGGATTTTAAAGGTTTCAACCTAAAGTTAGCACAACACACTATTGAGCTAGATCCAGGATCCAAGCACATCGAGGATAGAAGTAGAGACCAGTGAATCCTCACATTGAACCTCTCATGAGAAAAGAGTTGAACAAGCTAATTGAAGCTAGCATCATCTTTCCTATCAAACATTCACATTGGGTTGCAAATATGGTGCTAGTAAGGAAGAGAAACGAATAAATCATATTGTGTGTAGAATTTTGTGATCTGAATAGAGCATCACTTAAGGATCATTATCCACTCCCTTCAATGGAACAAATACTACAAGTAGTAGCTAGTTCAGAAATGTTTTCATTTCTAGATGGCTACTCAGGATATAACCAAATAATGGTGAAAGAAGAAGACCGGTTCAAGATAACCTTCACCATGAAATGGGGCATATATGCTTACAAGAAGATGCCATTTGGATTGTCCAATGTCGGAGAAACATTTCAACGAGCTATGGATATGGCGTTCAAAGGACTAATTAAAAATTAGTGCTCGTATATCTAGATGATATAACCCTGTGTTATCAAAGAATGCAACAGACCACCTCTTTCACCTAAGGCACGTATTTCAGAGGTGTAAAAGATTTGGAGTGTCTTTGAATCCAAAAAAGTGTGTATTCTTGGCACATGAGGGAAAATTTTTAGCCACATTGTTTTAAAGAAAGGATTGACAATTGATCCTGAAAGAGTTGAAGCCATTCGAACACTTCCATTTCCACACCAAAAGAAGACTCTCCAAAGCTTCTTAGGAAGGATAAAATTTGTCCGAGATTTTGCCACTCTTGTGAAGCCTTTCACAATGACATTGAAGAAGAATCTTACATTTAAATGGAAAACGGAAGACAAAGAGAGTTTTGAGGCTATCAAGCATGCAATATCACAAGCCCCAACTCTTATAAACCTAGAATTTTCAAAGGATTTCATCTTTGTATGATTTTGGAGGATCGAGAAAAATCTCAACTATCTTGGTATAGCTGAATAAAGAAGGATCAGAGCAACCCATAACATTCTTTAGTCAAATCCTGGAAGATTACGAAGTAAGGTATTATTTTATTGAAAAACATGTTCTTGTTGTCATTAGGAGTTTGAAGAAGTTCAGACATTTGGCCTCGAACAATAAGATTCAACTGTTATCATCTCATGCTAGTCTCAACGATTTTCTCCAAAACAAGGATTTTAATGAAAGGAGAGCAGGTTAGATCACTCGGGTAATGGAATAATATATTGAAATCAAAGTGACCAAGCTAGTTCATGGAAAATGTTTGTGTGAGAAACTCGATTCCAAACAACAAGATGAGTCAATAGGTAAAGAAGAGATTTTCCTGCTATTGTAGAATGATCAAGAACAACTAGGTATTAAGGCACTAATTCTGTGTTGGACTCAAGACTTGGTGCATTATCTCCAAAACAGGTTTGTGCCCTCCATAATGGAACAAAGCTAAGAGAAGATATTTCAAATTGAAATCCATCCCATATATGCTCATTGATGGCATCCTATTCAAGAAGGATGTGAAAGGTATGTTATTGAGGTGTGTCCCAACAAGTCAAGTTGATAAGATATTACATGAGTTCCATGACGGGGAAGCAGGAGGCCACTTTGCTCCATGAGTAATAACTCTCAAAATCATGAAGGCTGGTTATTATTAGCCTACGAGTGTTTAGTGATTGCTACTCATGGATCAATAAATGCAAGAAATGTGCATTCTTCATAGGGAAGGAAAGGTTAACAGCCTTGCCTCTTCATCCAATCTCAGTAGATCAACCATTCATGCAATGGGGATTGGACTTCATTGGAGTTATGAATCAAAATTCAAGTCAAGGCCATAAGTGGATAATTAGAGCAACAAATTATTTCACCAAGTGGTGAAGCAATGGAACTTAGGGAGGTGAATGAATTAAGATTTTTGACTTATATGAAGGGATAGTCACAAGGTTTGGTGTTCCTACAACTATCATTTAAGATAATGCATTGTCATTCCTTGGAACTAAAATCAATGAATGGATTATCAAGAATGGTGTGTACCTCAGCACTTCATCAAACTATTACCCTTAGGGTAATGGCCAAGCAAAGTCTACAAACAAAAACCTACTGAGAATCATTAGAAGAAATCTTGACAAGAATTAGAGAAATTGGCATACGAAACTCAAATTAGCCTTATGGGATGATAGAATCACACCCAAGAGGTCTACAGACAACTCTCTTTATAAGATTGTATATAGGAAGGAAGTGGTTCTACATATATCACTTGAGTTTCCAGCATTGGAACTCATGAAGCGAGATGGAACTAATTGATTTTGAGCCCATGGAAATCAGGTATACGAAGGTGATGAAATTAAAAGAAACAAGAGAACATCCAGTGTAAACCATGGAAAAATATCAATAATTGATCAAGAGAAGCTTTGACAAGAAAGCTAAAGCTAGGACATTCCAAGTAGGAGATTTGGTATTGAAGTGGGATGTTGATCGTATAAAGCCAGGAAAACATTCCAAGTTTGATGCCATATGGAGTGGTCCATATATGATCACTTTGAATGCAAAAGTAGCAATGTGTTCGATAGGCTAAGTTAGATGGTGAAGAGATGCAGATTCCGGTCAATGGAATCTATCTCGAATTATTCTTTACTAAAAGGATAATTTCTCAACCTTGTACATATTAGTCTAGGATTTCTAATTCCTCTAAGTTCTTGTGCACATTGTTGTTATTGTTAAGATATGATTTAATTTCCCTAAGTGCTGGTGCACATGTTCTATTGCTTCTAGTGTATGCTTTGTATACAGTTCATCATGCTTCAGGAAAGAAAGCTGCTTTGTAGTGGGAAGCGATAGTTTTTCACTGTGATTCAAATTATTTAAAATTCAAACAAATGTAGAGAAACTAAAATCATATGTTGAGGAAACATTCATAGGTACTCATCATTCAACCTCATGGATCACAGTTGCAAGAATGGGTGAAATTTAGGTCTCAGGTAATTTTCTACTCTCACAAACCTTGACTTCAAGATCTTCTTAGCATAGTTGAGAGTGCGAGTTTTGTGGGGGTAGTTTTGGAAGTAGGAAGCGTCATCTTAAGCATTTTGGGACTAGGTTACAGAGTTTATATTAGTTCATAATGATAATATAGACACCATGCCCAATGGATAGCTTTAGGAAACTGGTTATACTCCATTTAGCATTTAAACCCCATGAGTTGCCAAATTGTTATCTAATTTCCCTCTCCCATTGAAATTAATAATCAGGAAGGCTAGAAAATGTGCACTAGACCAGAACAAAGACAACATGTTGATCAAAGGGGGCATTGTAGAGGAGAAAGAGGTAATACTTAGAAAAATAAACAAAAAATGTGGTAAAAGCAGAAGATTTCGTCCCACGCGGTCCACGGGACAGTTGGGACAAAAGTACCTGAAATGCCTAAAAATTTGAGTTAGTCGTAGCTTGATTCATTGTGGAAAATGAGGAGAATTTTTTTTTGGGATAGGCTAGGACATGCGGACTTGAAATATCTGAAATACTCGCGAGTGAGTGGTGCAAAGAATTCGGCGATCAACGGCCCACCTAGCCCGCTTAACAGACGGATGTGTGAGGACGAGAACCTAAATTAGGCGACATGGAGAAAGGAGGCCCACACGGTCCAAGTACCATGGGGACATGAGTTCCTTGAAAACCCACAATACCTGCAACCCAAAGGGAAAGTGGAAGCCTTTGACCCCGAACTTCAAACAGTCTGACTTTTGACTTAGAATTCTTATTTGACTTTCGAGAAAGAGCATGACATCCTCTACACCAAAAAAATTGAATTTATTATTTTTAATGAGGGTAGGTAGGTGAAAAGAAAAGAAATATCTCCATCTCTAAAAAATTAAAAGCTTATTCCCATGAAATGCAAGAAATCCCTGACAAACTCAAAATAGTTGCTCACACTCAGAATGCCATATCTTTTACATTTCTCAACAAAATCATGCAAAATTGGTCATGTTGGAATTGTGTCTCCAAGCCAAATGCACAAAATTGAGAAATATAGAATTTGATGTAGATTTGATAGATAATTTTGAGGAAAACAGACCAGGTTCAGAACAATGTTTTAATTGGTAGTTGGGAGTGCAATTAAGAGGCATGGTCATCATTTTCTCCAACTGTAAGTTATGGGACAACATGGGGAGAATTTTGCAAGCAACATACCATAATTAAACTTCATTTATTACCTCTTATAAGTGTTTGAAAGGAAAATTTCGGGATTTCAATCTTCCCTCTTCCAAACTCTATAAATTGGCATATTGTGCTCATTATAAGGGAGATAGTTTTGAGTAGCAAAACTTTGTCATTTTGGTTTTGTGAAGCCAATGTGTTGCAGACCCTTATAGTGGACTCCTTGCATGGTGATCCAGGCCTTTATTTTGTAATAGATTGAACTATGCATATCATGAAGCAATAGATGCAAGTTTGTGGATGTATCTTCCCTTGTTGTGTTTGTTTGCATTCTTCTTGCCTCTTCAACCTCATTACAAAATATATTGTGTCTATCTTATGCTCTTGTAGGGATTCATTATCATTGTGTGTGTATGAAATATTTTTGTGAATGTAGTTGCTAGACTATGGAGAACTATTATCACCCTCTCTAGTATGTATTTTGCTTCCATTTTTCACACATTGGAAAGCTATTCTCATTCCCTCTTTTTCTGGTGTATCACTGCTTTAGTGTAGGCTTTGTTTTCATGCACTCTCTCTCCTGGTCCCTTGGAAAGTTAGATTAGGATAAGATAGTTTTACTTGTATTAGAGTAGATTGTGGCAAGTATTTTAGGAGCAAGAACCAACTTTCTCTAGATGACTATCTCAATTATAAAGTCCCACAACTTGGAGATAACACCCATGTTACCCAGTCACACCATGAGCTCAAGTACACACACTTGTACAAATCTAAGGGTGTAGTGATTCGGTGATAACAAGTCCATATTAATAATTTAAACCCATAAATCTCTATTAAATTTTTAAACTTTAATTAAAATAGTTACATATGACCAAAATTGGCCAGCCTAGCTAAAAACATCATTTCATGTGCCAAAAATGGCTCAAAACCCCAAATACACAATCTTAAAATTACCCTAACATCAGTACTATAATTTTTCATAACCCAAAACCCCTTATATATGAATAAAATATCATTAAAAATTCATACATAGTTTCAATTAAGATCAACTGATCAAATTATTTCATTCTTGGGCCCGATTCCTTTTACAAATCTCAAAACAATTGTTTCTTGCACCCTTTCACACACGGAAACTTCATCTAATCACAAAATCAATTATACTCAACCAAAATATCCCATGTGAACAATTTTTTTTTTTTAAATAACCCTTAGATAACTTATAATAAATTTATAAGTCATGAAACATCCTTCACTTCAAACCACAACAACATTTGCCTTCACCAGATCAACTTGCCAAAAAGATGTTTCCAAATGTTAGCTCATAAAATAATTTATACATAAATTCAAGACCTCTAAATTGATTCATTGCATGTAAAATTAATCCCTAGTCACATTATATGTAATATGAATCATAAAAAAATCAATCTCATGCATCAAACAACATCAAACTTGTAAAAAAACATATGTTGTCTTGAACTTCTAAAAATATTCTTTCTTAAAGAATGACCTAGAAACCATGTCAAATGACCTCATCATGAGGAAATAAATATATAAATGGAAATATATCTTAATCTAATTTCCAAAAAACTTTAATCATCTCAAAAATCTACTTGTAGCTCAAATTATGCTCATTTTACTAGACCCTACTATTTGAGATCCCAAAATTGCCCTTTGACCAGTCAACCTATTTGGACCTCAAAACACCATGAAACTACATGAAATTTCTCTCAAAATCCATTGAAATCAATAAAAATACTAACCATCATGCACCATCAATTTTGCATGTTACTCCTTTGGACCATCTTGTCCTAAAACATTATTCTCTAGAAACTACTATTTTAAGGTGGGCCCCATTCATCACCATGACCATTTATGGAAATATTGATGTGTCCTCTATAACATACAATAATATTTTTTTATGAAACAATAAAAAATGGGTCATAATACTTCACTTTCTGCCAATTACCCCTAGCTAAGGTTTAACTAGGGTTTTAGACCACTTTACCTTCATAACATTTGTTCATAAGAACGTGAAAATAAACTGAAATAGTTATTTTGTGAAACCTTCTAATCTCATAGTAGAATATTCCCTAAAAATAACAAGGTCCCATGCAAATCACACTATTCACAACGAGGATTTGAAGTTGAACTTTGAGCTGGAATTTGACTTGATTTGCACCTTGTCTTACAAAAAAACTCATATCTTGAAAAATTCAAATGATGGGAACCTAAAAGTTTTCTAAGAACACAATGAATCATCCCTATAACATCTCCAATAATAAAAATATAAATTACATAGCTCAATTTCTCCATTCACTAAGACTTACCTATGCTTGCATGCTAGATTCTCCTTTGTATAAGCTAGGGTTAACTAAAATAATTCCATAAATGAACATAAAACCTTTGAAAAAGACCCAAACATACATGATATGCCATTATATACCTGATTTCATGCTTCCATGAGCTTATATAGCTCCAAAACACTATGCCACACCTCCAAACAACCATACCTACTCCTAATGAGCAATCACAACAGTGGCATGGTACAAGAAACATTCTATACATCATGTCAACATGCTTCCCAAGCATCCAGGAAGCTCATAATGTCAAGGTACACCTTCTAGGCACCTATATGTGCTTGCTAGAGCAAGCACACATAAGCTGAATCCCACTATAGGAGCTGATATACATCTAAAAACATATGTTAGCACCATATACATCGTCATAAAAACATCATACCACATTCACTTTTTCATTAATGTGGTTTTTCATCAATGACAACACCTTCTTTGCTAGGACACAATGCCAACATAGCCACTTTGTGGGTCATAAAGTTAGAAGTTAGTGCTTTAACATAAGGAGAAGTCATTTGAAACTAGAGAAGTATGATTAGAAATTTTCAAAAACCTATAAAGAGAATATAGTGTCAATCCATAGTAATAGATGATAAAATTGGCTTCTTATGGACCACCTTTCCAAGAAAATATTTATGACATATGATAACCTATCGAGAGATAAAATTTAAGCCTTTCTAATTGATAAACATCCTATTTTATGGAAGTTTTTTTATTAGATAAGGTAATAAAGTAGATTTTGAAGGGATTAGGAACCCTGTATAACTGAAAGATAGACATCAAGGAAAAATTTGAAACATCAAGGAACAAGGCTCATTCAGGCCAAAGATGAAACAAACAGACAAACCAAAACCCCAAAGCAGGAAGCACTAAAATGAGAAAAGGTCTCAAAACAGGTAGTCAAAGAAACTTGGCCACCCACAAGGAACAAACCTAACTACCATGGTCCTTTACTCTTTGAGATCTAAGGCTCATCTTAAGAGGAGAACTTCTAATTTTTCCTTTCTTTTTACTATTCACCACCTTCCATCCATCACCTTCATTAGGATCCACATTCTCACCATGGTGGATTGGTATCCAAATTTTAAGAACCTCATTTTTTTAGGAATTTGAATCTTCTTGGGACTAGGAGAATAGGAAAAGAGGCCCCACCCCTTCCTGCCATATGTTTTTAATCCTTCGCCAAATTAGTGGGAGAGGAACATCCTCACTCATCTTCTCCTCATGTTTATCCTTAACACTAACTAATTCATTTTCAGTATCACTATCCTCAAGTCCGTAGACAACAAGATTATCCAGATTAAAATCCTTCCACCAAGAAACCCTTCCTTTAATTTGTTTTTTAACCATGTGACAATCAGCAGCTAGATGTCCTAAAGAAAAGCATGTTCTGCATCTAAAAGGAAACCCTTCATAATCTAAATTTTGTGTCCATATTGAATCCTTGACCTTGAGCTCCATGGTAGCTGGAAAGTCAGCAAGTCATGTCCATATCCACCAATATGTGAGCATATGTGGTGTGATCAAAAGAATCAGTTTTGGGGTCAATAGCTAAGAATTTACCCAATGCATTACCCATAGCTCTGAAGCAATCCTCACTCCAAAAGTGCGGGGGTAGGTAGGGTAGCCTTATCCATACAAGTCTGGTATTAAATGTTTTGATTAAGGAATTAAACCGAATGAACAATGGCTTCACAATTATCTCCTTATTAGAGGAACTATCAAACACTGCTACAAAAATGCCATGGGAAGAGGGATAAATATTAACTTTACCTTCAATGAGAGGGCACCATTGTTTAGAGATCTAGCTGTGAAGAGAAGGAATCCTAGGGAAGCCAATATTGAACCTGGAAATCAATCCCCTCTTTTGAAAATAATCTATAGTTTATGTAACCTCATCCCTGAAGGAAACTCTGGTAGGAGTCTGTTTTTCATAAGCCATGGGTTTAGTAGGAGGTTGGCTCCCGGACTTACCGGTAGCAGGGAATGATTTAGGCCCACCTAGTATTATTCCACTCCCAACCATGCCGAAGAGACTCCCCTGTTTGGAACCCCGGTGAGACCCGACAAGACCATTCCTAATAAAATTTTCTTTGCCACCTCCACCACCCACATACATGTCACCACGAGAACCGAGCGATTGCTAATCCTCATGCCTTTGTATTGAGATGACCAAAGGAAAATTCCCCAATGGAACTAGAAAACCTCTTAGGGAAAGAGTCCCATGCAAACAGACCAACACCAATGGATCCACTCAAAGTAGCAGACAAACCATCATGCCACAAATTCTGCACTTGTTACCATCGTATAAACAAGACAAGTAGATTGATTGAGGGTTGTATACTTTTTATATTTATTGTCTTCAACAATAATACACATTTTATCGCAACATCTTAATTAGATAACTTAGTTTTGATAATAAACAAACACATATCATACTAAAATTTAAAAATAACATTTTCAAAACCCAAAATTAAAATAAATAAATTGAAACATGTTACACCAATAGTTTTTCTATAGCATAAATTGAGAGTATTGTTAGAGGGTATTAATGTACAATGAGAAACACTTATTCTTACAATAAAATTGACTCTCCTTTACGTGTTGCAATAACATTTCAAATTTAAGTTTGACATCAATTTGTGTTTTACTTTTCTTTTTAATCGACAATTCCACATTTTAGAACACCTTTCCTATAACATAGAAATTTTTTCATTATATCCATTTGCATATAATTAATATGCCATTATTCTTTTTTAAAACAAGTGATTTTTTTTAAAGACTTTGTTAAAAAGCACACTATGGTTTTTAACAAATAATATGAAATTTTACTCATGATTCGAATTCACCATATCCTTTTGTGACTATAAATCTTAATGAACCATGTTGCATGAACACAAAACATCTAATCGAAATGTATGATAAATATTTGAAAACAAATCACTTTTTGACTTTTCGATTGAGATGACTTGTGTTAACATGTTGATATGATAATATAATGTGCATAATATGTTATGCGTTCTATGAGGATAATAACTTCCCACATACGCTTTGTCAGGTCAAGGAGATACTAGACAACTACATTCTCACCAAAGACCTTGTTTGAAGAAAAGAAAACCAAAATATGATCATTTCATTTCTCCTATCCAATTTTCCTAGCCCTATGAAATAGGAATTCATTAATGGTGGCCATTGTAAAATACATAAATATTACCACAACATAATGATTTGTTGACATAAAGGAGTCCATCTCGAAGATAATAATATGTAATTAAGATACTATATATTGCATACACATCGAACTCTCGTACTTCACAATGTTTGGAAATACATTGGTGCTGGCCAGGTAAAATACTTCAAACATTGAGGATAACTCTTGTACTTGACAAAGTTAGAAATAGATTGACACTGGCATTTGAAAATACTTAAAACATTACCACATCCTTAACAAAGAATACGCAAAAACATTTCCACATCCTTCGTGATTTTTGATTACTATGAAGGGGTCCATTTCCAAGATAATAATCTTGGAATTTGAGATACTCTCAATGCTGACAAATCAAAGGCTCGTTATTGACAAACTCTACTGCAAATCCTAGGCTGAATACTAGTTTATATATTTCCTTTGATTCGTTTTCCTTACTAGGTTACTACATTTAGATTTATCAGTACTGTCCAAGTGCAGTTTAATTCTTTAGGAATCCAGTTTTAGAGGTGGGCATGCTATTTAATTGTCGAAGAGTCACTTGAATATGATGTCTACTGTCATATAACTCTCACACCAGTGATTTTTGTGTTGCAGCAAGGTACACCATGCCTTCCTCGCTGAAATTTCCCCTTCAAGCCACTATATCTGAAGTCGATCTTCCTGTTATCGACGTTTCCCAATTCCCACAAGACTTTGATGAACAATATTTGAATGACCCTAAGTATCATGCCGTAATCGCCAAACTCGGAGAAGCTTGCAAAGAATGGGGATTTTTCCACCTTGTCAACCATGGAATTGCAGTAGATCTTCTGCAGAAGGTTCAGACTGTTAGTCGGGAATTATTATCCATGCCCAGAGAGGTTAAAAACACAGCGACAAATGCTAATGCACTGGATAGTTACTATGGAAGGCCTAACTATGAGTCCTTCCGCTTTTCGGATGTACAGAATTCTTATTCCATTGGCAAAATGACTCGAAAGATATGGCCGCAAGAAGACAACGCATGTTTCCGGTGTGTTATTCATCTTCGTTTCTTCTTCTTCTAAAGTTTATTTATTCACATATGTTTACCATTTTGTAGAGGATTTATCATTAGTTGGTTCTTGAGTCAGTATTGTAAACTTATGTGATATTTATTCAATTTTATCTTCTGATATTATTGATTGACAGCGAGACAGTTAGATCATATGCCTCGAGTCTTCAAAATCTGGCAGAAAAGATTACAAAAATGATTCTTGCAAGCCTGGGTTTGGATGTTAAGGCTTTTTACAGCTCTGATTTTGAAAACTGCCCATTCGTTTTGCGTATAAACGGCTATTCATCCCGTGAAAAATCGATCGGGGAGGAGGCACTGCCTTGTCATGCAGATTTGGGATGCCTGACATTCCTTTATCAAGACGATGAGGAGGCCTTGAGATTCGAGCCAAGGAAGGAAAATGGTTCAGCGTGAAACCTCTCCACATTCATTTGTTATCAATGTGGGGGACGCCCTCAAGGTGTAAACTTCTTGCTACGCTTGTAATTGTTCTATTTTGTCATTGTTCCTAATAATTTTATGTTCATTTAATCTGGGTAAGTTAAATTGTTCAATTCACTGACACCGAAAAAGAAAAGGTAAATGATCTAAATGGTTTGTCAACATTTCAGTTATACAATTTAAAAAAAGAGAGTATATGATTGCAGGCATGGAGTAACGGGAGGTGCTGCAGCCTTGCAGAGCATCGGGTTGTTTATACTGAGTTGGAAGAATCGTATGTCTATTGCCATGTTTTCTGTCTTCCCGGACAAAAAGGAAATTTGGGCTCCTGCAGAGCTTGTGGACCAGGAGAATCCGAGGCGTTACAAGCCGTTCATATACTCCGAGCTTGTGCATGAAGTGTTAACTAATAAAGAGAATAGAGAAATAGCTACTGCTCTGGAACGATTTGCGGGCTTATGAAGAATACCCCGCATTTGTGAACAGTCGTCTCTTGTTGGAAGTAGCCATTAAGCAATAATAAATGACAAGAAATATATATGTGTAGTATCACTTTAATTTCTAAGAGATGTGTAGTATCCCATTGCGTAGTACTCGAGGAACGAGTGTTTAGTTATCATTCCTTGCCCTAATGCAATATATTCATAATAATTTCAATAATATCGCTTATGCTCAATTTCGAGCCTCATTTAACTTGCATCATCGTGTTAGTTCCTTCATCCATGTCTAGACACATACCTGTCTTTCAAGTTAGCCTTTTTTTAAAATTGCATACGCCGATGTAAAAAATTGGTTTTACATTAACAATGGAGTACAAGTAACAAAAACATTGAACTTTCAATGTTAATTGATTTTAAGGTAGTGGAAATGACGAGCAATTTTATTAAATTTAGGTGTGGGATTTATACTCTTAATTAAATGACCTTGAATAATGTGTTTTATGTTAAGTTTTTGGCTTTCATGTTTCATTATCTTCATCAAAATATAAAAATTATGGTTACAATAAAATAGTAGGTAGAGAGAGTAATGACTTGGATTCCGTGATGGTTAAACACACGAAACACGACACATATAAAAGTCCACATAGGTATGCAAAAGAACTCGATTATAAAATATAGAATGTAGAAATTTAAGAACAAGAAACAACAACATTGGGGGGAGGTGGTCGATGTTGAAACTCTAAATCTACCTTCTTGGCAAATTTTTGTATCCATAGGCACATAAAATAGATAACATTGATCTTACCATTATGAGAAAAAACTAAGAAATATGTCCATGGCTAAAAATAATTTGGAAAAATAATAATAGCTCTAACAAACTACCATCTAAAAACAATAAAAGCAGCCCAATGAGAACTATTTCATAAAAATGAAAGCGTACATGTAAGAGGATCTAAGTGGTAAGGATGAAAATAAAGTGGAACCAAGCCCAAGAATATCAAGAATGGGGGCTATATAAAGACGTGTTTAAATGTTCTAGGTCAAGAACAAGAAGGATGTTTGGTGGTGGTGACAATAATATGTTTAAACCTTCAAATCCCTAATGTAAGAACATTACCAAAACACCCAAATAAAATATAGTTTTTTATTGTAATAGAGATTTCCATCCGAGATTAAGGAAAACAAGATAGGATCGAGGGAAAGACATCAAGCTATGGTGAAAACTCATATCTAAGAGGTGAGGGAAGAAAGGGCTCATAATTTGATAGATAATATCATTGTAAGTAGATTTAAAATAGGGGTGTACACATTCCATAACCAATTCGACAACTAGAAACTCATCAGTTGAAGATTGAGTTTGTGAAACATATCATCTAAAAGGACTTCTTGAATTTTCAGAATGGAAGAAATGTTTTAATTGGCCAACTTACATTTTATTTTAAGTTCGCACTGTGATGATAAATTTCTTAGATTGACAAGGCTTTAAATAGAGGTATTCCTTTGCGAAATAAATGAAGGTCATTAATTCCAATATTATCATCTAAAAGAAAGTGATTTGTTGTTGTAATCAGTTTGTAGTTGATGTTATGATTATTGAACAAAATACGATATCAAAATCCATCACCAAACCAACATAAACATGATGTGACAATGTCAAAATATTCCTCACGGATCTTATCCATGAAGGAACACTCAACCTTAACTTAAATTGAAGTGATGAGAAAAGTAGGGAAGCCAATGTTCATACATTAAGTTGTGTGGTAGGATTCACCTACGGTGATGTAATTCCTTAAGAAAAATTTCTCAACCTCATTTCCATCAATTTCTTTAACAATCCATTTGGTGTATCAAACCAAGCTCTTCTTATACATATTTGTAAAGGCCATACCACCTTATTAATGAGGGAGGAAAAAAAATCCCAAATAATATGATGAAAACCCATGGGTTTCTTAAAACTATCAAAGGAAAGTTCCACATCATCTTGGAACACTTGTTATAAGACACCTTTCAAGGGGATTGATAAGAAGATTAGTTTACATGAGAGGTTGCAATTATCTTAGTGAAAAAATATATTGTTCCATCTATAGAGGGGGTTTATTCACGAGAAGGTCAACCTTGTCTCAAATATTTGCTAGACATATATCAATAGCTAAGGAGTGTTATCAAACGAAAACATAATACCCAACAAATTAATATTTTTCCTCATGTATTCCACTTCCAATAGAAGTATCTAATCCAATTTGGTATGGGAAACATGCATTTTGTATAGAAAAAGACTTGGTCTATTGTAGATTTGTGCAAAATCCTTGTCAAAGAGACCAAGACAATGAATATCTTCCTTAAAAGGGGATTACTTTTAAAAAAATTTGAGAAGGTAATCATCTTTAAAGTGACCATTAATCAGTTGTGTGGAATGATCAAAAAGAAAAAAGCCCCATAATTTCCCATGTGAGGCTTGATGGGAAACTAAATATGTAAAATGTTCCAAAACCAAGACAAAGTGTACAAGAGCTAATGGAAAACCTTATGAAATATGGAAATAGGTACAAAATATTTCACTTGCAAAAATTTATGTGTAAGAAATATAATTCATTAGATAAAAGACATGGAAATTTTTAGTGGTGGATATTCGTTAATCCACAAATATTCGGTTTTCAAAATTTGAAATTGGTAAATTTTGAGTACGAATAAGGATTAGGTCGTCAAAATTTTCTTGGTACAAGTTAACTATAGGAGTCGGTTTGCAAGAAGTTTCCACCAACAACCGATTATCATTAAAATAGCCTTTTTCATGAAATTAAAATATGTCAAATTCACCTTATATATATTCATTATTAATAATTCTAAACATCAAACTTCTGCACTTCCCCTTCAGTAAAATTGCGATTATCAAATATTTCAGGATTTAGGTTGTCTTCTTTCCAAATTTGAGGACTAATCACCATAGGTAGATATTTCCTTTCTGCTTTCAAGATACTTTAGTTTTTTCGGTAGCATGTAGGTAGTATAATGTCTGGCATCTGTATGATGTCGGACGGCAGCATGAAGGATGTTACTGGCTAGTAGCATACTCCATGTTACCGATCAACAACATACTGTAATGCAATCGACCAAAATCATGTAGTATGCTACCGGCTAGTAGCATACTACATGCTACCATTTGACATCATATATTATGCTATCGGCCGGTAGCATGTAGTATGCTGTCTGTAATGACCACAAACCAAACACACAAGACAACATAGAAAAATACATGATAATTTGTTTTTACTTTTGAAGTATAGAACGACACTACATGTGGTCATAATGGCTACAACTAACTCTTCAAACATCTTGACACAATGATGACCACAAATGCAATAAGGAAACATCCAACACCCATAAAGGACAATTCACTTTTCTCTTTGACAAGGCACCATGAAACAGTCCAACCAAAATACACAGTCACAATTAAGTACATCCCACAGTGTAAAATCCTTTAAGGTTATGCATTTACTAAAAACGTCTTTCAAGACCAAAATTTATGACCTAGAAGATTCAAGTTTTGATTTGGGAAATTATTCTTACAAAGGTGATCTTATTTATTTTACACTATTGGCTAATTAGCTTGAGAACAATTTTTCTGAATGAGGATCATCTAAAGAATGACAAAACTAGCTTAATTCACTTGATCAAAAGGGACACCTTCCATCTCTCACAAGGTTGCTTATTCATACCCAAGCTACTGAATCTTGATTTAGACCTCCATTGTACAAGGCGATGAGCATAATCTCTAATTGAAGTGGAGTGCCATTAAGGTTTGGAATCACAACCTTCTTGAGTAAGGATCAATAATTAACCAATCTCAAGAGAAGATTATAATGTAAAATGGAAAAGGTTAGGGTGAGAAAGTCAAATTATTCCATCATCATGACCTTATTAGTTATTAACCAGTCTTTTAATGAGACTTATGAGTTCAACTGGATTGGGTAAAATATTCATTTAGAAATTCTCTTGATTAAGTTTATCATAGGATACACATGGGGTTGCCAAAATGGAAGCATTATACTTAATGTATTCTTATTCAAAATCCCCTACTAACCAAGATCTAACTATATCCCCAAAAGTGAACAATGATATTACTTTAAAAATTAATTAACGGTTCAAAAAAATGAAGATAAATTTTAATTTGTAGCTTAAGGTTAGTGAGGGTAGATTATTTTTACACCGGAAGATAACTCCCTTCTTTCCAATTAAAGACTCTTAATTTTATCTACAAAATCACAACTTCATTATTATCTTATTTATTTATTCATCTATGTATTCATTTTATTTTATTTTTGATTAACTTTAGAAAAAGGATTTCCAACCCACTAAAATATACTAGAATTGCATTGATGCTAAGACCATGGAGGGTTATTATACAAGAAAGTTTTATGACTCGAAAGAAGAATTTACCATTACTTATCGAGAAAACTATACATGGGTATAACATTTCTATTCAACATGGCACACAAACCAAAGGTGTCAAAATATTCGATTGAAATTTGGTGAGAACAAGAAAGTAACAAAATTGGTCAAGCCATGCTACACTATTTTCATGATTGTTATAATATTACTAAAAATACTCATAACAAGGTGGTGATCGAATTTTATTCCTCACAATAATGTTTTCAAGTTTTGTTACAAATGGTTAGACAACCTTTCATCATAAAAAAATAGAAAATCCAAGGCAAGAGGCCTTCTAAACTCCTCTACAAGTACCAATCCAAGATTTATAGTACATTAAAAATTCATACAAGGGACTTCATAAATCATACCAATGCAATTTTTATCAATATTTCTACTTGCAAAATCCATCTGCACAAGTATTAGATTGAGTAAGTTCGTGAGAACTGAGCATGATAAGGCTACACATTGAAACAATATGCTAACATTTAACAATATCATGAAAGGAACGTTCTATTTCAAGAAATGGATCAAATCACAAACCACTAATCAAAATTCTTCACACGAGATAAAAATTTTCACCAGCCAATGAGAAGGAAGTAAAATATTCTAGTTAAGAACAATATCTCAACTAACCAAGGAAAGACCGTAGAATTTATAAGTTAGGAAAAATTCAAGAGTATTAGGATTTTAATTATGTAATCCTATAGATTATGTGATTGAAATCTAATACTTGAACCATCCATCACTGGAATCTTTGAGAAGCCCAAAACATACTAGTTACAATGATAGATGCAAAAGAAAAAAAAATCAATCCTTCTAGGAGGGTGGTTTCATTGGCCTAAAAGCTCGAGAAACCAAATGAGTGTAATAAGGGAAAACCATCACATGATTAAAGGAATTGAAAATTAAATTTCAACCCGAAAACTATATTCTCTCATCGAAAAGAGACTCCATAAGGTAATGATAAGAGAAGAGTGGTAGCTGACAAAACCCAAAATGGGTATTACTCTATAACCAAGTTGCTTGATAAAAAAAGCATGGGGAAGTGAAAATCCTCCTATATTTCAATTCTATTTAAGTCGAGATTAGCATTTAAAAATCCTTTCGGGTTTCATAGCATTATGAGTTTCGTAACCCTCCTAAAACAATTTAATAGTTTAGTCTAAACAATAAGTTTACCACCTCCTCCTTACAAGATATTTTAAAAGTAATACTAGTTAACATAATCAAAACCACTCTTCAAATGCATTTAAATGAGTCACAAAAATCCATCATTCTAACAACAAACCCCATCATAATCATCAACTTATCTAAATAATATAAAGGAAAAGTAACCCCAAATGTCATTAATAATTTTTAACAGTTTTCCGACATAGGCCAACAATGTATTTATATAAATATATTCCATTCATAACCTCATGACTATCCTCATAATGTATCATCAAATGTCATGAGTTAACAAGAGTCCTATTTCAATAATGACTACATTCATCCCAAACACATTTCGAATTCTAAATCCAACACAGAGGTTTGGTCATAAACTTATGACCATTAATAATACGTTCACTAACGATTCACATATTATCAATAACCTCTCAGCAAGGAATAATTCGACCAAGTTAAGGTAAGAGTAATTATAATAGGGCCAGGGTTACAAAGCTCCCCTTCCAAAGACATCAATCCACTCTAACCGAGGAGACCACTCAAAGAAGAAAACCCAAGTACCCGGTCGATCCAGTCATAGTTCCCAAAATAAAATGACATCACATTCAAGATCGAAAACTTAGAAAAGTTCTCAGAATGAAAATATTAATTGATCAAAGAGGCCACAAAATTCATATAGGTTACATGATGTAAATTATAATGCACCTACTGGCCGATTCGAGAGATTCATTGTATGCTGAAACATATGAAATGAAAAACTCAAAAGAATAAACAAATTGTGAGATAGTCCCAAATGATTTTGGGTTAGATCATAGTAACTATCTCTAGGGTAGAGATAAGGGTCCATAAATATCCCTAATAAAAGTATCATAACAGAGATATGGGGACAAAATCCAAAACTGACAATATCACATATATATGAAATCGATTACATTAAGCGAAGTCCCATATGAAAACATTTAGTAAACAAGTCTAATAATGTATGTTATTCGAGCTCGAATCCAAGGCATTCGATACATGTTAGGTAATACACCATCGATACCCCAGTCTTCAGGATTTAACATATTTTTCTATTAAACATGACATGCCAAACACAGAGGATTCAAAGAAAGTCACAAAAGTATGAGAATGAAAGGGGGTGTTGAGAATCGGGTTACCCAATATTGAATCTAGAGATTCAATCAAACGAATAATAGTATCAAACCATTTGACACCCTAAGTCTTGGGTGTTTAACATTATTACATACAAGTATCATAATAAATATACTATGAGCATGAAGAAAAGATCTATAACTGAAAGACGAGAAGGAAATATATTACTACCCATTACCGGTTAAGCCCTATGGGAAGGCGAGTGCAAGAAATTCAGCCGTATATCTGCTCATAACCAAATAAATGTGAGTAAAAAGAAGTGTAGTTCCTCCTTTTGCAAGCCGGTCATCCAAAACCAGTAATTCAGAAGAAGATACAGAGGGGCAATTGGTATACTCAAGGTAATTTAAAAAACAACCAAAAAATCCCATTTCTAGACGTCATTTCAGGAAGGAGAACCATTCATTTCATGGAATTATAAAAAGGTAGAAAAAAATTACAAGATTTAGACTTAACATGCCTAATTAAAGCTTCCACAATTCGCACCTCCACCAAGCAATCTGCACCGGTAACCACAGGTCGATTTCCTTTCCCCCACGAGTTTTTGGGCGCCCAAAACACCACTACATGATTTTGATTGCACGGGCCGGGTGCGGTGAACAACAAGATGGGGATATGCTGCTGCATTTGGAAATGCAAAGAAAGTTTCAAAACATTTATAGAAAAATAGGGTCTACCCAACACTTGAGTTGATTCAAATGTATGCGACCAATAAAGGAATCAAAAGCAAACATAGCCCAAGGCATGTCTCCTTTAAGGACATTAAAATAATGGTAGGTGGCCACCAAACACCACCCCCTTGCCAACACATACCCAATATATTTTTGCAAAGGAAAAACAAACCAATGCCCAATCAACGATTAATTCCATTTGGTGAAGGCCACATACAAGGCCAGTCGTTGCTAAAGAGGTAAAGGGTGGTAGGTGAAAAGGTAAATTTGGGAATTAATTAATATCCCCATCAACAACTTGCGCCACACAACCTCACTCCAATTCCACGTGTTCACAAGTCTGAAAACTAGGAAGAAAGGAACCCAATAATCTTATGCCAACCAAGAAGATTAAATTACATACATACTGGCAAGTTGGAGGGAGCAAGAAAAAAAAATTCTCCTTTAATTTAAACGATTAAAACAACATGCAAGCAGGTCTAACTCGATCAAGGGGAGAAAACTAAAGGTTAAAGTTTGAAATAGAATATGGATCAATGACCAACCATGGCGCCACAACTGGGTAATCTCTTCTTTAGCACGGAACGAGTTTGGGTTTACGGGAGTGATCAGAACGAAACAAAAAAATTACATAGAGATAATTAATATTAATATCGATTACAATCGACAATAAAATAATAATAAAAGAAATAATTACCGTTCGAAAAATAAATTAATAATATCATTATTATCATTCTTATTATTAATTTTACAACTTAAAGATAATTATTATTCATATTAATAATGACGAACAGTCAAGCTTGACAATTCGAGAACACGATTTTCCTTTAATAGGAAAATCGTAAAAAGGATGTTGTGGGGGCCAGCAACTGGAAACATCGACAATGAAACAAGTAGGCACAACAAAGATGGAGGATGCTAATTATTTTCTGTAACAAGGTTGAAACCGACTAATGATCAACAGAAGCACAACAACGTTCAATGCTTAGCAACAAGGTCACTGAAGTATGAACTGGAGTAACATTGAACGAGGCATTACAATGTTGGGTTGTACCATATTTCAAGCTAACAACTAACATCATGCAGTATGATACCGAATGGTAGCATACAAAATGCTACCGACTAATTGCATACTACATGCTATCATATGAAAACATGTACTATGCTACCGATCGGTAGTGTAACGCCCACAATTTTGATGTTCTAAAACCACATTAATCCTTAAACAATAATCTAGAAAGTTGTGGCAATTTTTTGTTTTGTTTTAAGTGATAAGGGTTTCAAACCCTAATATAAGTTTAATTAATTCCTACCAGCAATGTTACATTTCATAGGCTAGATCCAAAGTATAGATTATTGATTAAATATTCTTAATCCATTTATAAAGTCAATTTAATTATCATCACTAGCTAAGTGCTCATTAATTCCTTTCACTAGGTTAAATAGTTTCCCCCTTAGGAATTAACATTCAACTCACATTTAATAAACCCTTATCCTTAGTTACCTTAGTCCTCTTAAATTATTTTATTTAATGTCCATTGAATCATTTACTAAAGCACACAAAAAGAGTTACATAATTAACTTAACATACAAGGGTATTAAGTGGCCCCATTCACCCATTTACACATACCTTTAGATTATTAAAAAAACCATAATATTCATTCTTACCTAACAATTGTAGGGTTGATTCTAAACCCTAGGATCAAATCAATTATGGCCACTAGATTTTAGGGTCCCACACTAACTTCAACTATCCTTATGAAATTTTATTAAACCTTTTTCTTTTTCCTAGCCTCCTCATTTGGTCTCTTTTCTTTTGTTTACTTTGCAGGTTGGAGAAATGGAAGCCATGGGATTGAGGAAGGAAGAAGCCATGAAGAATTTCATTAGAATCAAGCTTAGCTTAGATTGGATTATAGATTTATTATTGCATTTTTTTCTATTAGTGGATTGTAGGGATTCTTCCCTAAATATGGAATGTTTACTTAGTTATTTCTTTGTTTTTGTATTCTACTTGGGTAAAACCATTTTCCCCATTTAATCCAAGATATTCCATACATTTTAATGCTTATTTCAAGATTTACAAGCTTAGAAAAATGAATTTATGCCCTTTTGGCTTGCTGGTGATTTCCCTTTCACATTTAAAAGCTTAAATTTTAGTAAAACTAAGTTTAAAATTCCTTAGTCGCGGATTATTATTTTTTTCTTCCGTCGGTGCTTAAATTGCCTTCCTACAGGTGATGATTGAAAAAAACCGCTGCCTTATATGGGTGGTGGTCCCGTTCTTTAACAGAACCATCATTTCCACAATTTTCCAAAAACAAAACTTATTGGAGTGATCTAAAGCTTGTCCTTAGCTTCATTTTATGTGTCTAAAGTGTCTATTTGAAAGGTTACACCTTTTTTTTTCATTCAAGCTTAAATGACTAAATGTAAATATTTTTATTTCAATAGTAACAAGTAAACACTATAAGATTATTTTCCCAAAAAAGTTTTTCAAAGGAAGAAATGAAAAATCTATTTCTAATTATCGATTTTGGTGCTCAAAATAGTCTCACCCCATTTTCCTTTGAAATCTATCGATTTATTTATTTATACTTTCTCCCCTTGTGTTGTGCCACGAGAAGTCTCTGCTTTCTTTTGTTTCCATAATTAATTTGTTCCTGGGTCAAAGATCACGTATGGGTCCATTTGTGTTTCCTTGTTTCTCTATCCCTCGAAAAGGTACGTAATTTGGGTCTCCGATTCTCTGTTCATTCAAAAATTTTGGCTTTCCCGTTCTTTCCATTTTCCACAGTTGGGATTTGTTGCCCTTATCATTTTTGCCCCAAATACTTGATAAAAAATGAATGGATGTAGCTCTGAAGAGCATATTTGAGCCTTGTAACATTTCTAAATCCTTTATCCTTGGAAAAATTTCATCTCCGGGCTCAAATGGTCATTTTTATGCATTTTACGGTTTGACGGGAGTTTCTCCAGTCAAATTTGTATCCTTGCATCATCAGGGAATGTGGCCTCTTTTGGTTGGATGTAGCTCAACGGGGGTACTTTAGAAATTTTATGAATTGCCTCCACTTAGAAATTTGTCCACGTGGAGGAGCGGCACTCATTTGAAGATTTAATTTTTGGTTTGGCCTTGGAGTAGCATCGGGAGGACACATGGAGGTCTCGCACTACTTCACTTTAACTTAAATTTTTTATGCGTAGATAATAGTTTGATGGGACATGGACACGTGGTGAGCCCGTGCTCATTCAAGGTCTCAAACTTGGGAACCATTTTGAAATTACGCCATGGAGACATGTGGAGGGTCTTCCCATGGCATTTTTTTCAAAAGGTTTTGGGAGGTCTGGGACACGTGGAGGAACCGTGCATGTTTTGGCCCTTGAGTTTCATTTTAAAGAAGTGCCAAGAGGACACTTGGAGGCCTCCGCTCACTTTGCATTTTGCTTGGAATTTTCAAGCGGCCAAAAGAGATTGCCTCAGACTCTGACACATGGCACCTTCCGTTGAGCTTTAAGCCTTCAAACAAATTTTGTTAGGCAGGACATGTGGCGAGCCCACGCTCTTTCAGGGTCTCAAATTTTGGGGACCATCTCAAGGTGTGCCATTGTGACATGTGGCAGTTTGAAAAGTCAAAAGGGGCGGGAAGTGGACCATCGGAGGGGAAACTTGGAATTTTTCCTCTTATTCTCAAAAGGGTTAAAATATCAAAAATGGCCACAAGCCCCGATAAAGGAATGGTCAAATCTTGCTTTCAAGTCAATCGGCGGGAGGTGGGACTCTCGGGGAAACTTGGAAAATTTTCCTTTAGGAGAAAGGAGTTAAAAAAAGGAGTTAAAAGTGACCCAAAATGGAAGCATGGTTAGGGAAAACTTTGGGACCCACAATGGGACATGTGTCAAGCCCATCTTTTTGGGACCCACCTTAGGAGCATGTCGGTGCTCATTTCTCAAGGGCGGAGGTGGAGAAAAATGTGAAAATTTTACATTTTTTTCAAAAGTTGTAAAAGGAAAAAGGAAACCCCGAGCCTATTTTAAATTGAATCTTCCATGTGGATGACCCAAATTCAAAGTAAAGATCAACGATAACTATGAGTCTGAATCTGATTTTCCCCCATTTTATTGAAACACTCCTAGAAGTGTGAGTCTTCATGATTTCTTGGTATTTCCTACACCAAATAGAGAGGAGAGTTAATTTTGATATCTAAGTTTGGTGGGGGAGATCTGGAGACATCTTTCACCATTAAAATGGTCTAGACTATCGGGCTCGATCTGATTTTCTATTTTTCTTCTCCCGAGCACACAAGGAACCAGATTTGACAGATTAGGGGTGGAAGTGGTTGGTGAATAGAAGGAAGAGTGATTTCTACTAGAGGAAGGAATTGAATGTTGAGAGATTTTGAAGAGATCTGCCCCATGAGCACCTGGTGAACTTTTTACAGATCTGATTTTAGGAATCATGATCATGATCATGGCAAGCACTTAGTGGCACTCAATGTCTAGATTTTTGGGGGAAAAGGGCTCTGTTGTAAATGTTATAAATGGCACAAATTTATCATGTAAATGGTTGGAGGTTAGAGGGTTAGAGTCGAAGAAAATTCCTAAAGAGGAAAATTTGACAAAGCCTGTCTTTTGAGAAGCCATTTTTGAGAAGCTTGTATATCTCTTTTGTTTTAAATTTGATCATGTCAAGGTGGTTGTGAGTGTACAACCATTGAAAAGCTCTAAGATTGTTCTAGAAACTTTCCCCTATTGATAAATTTAATCAAACTCGAGTTATTCTGTGTTGATCTTGAGAAAAATGTGTTTGTTTCATTTTGAATGTCTGCAAATAGTTTTTCTTGTTCTTGTTGCAATATTGTATCAAAATCTATCTTAATCACACATGTCTCAATCCTTGTGATAGTTTAGTGGCATCTGCAATTTCATTTCTTAGAAGAGCTTTCATCTGGGAGTGAAATAAATGATTTAAAATCACTTTTCTTTCATCTGTTGACAGAGATTGTTTGTAAGCCTCTAGGTGTACCTCAGGCATGATTGGGCTTAGATCTTGATGCTTTATTGGGTCTTCCAACTCGAGCCTTCATGTTAGAATCTCATAGATTGTGTGAAAAAGTGCTAATCTGGGCCTCCATTGAAGCACATATTCTAGTTAAAGGAACATTTTAGCTATTCTGAAGCATTATGTTGTCTAAGCTTTCCATTTTGTAAAAACTTTCAAAGATCTAGAAAAACAAGTTCATTCTGCCTCACCTCCCTCCAAAATTCATTTAAAACAACCAATCCTACCCATACTACCCCTGTTTTTCATGTATGTATATAAATGCATAATTTTTACTACAAAAAATGTAGAAACAATCAGGATTCCAAATGTCTTTAGTAGCCTGAACCTTTCTTAGAGAATATCTCCACTATCTAGAGTGAAAACTCATGAGAGTTAGATTTGTTGCATTGATCATATTTTCTTCAAGGTCTCTTTAACAACTTCATTAGGAAGGATATCTCCATCTCCTCCATAAACAACAGGCTACAAAAGGGTTCTCTTACCTTGGTTGAAAGGAACAACCTAAAATAGTGAGGATAGATCAAATCCTCTTGAGGGGTCCACCCCATTTTCCACATTTGAGTGATAAAAGGGCTAGTTAGATCCCATCCCGGCTACAAAATGACTCATCATCATGATCTATTTATCTCTAAGCTTCCTGTCAAAACTTGTGATGCTGCTCAGATATTTGAAGGAGAATCAATTTGGGTACCAACACCTAAGTGGCACCATTTTTGGGACATATGTGATTCAATTCATATATTCGAGACATCTTGGTAAGCACTTCTTGATTTCTCAAAGATTGCTAATACATCTTTTATAGTGCATCATTTTTTGTGTTTGTGTAGGCCATGTAAGAAGTTTCAAAGTTACAAATGCTATGTGCAATATTTTTTCACAGTTATTGCACTAAGTTTCATTGATAAAAGTAAAGAAAGTAGAATCTTTCCATTTCTAGTTTCTAGTGTTGACAAACATTTGACAGATCATATTTAGTGCATTTTCACAACTAAGGTGGAAATCCTTAGTGGTGACTCCCTATTGATCTGATTCTTAATGAATACCAGTGTCTTAACCTCTGTCAAGTGAGATTTGTTACTAACCTTTGCAAAGATGGAAGGAAGAAGGTCTTTCTTTGCTAGGGACCCTACTAGGACATTATTTCCAGAGCTAGGAAAAGAAAAATCAGAAGGAAGAAAATCCTGGAGAGTTGTGGGAGATCAGCAGACAAGAAGAGGGATCTCCATTGATGAAAGTGATCGGCCTATCATTGAAAGACTGTTATTCAAGTGCTTTGAATTAGGTAGCCTCTTTGTGGAATTGAATTCTCCAACTGGAGAGGGGCCTTCATTTGATTTTGAAAAGTTTTCTTCTCATTCTACCCTTGTATCTTTTCAGAAGTTGATAGGGATTTCCAAGAAACAAGGCCTTTAGGGGATATCCATTTTGAAAATTATACCCCTGTGTTTCAAAGACCCTTTGCCCCTTATCAATTTGTCACCCCTCCAGGGTCACCTCCTCAAAACAACATGGCCTCTGCCCCCACCCAGACCTCCATTTGTTGTAAATACCTTTGGACCTATAAATTTTGTAGGGATGGCTGGTTATCCAAATGTAGTTCCTCAAGATGTAAGAAACAGACTACCAAAGTTCCAAGGAAACAACGCTATAACTGGTGATCAACATCTAAATATTTTTATCAATATGATGGAAGACTTTGAGATTGAACATGAAGATGTATATATCAAGTTGTTTATCCATACTTTGGAAGAGGATGCAAGGGACTGGTATAAAGATTTTCCAGATAATTCTATTGATTCTTGGATAGAGATGAGAAATGCATTTAGATTGTAGTATGGTGATAGAACTGACCCTAGGTTTCTTTTGACAGAATTTGAAAACATCAAGAAGAATCCTAATGAGTCAGTACATGATTTCAACACAAGGTTTAATAAGACCTTGAGGATATTTCCTGTTAGGATAAGGCCATGTGATGAATCATGTTTGATCAAATATTCAGATGCATTTGATAAAAAGGTTGCTTACTACTTGAGGGACAAAAACCCTACTAATTTGAGGTAGGCCTTCACCATGGCTCTGCAAATAGAGAACAATATTAAGGCAATTGGAAAGCCTCCAAAAGGGAGGGTGTAAAACTAATCAACCTAGAAAAACCTCAAACAAGTAAGGCTACTGATTTGGAGGAAGTTGTGAAAACTTTGGTAGGGGTTGTCAAGGAAATATCATACAAACTAGCCCCAGGTAGAGAAAGGATTGGGTAGAGTTCACAAGGTCAACACAAGTAGTAAGGCCAAGACAGGTTCACAAATCACCAAATATCTGATGACAGAGGCAAGGGACCTATTGGATTTGGAAATAGGCATCCCCAAGGTAGGAAAATAGAATGGTGCTTGATCCTTTGGCTTGCCAGAGTTGATGTTGTGGAGGAGACAAATGTCATTGATTGGTGTGACAGATGTTTCATGCCCCATGCTCCATGTAAGGAAGATCAACAAGAAGAAGAAGAAGCTTATGATGACAATGATGATGATGTCTGCATGGTGGGTTGCTCCACAAGCTCACAACAAGGGGAAACTTCAACTGAAGTGATAAGTGCCTAGAACTCTGCCACTTTTTGGGACTGCATTCATAGGGTACCTATTCTTCCTCCCTCTCATACTTTAGAAGTAGATACTATACAAGCTTTTGAATTTCCCAATAATGAATTTGAATATTTAAGGGCTTTAATGATAAAGAAGTATGATGGAGGAATCCCATCTGAGGAAGATAGACAGTTACTGATGAATGTTGTTGTTGCTCAAGAGAAGGAATATAACACAAGAAGTAAGGTTATCAAAGGGACAGGGCCTCAAGCCAAGCCAAAACCCTACCAAGCCAAAATCTCCCTTACTTTCAAACATTCCTAAAGAGGCTCCTAAGAAAGATGCATTTTCCAAAATCCCTCTGAGTTCCAAACAAAAATCATACCCCTCCTCATGCCCAAGCTATCAAAAATCTTGTACCACCTAGTGAGTGTGTTAGATTTCCTTCCAATACTACCTTGCCATCTAATGATGCCTTGCCAAAGAATGTCCCATATGACATTGCCCAAGTTTTAAGTCAAATCAAAGTTTTTGTTCCAATTGTTGAGTTGCTTAGGATTCCTGAGCACAAGAAAAGAGCATTTGAATACTTGGGATTGAAAGAGGGGAAGATTTCCCCAAGAAAAAATATAAACATCATGGAGACTCCACTAGTCATTGAAGAAATAAGGGCACCACCAACATTAGAAGAGCTAGATGAACCACCTGAGGTTTATTTGGGAACATCCTTGGTAGATTCTCAGTTGAATGTGGATCCATTCTTCACTACCCTAATCATTAAGGATAGATTGATGCACAATTGTATGTTTGATTCAGGGGCATCATGCAATGTTATGCCTTTGGAAGTCATGAATGAACTGAATATCAAAGTAACAATAGCATATGGGAAGTGCACTTGCCATGGATTCCAGAGAGGTGCCAGTGGTGGGATGTGTGAAGGGTTTGGTGGTGCAACTTGCAGCCTATCCAAGTAGGAATTTGAAACTTGATGTAGTCATTGTTGACTTCCCAACCAAGTGGGGTATGTTGTTATCTAGAAAATGGGCTGCAAGTGTTGGTGGGAGTGTTCAAATGGATATGTCCTATGCCACCATCCCAATTGAGGGCAGCCTTGTCAAGTTGTATGGGGAAAAGAAGATGTTACACCTTATTGAAGATCCCAACAATGCATCCTATGAAGTATTGTACACAAAGTGTTGATGCTGATAACTTTGTAGGATTTGTTGATGGAAAGGAGCACAAGATTGAGGAATGTAGGTGTCTTGAACAAGTGGGATCTCCTTGGACTCTATTGTTTGATGGAGCTTTCTCAAGTTTGGGAATGGTTTTGGTGTTGTTCTTCTTTCTCAGGTAGGAAAATTTTTTTTTTCCTTCAAACTCAACTTTGAGTGCACTAACAACATTGTTGAGTATGAGGCATTATTGTTGGGTTTAAGAATTGCTTGGAAATATGGTGTCAAAGACATCATTGTCAAAGGGACTCAAAATTAATTGTAAAACAAGTCAGAAAACTGTATGCCATAAAAATCAATGAATGAAACAATACAAGCATGCAGTTTGGGATTTCATTGAGATGTTTGATTCATTCAACATTGTGCATCATGATAGGAAGTTCAATGATTTGGAAGAAAAACTTGTAGTGTAGGGTCTTGTTTTGACAATTGTGCAATATCCCCATATTGTGAATATGATGTTGAGGTGTTAACAAGGCCATATGTACCTGACAATATTAAGCATTGGCAAGTTTTTGATGATGATGCTCAGATCAGAAGATTTCTATAGAAAAAGAGGAGATTTTTCTGATCAAAATATTGATTGGGAGCCAATGGTGTGTGTAGCAAGAGGGTAAAGAAACCTTGTTTGGCAAGGGCATCATCCAACTAAATACTAATACCATTCCTAGAGGGCTGGTTGCTCTTGAGTCAATTTTGATAATGTTGATCGCATTATTAATAGATGCATGGCAGCCTCAAGGGATATTGAGGAGCATGACCTTGGTACAAAGGAGAAACCAAGGAAAATTTGGTTAGGTAAAAATCTCAGCAAGGAGGAGAAGCATTCATACATCCAATTGTTGAAAAAGTATCAGGATTGCATGGCATGGACCTATTCTAAACTAAAAGCATACAGAGAGGATCTGTTTCAACATGAGATTCCCTTGGAGTCTAATGCAAAACCATTCAAGCAGAAATAGAGGCCAATCAATCCACTCTTATCTCTTAAAATGCAAGAGGAACTGAAGAAGCTAAGAGATGGAGGGATTATTTAGCCCACAAGGTATTCTTCTTGGGTTGCAAACCTAGTACCAAGTAAGAAAGAAGAATGGTGATATCAGGTTGTGTGTAGATTTTAGGAATCTAAACAGAGCATCAATGAAGGATAATTATCCTTTACCAAATATGGAAAACATGCTGCAATTAGTGACTAGTTCTGAATTGCTCTCCACCCTAGATGGTTTCTCTGGTTATAACCAAGTTGTGGTGAAGGAATCAGAAAGGATCAAGACAACCTTTACTACTCCTTGGGGGACATATGTATATGTTAGGATGCCCTTTGGTTTGATGAATGCTGGAGCCACCTTTCAAAGAGCAATGGATGTTGCTTTTGTTGGTTACATCAATGAGTTTATTGCAGTTTATCAAGATGATGTAACTATATTTTCTAGGAAGAGAAGTGATCACTTGCTGCACTTGGAAAAGATGTTGATAAGATGTAGAGAATATGACATCTCACTCAATCCAAAGAAGTGCCATTTTGGAGTGTAGAAGGAAAGGTTGCTTGGTCACATTGTATCACAAGAAGGGTGATGATTGATCTAGAAAGGGTAGAGGCCATCAGCAAGGTCCCGATTCCAAGAACCAAGAAAGCATTCAATCTTTCTTTGGGTAGATAAACTTCATCAGGAGATTCATATCAAACTTTGTTGAGTTGACCATTCAATCACTTCCATGCTAAAGAAGGACTAGGTCATCAAATGGGAAGAGACCACCATCCAAGTTTTCAATGGGATAAGGAGGCATTAAAGCATGCCCCTGTTTTAGCAGCTCTAGACTATAAGAATCCTTTCCAACTATTTTATTTTACTTCTGAGAACACTATTGCATCTTTCCTATTGTAGAAAGATGATGAAGGGGCTGAAAGGCCAATTGCCTTTTTCAGTAAGGCCTTGCGGGGGATGAGCTGAAGTACACTATCATGGAAAAGAAGGCATTTTCCTTGGTAAAAGAAACAAAGGTTTTTAGACCTTACATTCTAAGTTCTAAAGTGGTTGCTTATGTTCCCCACACCATGGTGAAGGACATCTTATCAGAGATGGAAGTCTCAAGAAAAAGATGTAGGTGGGTGAACAAGTTGCAAGAATATGATATGGATATCCAAACCATAAAGTTGGTGAGAGGTTTGGGCTTGGCTAAGCTTATGGCTGAGAGAAACTTGTAAACTATTGAGGTAAATGAGGTAGAAGAAGAAAGGGTAGGTGTTTTTGAAAGGTTGATGAGTTCTGAGTGGTACAAGGATGTAATTTTTATCTCAAACACTTATACTTCCCTGAGTATTTAAGTAAGAACTAGAAAAGAGATCTTAAGTTGGCCTCCAGAAATATGTCATTACTGATTATGGGTTAGCTTGGAAAAACCTAGAGGGAGTCCTCTTAAGGTGCATTACTGAAGAAGAATCCCCCAAGATAATTTTTGATCTCCATGGAGGAGTTTGTGGGGGAATTTTTCTGCAAGAGTCACAACACACAAGATCCGAGGGCTGGTTATTGGTGGCCAACTCTCTTCAAGGATACAACTCTTTTGGTTAGAATATGTGAGAGTTTTCAGTGCTTCTCTGGAAGACTGAAAGCTTTAGGCTACCTTCCTTTACAGCCTGTATCAATTAAAGCCCCATTAAAGAAACAATGGGGAATGGATTTCATTGGTGATATTTTAGACCCATCAAGTGTTGGCCATAAGTGGATTCTTGTAGCCACTGATTACTTTACAAATGGGTGGAGGAAATCCCCACCAAAATAGAAATACACCAAATTTTCATGGACTTCATGCTTGAACCACATCATCTAAAGGTTTGGAGTGCCAGTCAAAATTGTAGCTGACAATGCCATGAGTTTCAAGGATAAACCTCTGGTGGAAATGTGCCAAGAGTATGGGATCAACTTGACATATGCCTCTAACTACAATCCCCAAGGAAATGGACAATTTGAGTCCAGTAATAAAAACCTATTGAATATTATCAGAAGAAACTTGGAGCTGAACAAGAGAAAATGGGGTGAATAGTTCAAGTTTGTTGTTTGGGATGATAGGATCACTATCAAAAGATTTACTAGAAAGAGTCCATTTGAGTTGGTATATGGAACTTAGGGCCCTGTTTCCCCTTCATATGCAACTATCCTCATATTAGTTCATTCAACAACTGGAGGATCAAGAAGTAAGTCCTTATGATGCTCGCATTAATCAAATTGTTGAACTTGATGAAGAAAGGAGGGCATACCACTAAAGGCATGTAAATTTCAGAGAGAAGCTAAAGAATTTGTTTGACAAGAAGGTCACCCCAAGAGCTTTCAATGTTGGAGATCTTGTGCTACTATGGGATAATAGGCATGAAGATAAGGGCAAGCATGGAAAATTTGACTCATTATGGATGGGCCCTTACTCCATTGATATTAGGATTGGTGAACATACCTTCTTCTTGAAGGATTTGGATGGTGAATTGCTTGAGTTTCCTATTAATGGTAGGCATTTGAAGCATTTCTTGGATTGATTCCTCAGAATCAAGGTAAAAAACATTTTTATAAATGTATAGTTGGTTGTTTGTTTCTTGTCCTTTGTGTACTTGCTCATTCTGGTCCTTGGTGACCTATTTTTGTTGGTTTCTTTGTTTTTTTTGGGAAATAGCCCCATTTCTCTACTCTACAATTTGAACTCCTTTCCCAATGGATATTTTTGCACTTGGTCTACCTTTGTTCTTATGGCACTCGCAGGAGTACCCATCCCTAAGCCGGCTCGATGTTGGTTTTCCATTTTCTTCTCGAGCATGCAGGAACCAGATTTGATAGATTAGCAATGAAATTAGTTGGAAATTTGATGTAAGAGTGATTTTTATAGGAAGGGGTTGAATATGGGAGATTTCGAAGATATCTTCCTAGGTTGAGCACTGTCGTATGTTTGTAGATCTGATTCTCAGGAATCAACTTGTTTGATCAAAAGGTTTGTAATTTGGGTCAAATTGATTTTCATTAAAAAACGGGGTCTTTCCCAATGTCTAGATTTTCCAAATGGTTGCATTGAATGGTTAGAAGGTCTATTGTAAATGTTATAAATGGAACTGATTTAAAAAATGCAAATGGTTAGAGGGTTAGAGGTTGAAGTAAAATTCATAAGAGGAAAATTTGAGAAAGCCTATCTTTTAGAAAATTTGTTGCGAGAAGAATGTATATCTCTTTTTTTTAAATTTTATTATGTGAGGTTTAGTTAATCTATTTTATGTAGTGTACATCTATTGAGATTTTTCTATAAAATTTCCCCGATGATAAATTTAATCAAGTTTGAGTTATTCTATGTTGATCTTGGGCAAAATGTGTTTATTTCATTTCTCAATGTCTACAAATAGTTTTTCTTGTTCTTATTGTGATATTGTGTCATATTGTATCCTAATCACATAGGTCTCAATCCTTTAACGATAGTTTAGTGGAATCTTCAACTTAATTTATCAGGATATCCTTCATCTCGAGTGAAATAAATGATTTAACATCCCTTTTCTTTCATCTGTTGAAAAAGATTGGCTGTAAGCCTCCGGGTGTACCTCAGGTGTGACTTGTCTGAGATCTTGATGCTTTATTGGGTCTTTCAACTCAAGCCTTTGTGTTAGAATCTCATATATTATGTGAAAAAATTCTAATCTGGGCCTCCATTGAAGCACATATTCTGGTTAAAGGAACATTTTATCTATTTTGAAGCATTCTATTGTATAAGCTTTCCATTTTGTAAAAACTTTCAAAGATATGGAAACACAAGTTCATTCTACCTCACCTCCCTCAAAAAATTCATTTAAAACAACCAATCCTACCAATCCTACCCATACTACCCCTGTTTAACATGCATGTATATAAATGCATAATTTTTACTACCAAAAATGTAGAAACTATAAGGATTCCAAATGTCTTTAGTAGCCTGAACCTTGCTTAGAGAATATCTCCACTATCTAGAGTGACAACTCATGAGAGTTATATTTTGTTGCATTGATCATATTTTCTTCAAGGTCTCTTTAACAACTTCATAGGGAAGGACATCTCCATCTCCTCCATAAACAATAGGCTACAAAAGGGTTCTCTTACCTTGTTTGAAAAGGCACAACCTAAAATAGTGAGGATAGATCAAATCCTCTTGAGGGTGCTACCCATTTCCCCACATCCGAGTGACAAAAGGTCTTTTCCACAATACATTTCAAATTTCATAAACAAATACGCAATGGAGTTCTTCTTTTAAATACAATACTACTAGTCTTCCACCTTAAGTGACAATTACAAGAAATGTTTTCTCACAAAGAAGGATTTCTTTTGACTTCAACAAATGCTCCAAGTCCCAAATCTTCCAAAAGATCCCCACCATGTCTTTAATTCAATAAAAACAAAAAAATGGGGGAGGCAGAAACACTATCAACTCAACAAATAATCCAATGAGGAAAAGAAGTTATCCTCCTCATTGGCCCCAGAGCCCCAACCAAAATGCAATAAAGGATGGATCAAACTCATGAAAACTATCAAAAATATTCCACATCACAATACAAAGTTTCACAACCATTTCAAAACACATTCAACACAAGATACTGCAATCTCAAGAAGGAAACTAAAAAAATATACAAGACTTGAAAATGCAAGGCCAATGGAGTAAGGGTCTATGTGGAGATCACTTATGCCTGCCAATAGCAAAGATTTGGTGCCTACCTTAAAACCCTACAATATACATCTCAAACCCCTACACAAATCTTATGCCTCCCTACAAATCCTCTTATGCCTCCCACATTCTCTTATGCCTCCATACAATCTCTTATGTCTCCCTCAAAATAACCGAGTAAGAAATGCAAGCATTTTATTATCCAAGGTGGGGCACCCAACTAAAATCCCTCCCAAAACATGAAATAAAATCTTATGCCTCCCTACATATAAAATTCAAATAGCCTTCTCCTACACCATACTTATGCATTTTACCAAATATACCAACAAGTACATAAATCATTCACATACATGCAATACACACATATAAAAACAAACAAGTAAAAGAAGTGTAACTCCTACCTTTCCATAGTAAGAACTTGATCAAGGAGTCAAACTCAAGCTCCTTTAATCTCAATACATATCCAACAAGCTTCAAGAGTTCAACAAGCACTTCAAAAAATCTCTAACTCCAAAAATACAAGAGCACAAATGAAATGAAGTAACCCCCAAACAAACAAATAAACTTGCATATATAGAAAAAGGAAAGAGGAGGGTGAGGTGTCTCATGTAGGATGTCACATCACTTATCCTCAAACCACATCACAAGTCAAACCTCAACCCTAATGCACAATAAATTGGTGGTTGAGAGGAATGAAAAGCCTCTTACACACACAATCCCAACCCACACTGTAAGGAAAAATTAAAACCCATGTAAAAAATGCAATTAATGTCAATTTTTGTCTTAAAAACACATAATGGGGTCTATTTTTGATGTCCCAATCCATAGGTAGGGTTGGTATATGAAATCAAGAGGTTAGCTTGTCTTAGATATTATCCCATAAGCCTCCAAAAATGGCCCTTAAACCCAAATCCAAAAATTCTAAGGTAAGGTAGAGTGTATAATACTCAAAGTCACTTACACTCAATCAAGATCACAAGCTCCAAAAGACTAACTACTCTATTAAATGAACCCTTTTGTCATATCCCCATATAACTTAATAACATGATTAAATTACTTAATAAAGGCACATTAATCAATAATGATTAAATAAATTGCATCACAAATAAATCACATACTCTAAAATAAATAAAAGAAAAAGGAAAAAAATTGCACACATAACACATGGTCACAATTGGAAGTCATCCCCCACCATGGGGACCCCCTAAAAAATTAAAACAAAACACCAACATTACACAAGTTTCACATGGTGAACTTTGTTGTATCCATCTAGTATTATGTTATGGTTGGTCTATTCAATCCCCATTTTTGATTGTTGTGATATAATCATCTGTAAAATCACACAATACCTCCTTCGGCCTTGACCTCATGGCCACATCAAAGATAAAAATACACACATAAATCAATAACCATTCAACATATATCTAAATCATCATCTATACTAAAGAATGCTACATTTGTCTAAAATTCCAACAACATCTCAATTCTATCTTTTTATCAATATACACAAGATCACAAGATTAGTTCAAATGATAAATCTAGTCAACACGAGAATTCTAAATTTCAGTAATATATATGCTCAATAACACATTATCATCATTAATATAAAATGTTTCTATATGCCTTCTAAGAATCCACATAATCATACTATGAATCACAATCCATAATAATCAGAATAGCTCTATCATCCAACATTATCCTAAACCAAAATGATACAATAACATCCATGTCTATAGTCGGTAGTAATAAAAATCAAAATATAATAATATTTCAAAGAGGAGTGGCGCACACCCCAAGGTAGCATTTGCATGATTTAAACATGTCAGTATGCTACCAATCGGTAGTATGCATATTCTACCATTGGTACATTGATATGCATTTACAAATTTTAGAATTTTAGATGTTGAAAATATTATCTAGTTCACGATAAATATTTTCATGGCTTTTACAATGGATTCTTTAAAAATCATATATATAAATATAAAATAAAAAATAAAATGGTAGGATAGAATTTTTTCAGCCCCAAGAAATTTGTTTATATATAGACACAAGTTGCTTCCAATGGAAACATTCACATGGATATGTGTAAGTGTGTGATTATCATAATATGTTTCCTATATTTTAAATAAAATTCGGTTTAAGAGTTTTATATTATCTTTGTAATAGTCAAAACATATTTATTTTTTGAAAATAGAAAATTGGGCAAATGCCCATACTTAGGATGAAATACAAATGGGTACATAAACCTTAAGGAAATAATTATTTCGGTAGATGAATATTTTATACCCTAACAGACCCGGTGGATGCAAGAGCTAGAACATTGTCTTGAATGCCAAATGCATTCAATAGATGAATTTTGTGAAAAGATTCCAAGCAGAAGATGATAGTGACATAACCCTGGCAAAAAAATCCTTTCCGGAAAAGAATAAAATATGATGAAAGCAAATGGAAGGTCTTTTAAAGTAGTCCTTGGGTAGAAAAATAGGGTCATTTATTGAATCTACAAATAAATTAGATCTTGATAGTGATACTCCCAAAGAATGTAGAATTACTATTTGTACTTGGAAATTTGGTAAAGAACATAGGGTTAGGTGAAATGCAACTTAAATTGGACACTATAGAGAAACATTGTGTAAATTTATATTACATAGTCAATGACAACGATGGAAAAATAATTTCATACATGAAAAAATGAAAAAGAGTGTATTTGCGTTTAAGATATAAGGAGGAGTATTCTTGTGGAATTGATTAATTCAAGCTTATCCTTTATAACAAGAAATATTCATTATAGAAAATTTGAAGTGTGTTTTTTGGGAGGGTGTTTAGACGTTAGTTATAATATTAACACATTATTTATATTATTATAATTTATTTATTTTAATACATCTCTTATAGAAATGAATTAACCTCATTTATTAAATCAAATATAGAATTTTATTAAATTTTATCGTTTGATTATATTATGAATTAATCGACCGGCTTAAAAGAACCATTTATCCTTAACTAAGTTTTATTTTTTAATTTATGAACCTTAACACATTAATGATAAATTTTAAATCAAATGTATGTACTTTATTAGTAAACCTTTAAATAAATTAATCTCACCTCACTGTTAGATTCATTTAAAATTAATTTTAATTCATATCCTATTATCATTATTAATATGACCCCTTTAATTATCTTTATACACATACACCCATTAACCTTTTAATATTTTAAATTCCTACTTTAATACATTTCCCCCTAAATATCCTATAATACATCATTTAAATAAAATTTTTTGAATTAAATATTCCATATATTTTACATTTTCCTCATTGTGGTCCTTAAACAAAATCTCAAGGAGAAATTTTAATATATTAGTGTACAAAGTATTATTAAATTTGTTCATTCTCTAAAGGATGAGGATTAAATCCCAGCCATAAATTCATTTAATCCTCTCCCTTAGAAGAAGGGTTCCTTTAGTTTTCCTTAACTTATAACTTAACTTTTCTATGTTATAACCCTAATTGTGTCCCCATTTTCAGATATTATTCTAGATGACAAGGGGAATAGATAGAGGCAAGAGGATTTAAAAGGTTGAAATTATGTTGAAGGAGATATTATAGGGTTCAAAATGGGATGATTTGCTTCCCCATCCTCCATGATTATTGATTTATTTCTTTAGTTTTTTTCCCAATTTCTATTAATATAGTTTCTTTCTTTTATTTCTTCCAAGTTTGATAAATGTTCCATGGTTTTATTTTGTTGCGACTAAAGAATCATTAAATGAATTTCTTATGGCATGAAGAAATGCATATTATTTACTAAAGAATAAGATATGAGGATCATATATGTGTATATTTACATAATGTGCACACACACACACTTGGTGACACACACACACACACACACATGTACACACACACACACACACACACACACACACACACACATTTTGATAAAAATATTCCTCCCACACATTTTAATGTATCCCTCCTAAATCCTTGTTCAACATATTTTTTTAGGATCAATTTTGACTAGATGCTAATAGAGACATGGATAATGATATAGTATTCTGAATTCTAGCATGTTGATAGACTATATAAATTATTGGTACAAATTTGATTTGACATCCCTATCATGGATTTTATAAAGATGCCTAGCTAATCTTGGTAGATGTGATGATAGGTACATGTGATTTAGCATTACTTTACTATATACTGACATCTTAGATTCATAGTAGTTGCGATTATATTTTGATGCCTTGTCTATGCATGTGTACATTGATATTATGGTTTATTGATTTCATGATGATGTTAGGTGATCATTTTATAATTGTGATTATGGACTATTGTAAATGTTTGATTTAGAATAGCATTACGCTTATTATGATGCATGATGATTATGTGATGGATGTTTTTTTATGTTTTGAATCTCCTTGATGAATTGATGTGGCCTTGAGTCAGGTGGTTTTAAGTTAAGGATTACTTTAGGAAGTTGAATAATTGCAATGATCTAAGTAGGGACTAGGAACACCCAACCTTGGTAGATGTCATGTAAAATACATGGTAACCTTGGTAGATGTAATGTGTGTGTTGTGTTGTGTCATTTTCTTAAATTTCATTAGTTAGAAGGTCTCTATGGAGAACCTCACATGTGGCCATAAAATAATAAGTAGGTGTTTGTATGAATTGAATCTGTAAAGGGATACGCCTTAAGTGGTAAAATAATAATAATAATATTTTCTATGTTAGTTTTCTTGTGGTTATTCTATGTAATTAGTTGTGGAAGTTTGTGTTTTTGAGTAATAATTATAATGTACCATATACCCTTGTTCTATGTGGTTAGTGTACCCCTTGTTAATTATGTAGATTTTTAGTATGTAAGGCCAATGTTTCACCTTATCCTTTATTTTGATTTGGTTATGTATATTGGCTTTATCATGTTGATTTGTGGGGGTTTAATCTAATATGATGAAGTATATTTTTGGCGGTAGAGCATTCCTTGGAATATGCTTTATTCCTTTCACCTCATTTTTATTTGAATTTAATAAATTGGCTTTGGTAGATCTTGCCATTTCTAACCACGTTGAATCTCGGTTTCGGCTTTGCCTAATTTTAGTAGCTTGTGGGATAAGTTTAAATTGTCCCACACTCTTTAGAACTTGACATCTTAACCTAACTTTATGACCCAATGGGTCAATTTTGGCCATGTAATCATGAAAAATTGAGATAAAATAGGTAATTATTGCCTTCATGTTTGAATCTCTAAATTTATCTTTGATTTGTGCGAAGGAGCTTGTGTGCAATGTTGGTGAAAATACGAGCTATCCTCACCTGTGAAACTCTTAATGATTATTTGGTTTGTGTCGGGAATAGTTGATGTGGATTTGAGGAGACAACCTGGAATTCTACATGGAGCCACATGCACCAAAAGGGTTTGGTGAAAATTTATGACACTTTGCAAATGTGATGAGGGTTTTAGGGTTTCCACATTTTTTTGCTGACACCCTTGGAGTGTGAAAATCGGATCTTGAATAGTGTATGTTTGGAGTGGAAAGCAGTAAAGGTTGATAAAGGTTGCAAATAATGGGAAGTTAGGGACTTGAACCCATTTCTTTCTTTAGAATTATGTATGTAATGTTGAAAATTGTTATGTTGTTTGTTGTTTTTAGTTTGGGTAGCTTTCCTTAAGAAAGGGTGTGGGGAGTGGGATTTGGAACCATTTGGGAGTGAAAAGGGTTTTTTGGGATTATGAGGAGAGGGAGCATGGCTAGGGGTTCCACCTATGGGAGAGAAAATGGTATATTGCTATTAATTTCTTCAAATTAGGATGGTGGAGGAATGGTGGTTGTTTGGATTAAATTAGGATGCGCAGATGGAGTAATTGCTTCTATGTAATTTTTTAACCTATTTCCGGGATTTAATGTCCAGAAATGGTGTTTACTTATACCTCTCGATTAGCTCTCTAATTTGAGACTATGTGTTGTTGTGACAATCTTGTATGTTTTTATAGAGATTCTTTGATCTTAATAGAGTGTATGTGTGGTGTGTGGAAGCCATTATTTCTTGTTGTCATAAAATTGGGAATGTCTTTAAACTTCATGATTCTCAGCTTAATTACCAATGAGGTATTTTTTCCTTACTGGATTGGAATATTTTCTTCTAGGAGGAGAAAATTTCGATTTGCTCTCCCCCTTTGTTTGTGATCTTGGATATAAATAACATAAGTACAAGATTAGGGATTTAAAAGGAAAAGAAAAACTTAGAGGAATTGGAAATAAGAGTTATAAAATTTATATTTTTGGAATTTTTTTGACCATTTGTCTCCACCATTTTGGTGGAGGCTTGTATTTTCTTTCATTTTAAATTGTTGTAAATTTTTGTATGTATTGAAGTCAATATGGAAGTGATAGTACTATTTTAATTATTGTAAAATATGTATATACTTAGGCTTTAAAACTTTGAAATCATTTGGGAAAATCACTATAAAATTTTCGTTTAGAAAAGTCTCTAATTATTTAGAAAACATTGTAAGAGAATATGCATAGCATGAAGTAACGAGAGAGGTGCCATAAACCAAAAGAGCATCAAGTTGTTTATATAGGTTGGAAGAATCATATTCTATTGCCATGTTTTTGTCTTCCTAGACAAAAAAGGAAATTTGAGATCTACTTGGAGACTTGTGGATCGAGGGAGAATCCGAGGGCATTCTGAGCCTTTCATATACTCCGATCTTGTGTATGAAGTGTTAACTAATAAAGAGAATAGTGGAATAACTACTTCTTTGGAATGATTTGTAGGCTTATGAAAGAATACCTGCATTTTGAGCAATCGTATCTTGTTTAAAAGTAGTCATTAAGAAATAATAAATGATAGAAAATATGTATGTGTAGTAGTATCACTTTAATTTCTAAGAGATGTGTGAAGTATCCTTGCGTAGTACTTGGGAATGAATTTTTAATTATCATTCCTTGCCATAATGTAGTATATTCATATTAATTTCAGCAAGACCATTTATGCTCGGATTAACTTGCATCATCGTGTTAGTTCCTTCATCCATGTCTATAGAGAGCCCTAACTTTCTAAGTAACCCCTTTTTAAAAATGGATACGTAGATGTAGAAAATTTATTTTACATTAATGGTGGAGTAAAAGTAACAAAAATATTTAATTTCCAATGTTAATTGATTTTAAGTTGGTGGAAATGATAAATATAGTTATGGGATGTTTACTCTTAATTAAATGACCTTCAATACCGTGTTTTATGTTAAGGTTTTGGCTTTCATGTATCATTATATTATGATTATGGTTACAATAAAAGGGTGGGTAGAGAGAGTAATGATTTGGAATCTATGATGGTTAAACACATGAAACACCACACACATAAAATGCCACATAGGTATACAAATGAAGCTCATTATAAAAAGATAGAAAGTATAAAGTCAAGCATAAACAACAACATTTGGGGGAGGTGGTCGATGTTAAATCTGAATCTACCTTCTTGGAACATGCTTGTATCCATAAAAACAAGAAAATATAACATTGATCTTACCATTACAGAAAAATTCTAAGAAATATGTTCACGATTAAAAATAATTGAAAAAAGAGTAAAATACATAACAAACTACCATAGAAAAACAATAAAAGTAGACCGCTTAAAATAGTTTCATAAAATGGAAGCCTACATCTAAAAGGCTCTAAGTGGTAAGGATGAAAATAGAGTGTTACTAAGCCCAAGAATATCAAGAATGGGGGTATATAAACGATGTGTTTAAATGTTCGTGTCAAGAACAAGAAGGATGTTTAGATGTGGTGACAATAATATGTTTCAGCCTTTGAATCCCTAGTGTAAGAACTTCACTAAAAAAGCACCTCAACAATATAGTTTTTAACACTAATTGAGAGTCCCATCCGAGATTAAGAAAATAGGATAGAATAGAGGGGAAAGTATTCAAGCTCTAGTGAAAAAATCATATCTAATAAGGGTGGGAAGAAAGGGCTACTAATATGATTGTAAGTAGATTTAAATAGGGGTGTCCACATTCCCATAACAAATCTCTACAACTAGAAACTCATCGATGTTGAAGATTGAGTTTGTGAAACATTGTATCTAAAAGGACTTCTTGAATTTTAGAATGGAAGAAATGTTTTAATTTTCCAACTTACATTTTTTTAAAGTTCACCTTTGTGGTATTAAATTTCCTTCGATTGATAAGTATCTAAACAGAGGTAATTTCCATGCCAGAATAAATTAAGTGTAATTAATTCCACACATCATCATTTAAAGGATTCAGATTATTTTCATAATCAATTAAGTAGTTGATACTAGTGAGTATTGAAAATAAAATATCAAGTGTCAAAAGCCATCACCAAACCAATATAAAAATGATGTGAACAAATCAAGGAATATTCCTCGTTTTGTTATTAATCATGAAGGAAAACTACACCTATAATTGAAATTAAAGAGATGAGAAAAGTGGGGAAGCCAATGTTAACACATTAAGTTGTGTCAGTAGGATCTCACCTACAATAATAATGTAATTCCTATAGATAAAATCACACAACCGTGTACATTTTAGGTTGTGCTGTCTTAACAACATATATTAGCATTCATACATGAGTCCTGAGAAACAAAAACTAGATGTCGACAACTATATTTTTCATCTTTTCTTTTCGCTTATTTCTTCCTTTTAGGTCTTACACACCCTCTCTTCTTCTTCTACAACCCAATCAAATAATACTTTACTTATTAATTTTTTATGACATCCTCTGGGTGCCCCTAACCTCTTTCTTATCTTACTCACTCATTTTGGGTATCTTTACTCACTCATTTGGGTATTCATAAATATTTTAATTTATGGGTATTACTTCCGATTTATCAATTATAAGAAATTCAAACAAGGGAATCATATAAATATATACCTATGTGTTCAAAATAACGGACCAAGCTTTCTAAGCATTACTACTATCACCTAAGATTGCATCCAAAGGCACCTAAAAAATTCTCGCATAATCCGTCTAGCATTGATTAAAGGGACAAGGGACTACCCATTTTCTGCATACAATGCATAGGAAGGGAAAGTTCATTCATTCCATCTACATCATTATACATCGCTACATTATAGACCCAAGCATGCTATTCAACGCAACTTCACATTAGGGCATTGGGGCACTGTGCTCACACACACACTCACACACAATCACATGAAATATAAGGAGTTTGAGATGCCAATTAACGAGCTGCGGTCATAATTTTACTCTATTGCGTGACCTTTGGGAGTCAGTTTGACTCCCCATATTGCGACTTTTTATTTTGATTTGATGAAGTTTTGTGGGGTTTGCGGTGAACATATATGTTTTGCGTTACAAGTATCTTTTGTGATCGAGGTAAGACATACATGTAATCAACATGAGCTATTTATGACACTTGTGTGACAAAGTAAAAATCAGGTTATGACCATTTTCATAGTCATAGGTTCCCGAGTAGATGAATGCGGGTGTGAAGATGCCCTTGACCAAATCCGGAGTGCCCATGTGCAGCAGCATCTACAAGCTCCTAAATTTATCTTTGAGTCTTGATGACACATGTCAGCTCTTGTTGACATGTTTCCCAGTATATACCAGTCTAGATCAAATATAAAGCATCTAAATCATCTTTTCTATACCTATTTCTTAGGGTTTTAACTTTATATGTTTTATTACTCATGTCATATTATATCTAATAGTTACATATCATACTTTACATTCAATTACTTTGAAATTAGGGTTTAATAAAAATCTATTTTTATTAAATCATTTAGTGAACCCCACTTGTGATCGGTCTTTTGGATCCTTATTTTAGACATTTCCTTTTCATGGATCACAGGCTTCTCGGAATCTCCTTGAGCAATA